>JAJOZX010000394.1:380000-872500 GCA_023014485.1 Bathynomus jamesi
GGAGGAACTAGTCCCTAATCTTATTTTTTTAACTCTATAACCACTCAAACAACAGTGGAAAGTAGAAAAGGAAGAATGTGTCGTGTTCCCAAATTAAAGGCCAGACAGGGAACATCCTCAACCCTGAAGGAAAATAGTTTTGTCGTGAGAAGACCAAGACTGTTCAGCCAGCTACCCAAAGAACTAAACTACAGGAGTGGTGTAGCGGTGGATATCTTCAAAAGAAGACTAGATGCCTGGCTCAGAACAATTCCAGATGAGCTGGCAGAACCTGGCTATGTGAAGTGGAGAGTGCAAGAAACCAACTCTTTACTTCACCAGGCCAACTCAAGAGGAGGGGCAACAAGCCTAACCTCCATGAAATGAGGAATCGTCGTACGGAACATCTGAAAGGTTGAAAGGTATAGATATATACACCAAAAGTATTGGGACGACATAAATAAAACAAGAGATAATTGTTCACAACGCATTTGGTTAGTTGTAGGCTTACTCTCGGCCTCAAAACTCTCAGGAACACCTTCCATCACATTTTGATAGTTTCAGGAGGGATATTGCGCCATTCCTCTCACAGTTCACTTCCCAACGCAGCGAGAGAAGTCTCTCTACGTCTCTTCCTGATGCGCTGCTCTAGTTCATCTCAGAGGTGTTCTATCGAATTAAGATCAGACCTCTGAGTATGCCATGACGTGTTGTCAACGTTATTCTGCTCGAATCAATGGCTTACAGTTCGGGTTTTGTTATAAGGGGCGCTGTCGTCTTAGTACAGGAACGGACTCTTACCAAAAATTCTATTAATGTTGGCATTGCACTGTTAAACAAAATGTCACAATACGCACTCGTAGTCATTGTGCCCTTCATAAACGCTAATAGCTAGTTCAGACCATGAAAAATATGTTCACATCATCACATTTCTACCTCCATAATTAACGTTTGGGACAATGCACTGTGGATCGAAGTGTTCTCCAGGTTGTCGCCACACGCAGACGCTGCCATCGGATTCAAACAATGTGTAGCAGGATTCATCATTCCATAGAACGTATGAAAAAACTATACACGTCCATTATACAGTTTACAGCTCGGTCTACCTTGAACTCAGGCCTAAACACACTTACAATACAATACCTTATAAGTCAAATTTCAATGCAAAATAATATTCAACATAATACAGTAGTGTATAACTACGAATTTTCCTCGGTTCAGGAGAGAAGCCTATTGGAGATAGAGGAAAAATACCTACGACTATGAAACAAGACGTAAGAAAACATGACACAGACACAGGGTACTGACATACTGCCTAGGCCCTAGGCCCTAGGCAAAACTCTTTCGTCTTTGTCTTTCAGCTGGTACTTTTCTTACTGCTGGAAATTTGCTTTCATTCAGCCTGTCCCAAAGAAAGATGACCGCTCTTAAACCTCCAGCTATCGTACAATTGCTTTGATTTCTTACTTTTCTAAAGTTTTTTAATCTATCCTGAATAGGAAGCTTCTTAAACACCTCTCTTCTCACAATCTTCTTTCAGATCGTTAGAATGGGTTCCGCAAGGGACGCTCTACTGTCGATCTTCTTGCCTGCATATCTCTTTAACTTTTGGTCATCTCCTTTCAGGATTTTGTGAAACTTTTGCTGTTGCGCTAAACATATCAAAAGCTTTTAATAGAGTCTGGCACAAATCTTTAGTTTCGAAACTGCCCTCCTTCGGTTTCTATCCTTCTATCCGTGCCTTCATCTCTAATTTCAATTCTGGCCGATCTATAGCTGCGGTTGTAGATGTCCACTGTTCTTCTCCTAAAGCTATTAATAGTGGTGTTCCTCAGCGCTCTGTCCTGTTACCATTCTTTTTCTTTTATTTATCAATGATCTATTAAGTCGGACTTCCTGTCCTATCCACTATTATACCGATGATTCCACTCTTGACTTTTCCACCCACTTCACAAAGCGTCCCTCTCAACAGCCACTCCACAAGTCTTGTAGGACCAGGGCCGGCGCCAGAGTATTCAGCGCCCTAGGCGAGCCCTTCAATGTGCGCCCCCGCCCAATAAGTTTTGATAAGGTAATGTAGGAACGCTATTAGCTACTATATTGTTTCTGCAACTCGAAAAACCGTTGATGACATGTACATTTTCATCTTGTGGCTTCATATTTTCATTCATGCAAATAATTCCATATAATTATTATCACAGAAAGTCAGTGAATATAATGTCAATAAAACACAAATTTCTGTTAATAATATAATATGTATAATAATAATATCTTCTACAATTTACCTCTTTCGAGGCATGAGAGAACTGTATTACCATACATCTGTAGTTACATATGAAACACAGATGGAATTAAACTCAAGTTTTCAGACTTTTTTTGTCATTTTTAAGGATATGCTTGTCTGCTGTGTATAGCACTTGACCTACATAAGATGTTATTTAGGTTTACCTAAATTATGTACACTATAATTATAAATTTACAACGAAATAATAAGAATGATTTACAATGCTCTCATTTGTTATTTATTATAAGAAAAAAGATTAGTATATTTAATTCTGTCAAACACGGAACTTGATGGAAGGACTTTCAATAGCATTTAGTAATATTAAAGAACCTTTAAGATTGTATAGATGGGTTGGCCTCTGAACGTTTCCACCAGGTGACCAATAATTAGCGGTAACCTATCAACCACGTCTGACCCTAGATGAGCTAGGCTTATGACCTGTGGGAATACCCGGGCCCTAGCCGGCCGATGTGAGGTCCACACCTGCCATGGATTAACAAGCCTTATGACCTGGTGATTACCTTGGTCAGTACCAGTCTTACTGAGCTCTGCAGTTATGACTGCTTGCTGAATACAGGAACAGTGGCTTGTAATATATAGCGTACAATATTGTATCAACACTGCCCAACACCAATTTTGCTGATTTAATTCTAACACCTGTTTTTAGGTAACTTTGGTGTGCTGATTTAAAAAAATCACCTTAGTTTTTGCCTATCACGTCAGGTTTTCGAGCAATCAAATACGAATATTTTGGAGATATCGCATTTTGGCAGGGTTATGCCCAATTTTTTTCTTTTCAAAAAATAAGTTTTTACATACTCAGAATCAGCATGGAAAAGTAAACAATTGTGCAGGGAGTGAACTTTAATATACAATGGTAATATTGACACATAAAGTGATTAAAAGTGTTTAAACAAGCAAAAAATTAATCCATATTAAAGCAAGCACGGGACCAGTTTTCTTAACATTGTCTTTTTCTTGTTTTCTTACTTTTCAGTGCTGATAATGTTTCTCTTATAGGACTTCCTAGAATGAGAGATGTCAAGACAATCTCTTTGCAGGCTCCAGCAGTAGTAGTCAGCCATCATATGGGTATCCCATCTTCCTTGGTATCGTTCTTCCATCACTTTGATATCTTGGTGGAACCTTTCACCTTGTTCTTCACTAACATCACCAAGATTTTCTGGAAATTTATCCAGATTACTGTTGAGATAGTGAACTTTAATGCTCATGTTGCAACCCAACTGCTGAAAGTTTACAAGTAACGTCACTAGCGGAACCGGCTGCTCTCACTCCGTCAATGGGAAATCTCTCTCAGATCATGACGTCACGCTCACACCTGGGGAAATCACAGATACCCAAGATTTTAATATGTTGTACATTAGGGCGGATCGAAAATGAGGTTTTTAAACATTTTTTCGAAATTCAAATATGGCTAGTGCGGAAAATATGTGGGTGCTATAGATAATGACTGTGCATAAATGTTAGTCCTGCGAAATTATATCTTCAGGTGCCACAAAGCCGTCGAAAAAAGTGAAATATAATGATTTTCTTATATTCTGCATTAGTACAATAACTGAAACTTACTTGTTATTATTATATATTAAGTGTTCCAATTACCAAAATAGTTACTGAATTACGCAGCTCTTAGTTTATTTAGATCAATGTTCTTTTGATTAATGATCTAAATAATCCAGAACTCACCACGAGGAGGTGTCTGCGTGTCGAGCTCCACCCATGCCCTCCCTCCCAACCACCCATCCTTGCGCATGTTTTTTTCTATTAACGTTTTATTTAAACTTTATATTCAGCTTTACTTTCGAATGATGGCATTTTTTTACGTGACTGAAGTGTTGATCTTATGAAGCCATCCCGCGCGTTCAATCCAAATACTTTTGATGATGCTTCAGTCACTAATTTTACCATTCTTTCTACTACTTGTGTATGACAAGGGAATTTCTCGAATGGAGGGGTACTCTTGTTTTCTATGAATTCTTCAATCTCATTTTCTGTCAGGTGTCTTGTCACAGGTGGTTCAGTGACAATGCATTTTTGCCAATTAATTAAATCAGTATAATCAGTAGCTTCAAATTGAATAACAGGTACTGTGAAACGCCTCACAACTTTTTCCTTGTTTGTTTGCCTTGCTTTCTTTATTCGCCTCCACGCTAATTCTCTTATGGCGCTGCGGTCATCATGAATCATTGATGCTAGAATATTTTCTGGATTTGCAAAAAATGCATTTCTTTGTATGACAGGGTTTACAATATCCTTTACTTCGTCATTCAGTGTTCTTGTTAGTTCAATAGTTTTGAAAACATGTTTTGAGCCATTGACAAAAGACGTACTTTGCTTAATAGAAAACCACATTGGGATGTAGACCTTCATTATAAAAGAAGCAATGTTCATGAGGTTCTCAGATGGACTTACAGTTGAAACGTATAGACGAAGCAAACGATTTGCTGTAGTCAGCCATCGTGAATGTGCCATTTTGCCTGGACTACGATGAGCAAGATCTGGAGAGCAATATCCCTTTGTTATGGCCTGATGAATATCAATTAGATATTTTTGGTCGGTGCTAAGATCTTCACAGTCTACAGTTGGTTCCTCAGCATCAATCCTTTCAAACTCGACAATAGGAAGACTCTCACAGTTCTCTAATTCCCTGCCAATAGGACCGGTGAATCCGCGGGGGCCAGATGTTTTTCCATCCAGCTTTGCAACTAAATGGCGTAATGGCAATTCATTGGCATGGAGCTGGCACACTAAATGTTGAACTGGCTTCTTCAGCTTCAATTCTATAAGCCTTATAACGCCTCCCTTTTCTCCAGTGTTGACTGCTGCACCATCGCATCCAATGGCAACAAGGTTTTCCAGGTTCATGTCATTATTTCCAATATACTCAAACATTCCTTTACATATTTCTTCAGCTGATCCAGAATTCACAGAATAATGGCCCAAATAATCTGAACCAGGTTCTCTCACTAAAGTGATATGTTCTTCTGTTACCTTCTTCTGATATACTTTGGACTCTTTTTTTTCTTGGAAGAGTGTAGAATCTTTTCGACCATCAAAATAGATTCCTCTGATTGGGACCTGATTTTGATCTTTCATAATTTCTGATCTCTTCTTTTGTCTTTCTCTTCTGATTTTACTCCTATCCACTACTTCAGATGTATTGTCAATAGAAACTTCTCCAATATCTTGCAATACTGCACTAACAATGAATGCTGCAGCTCGATCTGAAACTGCAGTCCTGTCACAAGCAGTAGCCACTGAAGGTAGATTTGTAGTTTTCCTTTTCTTGAATAATTGTTCTTCAGGTTGTTCGAGCTTTCTCTTCGAGCTAACTGGCTCTGGAAATGTATCGTCTGATATTTCGCCAGATTCACTTTCACTATTTGATGTCGATGATGATAATTCAACATTTGTATCCTGCAATTTCTCCTGTGAAGATTCTTTGGTGAGCCTCACAGCTTCTTTTTGCTTTCTTAGCAATGTAGATGCTTTTTTCTTTGAGAGTGTAATATCTACTCTATCAATAAACAGTTTTCTTTCACTCCTTTGATCTAAGAGGAACGTCACTTCTTCCTTTGGAACCGTTTTTTCTTTGGGACAAGAACATTGTGTTAGTACTTTGCACTTGCACGCTGCAATGTCAAAAAGTTTCGTGTGTGCTTCTTTTTGAACATATCAATCTTTGCTTTGTAAGCTTCAGAATTTTTTCTGCTTTGGTATGGCTTCATAATGACACGATACTTTTCGTGGTAGCTTCTGAACATTGTTTCAATTCGCCTGTCTGACAGAATTGGGACGGAAGCACTTTCCCAAATTGTTTTCAATTTTTCAACAACTTGTTCTAATATTTGAGATATTGAAGGATCTTATTAGTATTCTGTTTCAAATCGTTTCTTACAAACAAGTAATATTTAAAAACTCCTTCGTATGTAGGAAGATTCCTGTGCCACAAATCTTCCCCCATACCAAACATGGGGCACTCAGTTGAGGCCCTGGTTGATTTTGCACAAACTCGAGACATTTTGAAAGTATACAAATCTGAAAAAGAAAGAGCTAATATCAATTATACGTTAATTTCAGTTAATAGTACATGGCAAACTTAGGGCAACACAATACAGAAATGCAAAATATATAAGAAATATAGTTTAGACTATCTGAGTAACGCCAACAACAGAACACCCACCTGCTACGAGAGCGACAGCTACACTGAACCGAGGTACTCACGTGACAGCTGAGTCAGCTGACTATAGAAAACTGTTTTTAGAGAATAGAAACTTTTTTTAAAGGTTGACTGAGCTATTTTTATACAAGTGTGAATAAATTCTTGTCTATTGTGCATCGTGGACTCTTCTGTAATTATTGGTTAAAATCTGCTTTTTTCAATTTTTTTCAATATTGAAGGTCATTGTGGCACCTGAAGATATTAATGTTATGATTTTAAATTTATACCAGCTTATTTTCTCACTACTCCACACATTTTCCACACTAGCCAATTTGAAAATTCGAAAAATGAGTTTTTCACTCCGCCCTATTGTACATGACCTTTAGATTTAATGCACAGATTTGCGTATTCCACAGATAAAATTTTAACAGCAAAACAGCTGTTCAGGTCTCAAAAATCATCAATTTTGATAAGCGCCCTTCATGGATCACCCAAAATAGGCATATTGCATTGCACGAAAACCTGATGTGATGAACAAAATCTAAGGTGATTTTTGAAATCAGCACATCAATATTATCCAGAAACAGGTCTTAGAATTAAATCAGCAGCAAAAAAATTTTTTTTGTTGGGCAGTGCAATAGTTCAGCTGGTGATGATTCAATTTTCTGCTACTGCTACAACATTGTGCAAACAGCTACAGCAATTCTTCGTTAACAGATATGGATACTAAGGTTAAAAAATATTTGTTACATATTTTTTCTTTTTCTTTTTCTTTTTTTTAGGTTCTTTGAAAATAATATAAACATAAATTGTATCCCATTATTTTTTCACTGCTTGTATATAATAATAAAATTATTTAATACTGTAATAATAATAATAGGGTAGAAAGTAGAAAGCCCAACAAGTCTTTCTTGCTTCATGGTTGAGCGTAAATAGGTTTTTATCAATTTTAGTTTGGAAAAACTTCGCTCACCACTGGCCACAGATGCGGGGAGTGTTAAGAGAATACGTAAAGCAATAAATACATTTGGAACACTATCTGTCAGCTTTTTTTTGCGTATAAATTTCAGAATGTCTTGTGGGGATGCACTCTTCTCCACCCTTCTTGCAATGACTTGTAATTCACTACACATATCTGCAGCATCAATATCTTTATTATCACCATGTTGTAAAGCTTTTTCTAGTGTTAAACAATGATCTATTATTTCCTTCGTTGTCATTGTCTGCATCTTGTGGATGTCATAAAGGAAGCCAAACAAAGAACTAACTTGATGCATATGTGTGAATCTTTGTTCAACTGATTGTATTGCCGAGTCCAAGACTGCAAAATAAAAAATCACCTTGAACTTTTGCTTGAGAGTCTGAATTGGTTCATCATCTGCCTCGTATGTGAATTGTTTCTTCCTTCTCCTAATATGGACAAGCTCATCAGTCTTAGCCACTGTTCCCTTTATTACTAAGTTTTCGTGTTTTTAGTTAGACTAAGTAATTTTGTCTAAGTTGTTCAGAATTTGTGTGGCGCCCCCAGATTTTGGCGCCCTAGGCGATCGCCTAGTTTGCCTAGTGGGTAGCGCCGGCCCTGTGTAGGACGACTATGGTCTTGACCATCCACCTGACCTCTAATCTTTCTGCTATCTCTGATAGGGGCAGAGAAAAACTTGTCGCTTTCATTGCCTCAAAAACTCAGTTCCTTCATCTGTCTTATCGTCACAATCTTCCACACGACTATCGTCTTACTTTCTACAATAAACAACTCAATCCTTATTCTTCTCTTAACATTCTTAGCGTTTTCTTTTCTCATGTTCTTTCCTGGAAAAATCACGTGTACTACACTCTCTTTCTAAAACAGCTACTAAGAAGTTAGGTGTGCTGTACCGACTCTGCAGTTTCTTCACCTCCATTCATTTGCAGTCTCTGTACAGAGGTCTTGTTCGTCCCTGTATGGAGTATGCTTTTCATGTGTGGGGTGGCTCAACCCACACAGCTCTACTTGACCAGATGGAATTAAAGGTTTTTCGTCTCATCAATTCCCCGCCTCTTACTGAATGTCTTCAATCCCGCTCTCTTCGCAGCAATGTTGCTTCACTCTCTCTTTACCTTCGCTATTATAACGGACACTGCTCTTCTGAACTCTCTAACTGCATGTCTCCTCCTTTAACAAGAGCACACAGTACCAGGCTTTCTACACATTCTCATTCTTTTTCTGTCCAACCCTCTAACGCAAGAGTTAATCGGTATTTTCATTCTTTCATCTACTGAATCGGTGTACTATGGGACAATCTTTCTCAATCCATCTTTCCCCCTGTCTATGATCTCCAATCTTTCAAACGCAGAGTGTCCAGGCATCTCGAAAATCCTTGACCTTCATTGTGGTTCTCTTCTTCCGCTATTGGGGGGTGGGGAAGGACGTTTTTAACGGTATTTGCCCTTGGTCCCTCCTTTCTGCATAAAAAAAAAAATTTCTTACAAACTTTTACATTGCTAATATCGGAGAAATTTACAAGACAGAAACATTTCAGTGATTCACAATACTATTTCAGTACTCATAATGCGCGAGACAAGGGAAGATGTGTTAAGTCTTCTCACAGTGTAGCGAATCTGTGTGTTCTTAATTAAAAAAAAAAGTACGCCTACCGAAATAAACATAGGTCCGAGGGCCAAATACCATGGTGAATGTGTCCAGGGACTTCAAACTATACAAATGTTAAGTGGGCCTAGACCTGTTACCAGAACGACTCCAACTACCAGAACGACTCCAACTACAACTATCAGAACTATAACTAGAACTACAACTAGAATATGGACAACTTCAACTAGTCTCGCTTGTGGACCAAACATATGCAAGATTTAAGGTACGTGTGTACCCTATTCTTTATATGGGCGGTCTATATCGAAAACCGAGGGTAGAATATCGTAACCAGAATGATGTAAAGAAATTACACATAAAATTAGAACGAAAAGTCTTACGTCTTTTGTTTGTTGTCTGGGCATTAACTCCGTTGGAAATTTTGAACGAATCGCTCGCTCGTTCGATAGGTCACCATAGAATTATATATTTTTCACAAAACGCGTTTCGACTGCCCTGTTCCGCAGTTTCAGTAAACTTTGCACCACTTTAGTGGTTGATTTGCATTCAGAGATGTGATGTATCATATATTCTTGTGGGCAGCTGGTTTCCATAGAATCTTTTTCCATGTAATTCTCAACTTACAGAAGACACACTTACCGAAAAACCTGTACACTAATATACCTCCTGGGTGATGGATTTTAGGATACATGTCCGATCTTCCTTGAGCGAAGTTTCAACGTTCGGCGGGAAAGGTTTGCAATAATTTCTTACCTGACTGGTCGTGGCTTCACACTACCATTTTACACACTCTTCTATCTTCGTATAATACAGTATTTCTCAGTAGTTCTCTTGGGGAACTTTAGAGTCTCTGTAATCTTTTACACATTTATACTTGTAATATGACATCCTACTGTCTCGTCACCTTCAAACTCCGTCAGCTCTGATCCGTGTGCCATGTGCCATGTACTGGAATACTCTATGGAGAGAAAATTGTCCCAATACTTATGGTGTATATATATATATATATATATATATATATATTTTTTTGCTTTCGCTTATCAACTGTGGAGCTTGCAAATGCATGTCAGATATATATACTGTATATATATATATTATATATATAGATATTTTTATTTTGTGTGTGTATGTGTGTGTGTGTACTAAGTTCATTGCTTCCTATTTTATTTGTATTTTCATATTTTTAAGTATTTATTTATTCCTATATTCTTTTGCCTTTAAAAAGTTAATGAGAACACGTCATTAATTTAAAGACTCCTTATTGCATTCAATAATATTTGGTTATGAATTAACCTTTATTATACTTATTTCAAATATAATTTATTCTCCTTCATTTAATAAAGGAGAATAATTATTATTATTGTTATTATTATTAGTACCTTACATTTGAAATGCTACATATAATACTTAATAATTCCATAAAAGTCTATGTACACAGTATCCATAAATTATCTTTACAAATTCAATTTCAATTTAATTTATAAAGATAAGTTATGGACACCCTGTATTTACTCTGTCCATAATGAAATCTCCGAAATTAAGAGGAGAAATTTTACTTTTATTATTTTTGGTATTTTGCCTTTTGTAGAAATTTTTCTTAAACGAAAAACGAAAAAAATATAATATTTTTTCACTGTAATTCCTCCTCCAAGTATTAGATACATGTATTTAATATTGACTTTATTACTTGCAAGAATAAAACATTTTGTTAAAATGTAAAAAAATAATACAAATTTGTTAGTTTGCGATAATGTAATATAAAAAATAGTTCATTCGGATACAAGCAAAATTGAAGGTTTCATAAAATCACTGAAAGAGAGAGAGAGAGAGAGAGAGAGAGAGAGAGAGAGAGAGAGAGAGAGAGATAATTAATAGAGAAAAATAGATAAGTTATGTCGTAACGAGGATTTGTAGCTTGTAAAATGAAACGTAGCAATAATTCAGTGTAGCTGATATTTAAAATAAGAGATTTCTTTTCTCCTTTCCTCCACTCCCTCCCCCCCTCGTAACTAAGCTACCCCAATTACCCTCAAAACCTCGTGGTGGTTTAGCTCTCTTTCTCACCCCCTCACCCCCTGACTTGACTCTCCCTCTTTTTTACTTTATCTCAGGTACTTTGATTCATTGGTACACCTGTTGCTTCTGCCTGTCTCCAAGCAGAAACCAAGTGACCCTGAATGCATGAAAAAGTGGGGACCCGTTTGACCTCTCTCGTGACGTCACGGGGGGGGAGGCCCCGCAACGCGCACAGTAATTTTTGTTTTGAATTCAATCCTGGCGGCCCGGAGTGAGCATTAAATATCAGTATATAAATAAATAAGAGTGGGCTTTTGCCTTATTTTTTCTCATTTTTAAACGCAACCAAGACCAAATCAGGTAAAAGATAGTCTATATTTGTGTATTTAACATTGTACAACTTAGCATTTTTGCTCGAAAGCACAGTGAAGTTTTGAGAAGTTTACCAACAAGACATTCTGTAAGGATAACAAACTTTTTTAATAAGAAAAGTCATTTTATAAAGAAAATTAATATATTACATTAATTATCGTTAAATAATGATGTAATTTATTATTTTTTCAAAATATTTACTGATATGGAAATAAAATAATTGTTTTAAAGCCCATAGAATTCTATGGTTCAATTCGCCCTACACTCCAAGAGTCAGGCAATTCAAACAGAAAGAGACCATCAAAATTAACTCTAAATATTTATTTTTTTATACATTCATTATTTTTGCTTTCGCTTATCAGCTGTAGAGTTTGCAAACACAGATGGCAATGATATATATATATATATATATATATATATATATATATATATCGAGAGAGAGAGAGAGAGAGAGTTGACAAAAATAAATAGACACGTTCGGTCTTTCCATAGTTTTTGATTTGATAATAAAAGTCAATAAATAATAAACAATTTTAATGAATCAATATATTTATAATCGCGTTGGCTTCCCCTTTTTCCATTACATAAAGTTGACACATGTTCTGGCATTCCATTGATGAGTCTTTGCCATTTGTTTTTTGAGGAAAAGCATCGTGGTGTCTATTTACTTTTGTCGACCCTCTGTGTGTGTGTGTGTGTGTGTGTGTGTGTGTGTGTATATATATATATATATATATCACAGGGTGGGTAAAAAAAGTGACCCTTAGAGGTAAACTGTCATATTCAAAAAAAGTAAGGGGACTAGAGCTCCCAAACTTCATAGATGCTTACCTTAGCATTTTGTTCGTCTCAATTGAGAAGTTGCTCGATGTGTCCCCCTTCCTGCTCAACGCGGGCGTCCAAACGTGGACGCCACTGATCAATACACCTGTTTACGTATCGTTGAGACACCTTCTCCCAGCCGAGCAGAATTTTTTCGCGTAGTTCATCTATGTCTCTTATATTGGTACCAGGGGTGTAAACTTTGGACTTCAGGGCTTCCCAAACACCATAATCTAGTGGTGAAAGATCGGGGCTACTAGCCGGCCACATATTGAGTGGATTAAATCCGGTGTTTCGTTCTCAAGGAATGTGACAGTTTGGCGTGCTCTGTGAGCAGGGGCGCCATCTTGTTGGAAAGTATATCTTTCACTCTATCTAACTGATATTCGACGAATTAGTGGTGAAAGATATACTGAACTTTACGACTTTTCTTCTCTTCACTATCACTCGCGGATGCTTTACGTTTTGGCGCCATACTGCTGTCTAAGGGTAATAACAAAACAACGGCAAAATACGTCAAAAACAATCCAACACAATTTCACTGAACTTAATGCGGTAGCGGAACTGAGACAAAGGGTGATGCAAGGGGTGACGCGAGAGGGAGGGAGATGCGGGAGTGTTGGAGAAAACACTAGAGCGCGCATTGGCCCGCGTACAGTACTACTGTAGTAGAGCGTGTTTGGCGGACCGTGTATAATCCAATTTTCCGCTTTCAGCAAATAATAATTGTTCGCATTTATTTTTCTGTGTATAAGCAAATTCGCGCTGGACAAACACGCGTTGGACGATGGTTTACTGTATATATATATATATGTGTGTGTTAATAATAGTTGTTACTGTAAAAGCAGAGATAGTGGTTGTGTATTATAAGGATGATCTCAATCATGAGAAATTGAATTATGGAACTAAAGCCACAATAAGTAATGGCTTTATTAGAAACACAAACTTTCGGCCTATTCTAAAATCTTCATCAGGTGCGAATCACTTGATAAAGACTTCGGTATAAGTCGAAAGCGTGGTATTCTCCATGAGTTATTATTGTATAACAGTTGTCGCGGTATTTAGTTATTAACGTTAGTTTACAATTTTTATACTAAATAAGCAACAGGCAGTAAAGATTATCTTAAAAGATATAAAATATATTGGGAATAAAACTGAACAAAATATATATTTCATTTCAAAATTATTTTAATAGAAATATTTAAATAAAATAAATAAATGAGATTGTGCTGATTACTGATTAATTAGACATTAAATGAAAGCGTCACAGAGATAGAGAGAGAGAGAGAGAGAGAGAGAGAGAGAGAGAAATTGGTTTAATTTTGTTTAACATTATTTCCATCTGTGACCTCTTGGTTCAGTGGTCTAAAGCATCGGCAATGTGGTTCTGAACTTGAAGGCATTGGGTCTATCCAAAGCCGAGATATTAACAGTAAATTATCCGCGAAATTTCTGTCCATTTTTGCGCTCTTCTGAGAGAGTTCAAGAGAAAGCCATTCGAAACTTGACAGAGAGGTTACTGGTTACCATCTACTCGTCATAAATCCATCAGTCACGCATCAGACAACACTTTATGCATGCGAGTATATTTTTATAAGTATATTTTTCTAAGTATATTCATGTATTCTTTTACTTTTAATTTATATACGCATATATAAGTAATATAATTATTATATTTACAATGGAATAATTACATATGCACATCAGATACACGTAATAAATATTAGCATAAAAGCTCGTGTCTGAGGCGAAACTGATGGATTTGTGTTTAGTTGACGTGTGACCTCAGAGCAAGATCGAAGCGTATCAAAATTGTGGGTTTCATATGCAAAGCAAGTGCAAACTATTTCATGAAAGTGCTTTAAGAAAATGGCTCTTTAACGTAAATGTTACGTTATCACTACATTTCGTATAAACAATACTTTAAAAAGCTGTATATGAAACGATAATATGTCCATAGTGTATACTTCAAATATTAATAAGTACTGTATTAATAATAGTTAAAGTATGTATTAATCCTAAATTATCATTATTGATACGACAAATGCAGCTTAAACTCTCTCTCTCTCTCTCTCTCTCTCTCTCTCTCTCTCTCTCTCTCTCATATACTCGTGTATGTGTATATATATATATATATATACTCGTATAACTTCCACATTTATTCAACAACATAAAATTGGATAGAAAATTGAAGTACATTTTTTTGAATCTTGGCTGAGACGTGCCAGTGAACAATTATATCCTACTTGCGAAGACATTCTTTCAATAACATAATTTAGATCTTATTTCAACAAACAATAGATTATAATCAGTAAAAATACTTTACTGAAATTACAAATATTATGACGAATTACTTTAGTATTATCGCTATAATTAGACAGTCGGGGTGGTCGGTGAATCGGAAAAGTCGGTTTAACGGGCCTTCAGGTTATATATCTATCGAATGTTAAAACATTGGTAAAACTATCACAAACGTAAGTTTATCCACTAATCTTTTTTTAAAAAAGTTATAAAACAAAACACTAATGGACGCCAAACATGGCGGAACGTCTTGTGTAGCTGTTTGAACCGACCGACCAATGCGCGTCTGTTTGATTTAACGTTAAAGGAATCGTTTTTGAGACTCAAACGTCACAATAACGTTGCCGCAGCAAACAGATTGTTGATAGTCGGGCAGGTTTTAATGTTTCAGAAAGAAAGGTCAGAAAAGCGGAAAGTCGGTGTATCGGGCAGTCGGTGAAACGGAACTACATATATAGATATATATATAACCGTGCATTTTTAAAAATGTAAAATTTATCCCTTACTAGGATTCGAACCCGAGCCCTCTGCTTCGGAGACGCGGGCGTTGACTATTCGACTATGACCTAAAAAAAATTAATAACAACCTGGAGATATTTTATTACCGGAGAGAAACAACTAACGCTTTCACGACCAGAGGTATTTTCATGTTATTAACCCCCTTGCACTCGAGCAATTGGACAACATTTAATTCAGATCTGTCTGGCAAACACAAGAGTTTCCTGTTGAGGGATAAATTTTGCATATGCAAAAATGCACAGCTTCCATCAAATGATACCCTCATGAAAATAAAAACCCACTCTAATAGACAGAGTTTATTTCCACGACAGTTTCGACGCCCACTGGCATCCTCCTCGGGTGGATGCCAGTGGGCGTCGAAACTGTCGTGGAAATAAACTCTGTCTATTAGAGTGGGTTTTTATTTTCATATTTTGACCTTCACATAGAAAAAAGTGAAGTTTTTTGCATTTGATACCCTCATGTTTGTAAGATAGCTTTGATTAAATGTTCATTGGCTCGAGTGTAGGAGGGTTAATGTAAAAATACCTCTGGACGCAAAAACGTTAGGCGCTTCCCTCGGGTAATGAAATGTCGTACCCGAATGGTCAACGCTCGAATCTCTGAGTCAGAAACTCAGGTTTGAAACCTGGTGAGAGATAAATTTGTATATGCAAACCTGCTTTCTTATATATATATATATATATACACACAATGAATGATTCGGCTAAAACCTATCTGATACTACGCTAACACTAATGATTAAGAAATTAAATCAATTGAAATTCACTAAAGGTGAAAATATCAAAGCCTTACAGCTGCTTGGTGCAAAAGAGATAATGCGGAGCATTTGCTCTGATGAAGATTATTAATGTTTTGGTTATTAGTTTGGAGAAAATGTGTTGCATAATTTTAAATTTTTTTTTGTTTTATTTTTATATTTCGTGTTTGTTAATTGCTATTTTTCTTTCCAAGATGGCGAGTCAACCAAAGAAGAAAGATTTCTTCAATGGTGGAAAAGGCGTGAATCCAAGTGACTTCGAAACCGAGGGTTCCGTTTCTCCCCCGACATCTCCACGAAACCCTGAGCCCCCGCCCCTCATTGGTTTTGGGGGAGCCATATCTCCCAGGGTTCATGAGTTTCCTCAGAGTTTATCAGCACCTAGCAGTCCCCCACCCATGTACCCCCTCCCGACCCCTTATGGATTATATTCACCTCCATACGCCTCGCACAATCCTTATTTATCTCCTCCGATGTGTCCCTCGACAGCTGCTGCTGCTGCTGCTGCTGCTGCAGCGTACCCTATTCCGGGGATGTCTTACGGGTCCCTCGAAGTTGGCGCTGGTGCCGCCCAAGGGGCTACTGGGATAGCGTCGACCGCTTTTCCAGAGGCTCATTTGGCAAGGAATTATATCCCCCACGCCACGTACCCCGCTGAGTGCTGGGCAGGTCCTTCGACAGAAAAGGAAAGTAGGAGCAAATCGAGGGAAAGAGAAGGTCACCAGCAGGAGAAAGAAACCACCACGACGCGCCATCAGAAGTGCAGTTTGTGCTTCAATCACGGGATCATTAAGGAGAAGAAAGGCCACAAGTGGCAGTGTGCCTTCAAGAACTGCGAGTGCCAACGGTGTCTCATCACGAAGGGGCGTCAGAAGACGATGAGGGATCAACAGAAACTCACCAGACACCTTCAGAAGATGCAGCTGTGAAAGAACAAGATTAACTAAGAACGTACTTATTTAATGAGAAGTAAGAACGACATGTAACAAACTTTATCGTGTTTTCTTCTTTTAAAGCGATGACTTATTTATTTTATTCTTAAGATTAAGGATTCTTACGTACAGATAAATGATGAGTTTTAACAAAATGTTTAATATTTATGCATTCCCGTGCGCCTATGCCAGCAAAAGCCACTGGACTGTCCATTTCAGTCTGGATGATGAGTGAATGGATGAAAGATTTCCTTTCCTATAAATAAAGTGATCGACTAAACTATCCAAAAACTTTCCACAAACTTACATTTCAAATATTTTCGATGTAACTTTGTTGATATGATAATAAAATGCAAAGAAAAGTTTTCGCATTTCCAACGTTTCATTGAAAATGGTCATATGAAACGTCTTATGTTAAACTTACTCAAACAGTGATATTATATAATTTTGTTGTGTGTGTGTGTGTGTGTGTGTGTGTGTGTGTGTGTGTGTTAGGAGTCGGCAGTTATTCCAAACACGAGCCACTTTGAGCTTGTTCGTTACCCTTCGTTACCCGTCCGTATACATTTAGCGAGCAGGACAAGAAGGGTTCTTGTAAACAGCGTTTCCGTAGGCGGTACCTCCTCATATTTATATTTTTGGAAAAGAAATATACATTATTAAATTCTTCATACGACACTATTCAGCTTCAGTACGTGATCAGTACGTGATCAGTACGTGAGTATTTGAAGTTTAGGTATGGAACAGACCATCATTATTTGTCGATCGTTTGGTAAACGTGTTTTTTTTTTTATCTTTTACCAATTTTGTTACACTGGTACTCATTTTTAATGGAAATGATACCTCAGTTAATAAAGTTTGAATGATTTAGTAATGGTTAAAGTTTGTGAGTAAGCTGAAGCCAAGATATATCTTAACGTACGGAAAAAAAAAATTTATATCTAAATCTTTTTATCATTTGGTCTTTCCATCTTATAATGGCTTCTAATAACGAGTTTTTGTCCTGTACCAAAGCCTATTTTCTCGCAGTGCGCAATGCATTCAAAATAAAAGGATAGAATAAGATTTAAAAGAAAACAGTCTTTTATAACCATAACTAATTTTAAAACTTTTTTTATAAATGTTCTTACAAACTTACGAGTAAAAGCATTTATGACACAGATACAGTCTAAAGAAAATAGACACCTTCATTTTTTGGGTGATTTCTGTTTGATAATAAAAGTCAATAAATAATAGCATATTTATTGAATCAATATATTTAGAATCGCGTTGCTGTCCCCTTTCCATTCTGTAAAAGTGGCACACGTTCTGGCAATCCAGTGATGAGCTTTGCCATTTCTTCTTGGGGACAATCATCCTGGTGTCTATTTTCTTTCGTCAACTCCCTGCATATTAACGTATACAAATCTGAAAAAAAAAAAAATTATATCTTATAATAAAACCATTTTTTTTCTAAGGGTCTCGAATACTTACTCCGAAAGATGATTCATCACCTTTCATGCACCAAAATAAGTGTCAGTAAATGACTCGTATTTTGTACTTTTAAAGCCGGTACAAAAACTACACAACCCAAAAGATGTTATATTTATCGCTTGAAAGCATATTATCCCTAATTCACCTTTGCAGAGGAAAATATTTTAAAAGAAACGTCAATTCCAACATAAAGATTATATATATATATATATATATATATATATACATTTCAACTGCAAAGAACACGCAGTATAAATAACGTAAAGAACGACGCTTGTATAGGAGAACATCCCGCGCGGGATGTTCTCCTATACAAGCGTCGTTCTTTACGTTATTTATACTGCGTGTTCTTTGCAGTTGAAATGTATATATAGATACGGCATGCGGGAGGTGCCCCCTCGGGGCATTGGTTTCTGCGCGTATGTAGAGGAATTACGACTTCTGATCGACTGAGGACCATGGTGTAGTGGTTATCATATCTGACCGGCAATCGGAAGATCCGGGTTCGATTCCCGGGTGGTTACCTCATTTTTTCATTTGTTCGTTCTCTCTTCTCATCTTGCGCGGGATGTTCTCCTATACAAGCGTCGTTCTTTACGATATATATATATATATATATATATATATATATATATATATATATTCACGGTGCCTGATAGTACTGAATTAAGTATCAATGAACGTGTTCTATTTTTTATAAATATAAGTGTTGATAAATTACTGTATTTATTTCATTATGGTTGTCATACGTAAATAAGTGGTTTTATTACTTGTAATTTTTCATTCCACACACTGTCTCTCCCTTTATATATATATATATATATATATATATATATATATATATATATATATATGATACACACAGACCATGCATGGAACAAGGAACTCTTCTGGGATAATTAAATCCACTATAGTCCGAATAAGTAATGGTAAATGACAAATACCATAGTTTTTCTTTTTCATGATGCAAGCCCGACGTGGGCAACGGGTCTCTCGCAAAGAGGTCCCATAAATATAGCTTCCCTCACCAGCTATCTACAAAGCAGACAGGATCCAGCTTTGGGACATGGATCTAGGGTTTAAAGCAGCCTAGCCCCACTACATTTAGAACCTCAATATAAGTAAAAGACTCGTTGCATTCACGTCGGATTGAATAAATCAAAGAAAAAGGGGTAACTATTATATTTTTAGCCAAAACCAAAACTTAAACCTCAACTGGCAGAATTGAGCGTCCACTTTTCAAGGCACATAACATGTCCGTTTCATGATGGGAATGAACTCAGGATGGTTCCCTGAGTTTTTTATGATATATATATATATATATATATATGGGTGGTCCTTAGTAATATAGGCGAATTTCGAAGTTGATTATTGTGAAGTTCGCATCCCCTAATTTTGTTACATTGTACATAAAAATAATATTGCAAAATTTCACTAAAATAAACTAATATTTAGAGGTGGTTCATTAAAGGTGAAATTCTGTTCATGTGGTTAAGTGTATATCCAGTTAGATAACGGCCATGATTCCCGTTTATAACCATATAACCAGTATGAAATTTTAGGGTTTTTTCTTCCAAAGTATTCGATGGCATCCGGGTCCCCCTCAATTCGTTTGTTGGCAACTGGGTATTAGCCCCTCGCTGACTGGGGTATTGTGGTCACCAACCACTCATTGTTGCCTGTCATCGTTTCTTTCTTAGTTTCTGGGAAGCGTCACCGGTGGTCCTGTGCAACCTGAAGCAAGTATTGCTTCTGATCTTCCTTCTTCGTTGTGATGGTATTGTATTCTTCAGTGAGGGACACACCCCTTTCGTAAGTGTTGTTCACCACCCTCGAGTGGTGAAGCGTCTTCAGACCCCTCTCTGTAATCTTCACTGAGTCCCCATGACTCGGGATCAGAATCCAGGACTTCAATAGAATGCCAAGGCAATGGAAAAACTCTCGTGTTCTTGGTGACGAAGTTGTTAATTGTCATGTCTTCAGATCTTCTTACGTCCAGCTGGATACAGTTTGGTGTTCTTTTTCATTAAGGGTCTTCAACATTGCCCGCTTAGACTCCATTGACACAGTTGGATGAAAGAATACCGTCCCTATAAGTTTCTCGCTCAGATACTCCAGGTGTCCTACGAATTTATTGCAGGCAACTGTGGAGAGGCAGGATTCTCTTTTTCATACTTAACAGGAAATTGGAGGAAGGTGAGGTTGTTAATGGGAGCAGAAACGGTGAGAGGAGCCGTGAGCCATACTTTGAGTTAAAACCGGACAACGAAGATGCAGACGACACCGAGTCTTCTCTGCTCTCGCTTAGTGAGCCAGAACTGTCCCCGGAACATCCAGATCTTGAAGGCGTACAATGCTGTTAGCCATCCATCTCACCTGATGTAGGGCTCCAAGAGCTATAAATCGTAGGTCACGGGCAATGTTCCCTCTAATTTTTTTTAGTCCGTGTGCGCAAGAAATTTTCGTTGTGCATACATTTAGATTCATGGTGGAAAATTGTGCAAACTTTTCTGAGCGCTATTATCTTCAAAATGAAATATATATAAATATTATTTCCATAAGGTGATACTTTGATCATTACGGTACTATTAAATGGATATTAAAAAACTGTTTACAATATTATATATTCTTAAAAAAGAAAACATTTTATCCATTCTAAAAATATGAATAAAATAAAAAATAGTAAAATAAAATTCAACAAAATGAAGAAATAAAATAAAAATAACATTAATTGAAAATGACTGTTTTAGTTATCATTTCTCAAAACAATTTTTAGCATTTAGCAATTTAAAATAGACTATCATGATTAATACATGATTTTATCCATTCACAAAATAGGAATAAAATAAAAATAATTTTATTTTTTATGAATTATGAGATAATTACTATTCGTTTTTATGCAAAAATAAGAAAGAAAAGGTTTATATTCAATGCGTTAATGTATAAAAGAAAAAACTGCAAATACATAGAGTAAAAAAAAATCCGTATTGCGTAATTGCGCGGACGTCGGCGAAGTCGGGCGGAAGGGGTTAATACTTAAAAGAGCGACTATAGAGTATGTTGATGCAAATGGTCAGACCTTGTGTGACGGTATAGTTTTGAAATTACTTCATTTACTGTCGTGACTCATGGTACACTTGAGCCTGTGCGCATTTTATTTTGCTGTGTGCGCGGGTTTCACAACGCGTGTGCGCGCGCACACGCGCACACCTTAGAGGGAACATTGGTCACGGGGAAGGAAAATTATGGCCAGCTCAAGGAACTCACGTAATCATCCTTGGGTTGACCAATCTGAAAGTGGCTCATGGCGAACTCGATCGCACTCATTTTCCAAGGCTCTTGCTCCTGCTTCATGGCCGTCTCCAGTTTCGTATCTGGTTTGATCGAACACTTTCCAAGATTGCTGGAACTTCTTGAAGATGACGAAGTCTGGACGAGGAGAGTCCCAGTACTCTTCTTGAAGACGCTTGCCAGGACAAGTTTCAAAATGTGGTGGCGGCATGCTAAGTGCGAGAGATCTTTCTCCAACCTTTGCTCCAACAGCATGCTGGCTCTGTTTCTATGTCCAGGGCCAGATTAACCATTAGGCTAATAAGACTGTAGCTTTAGGCTCTCATACTTTTTAGGCCCTCGAGTTTATGGCCTAATTTTTATATCATAAACCCTAAATCTTTGTCACAAGGTTGGTTAAGTAATATCATATATAACTGCATAATACAATATATCTTCAGAGGTGGAAAATAAGAGTTTGTTAGTCTTAGTTAAGAGTTTTTATGTCATTATATTTGATGGCACATTATTGTCGATATGTATGTATGATTTTCGTCCATTTTTGTAGATCATCTTCAAAGGGTTAATCTGTTTCCGAAATTGTTTTTCAGACGCTGGAAATTTGGGTCCAGTGTAATGATCATTCAGCATGTCGAAGAAAGGGGGCTGTGTTGTTTGCTATCACAGTTTAAAGCCAGGAAGGAAGAAAACATTCTCTATTTGAATTGTATGCTGTATTTGCTGTTTTGTTTTTGTTTTGTTTTAATGTACACAGCTTTGATTTTTGTTAGTTGTTAAATTTGGATAAATATACATATTTATTTGTTTGTAAATTTTATGAATTATATACATTATATAGTACACATATAGGCCCTTCCCTCTTATTAGCCTTAGGCCCCTCACAGCCTTAATCCGGCCCTGTCTATGTCCCGTAGTGCTCGCTGTTGTGTCGAAGCATATTGTCTTTACACGATCAATGGCTCCCTACTCTTCCAACAAATGTACCACTGCGGAAGCTCAGGCCTCTCAACTGCTTGAAGGAAACTTACAAGCCAATCAGTCGGTCCATCTGTTCTTTCCCTGTCATATCACTAAAGAGCTTGTCTTCCCAATTTACTACAAGTGGGACTGCTCGCCCAAACTGTTCTTTCAAATTTTTGGCAAGTTCTGAGCGGATTCGTTCTCAAGCTCACCAAATTGAAGAGCGATTGATATTCAGCTCCTCTATTTCATGGACAAGACTCTGAGCCGTAGCAGCCAGAACAAAAGTCACCTTCCGGTCGCTCAGTTTCATTTTGTCTAGTGCTGCTGCCAGATCGGGAGTGACGATGTTTCTTCTTTCGGGGTTTTTCGGGGTCCCTGGTGACCGCAGCGAAAGTGGACGACGAGCAAGGTGGTAATGTGGCCGATGATGAATGAATTAGTTTTATACATCGTAACCAGGAACGTAATTTTATACAACTAAGTAGCAGCGTCAATTAATCCGAAATGAGTGTCTAAGTGGATCTTTTCGGTTTGACGGCCTGTAATATTTTTTAACATTACTTGTTTTTTATTGTCCAGTTTTAATCGAGGATTTCAAAAATAACATTCATGTTTTAGAGAAACAAATAGTGAGGCAATTATACATTTTAGTTTAAAGAATATCATATACGCTTTAAGATTCCAAAATCCCTGAAAATTTTAGGTCAAATGTACGCTCATGACGATTGGTTAGATAATAAAAACCCACTCTAATAGACAGAGTTTATTTCCATAATAGTTTCGATGCCCACTGGCATCCTCTTCGGGTGAATACAGAAAAACGAATGAACCAAAAACAAGAGGGAAAACAGTCCAGGGACCATTAAGAAATTCGCACCTAGCTTAGATCCCGTTCTCCCGACACTGGAAGGGCATTTTTATTAAAGGGACCCGCTTATAAGTACATCGGCACAAATTTAAAACTATCTTCTTGTTCTATACATACAGATTCTACTATTTTTTACATAATTATTAATTTATTATTAAATTTATTACATTTAATATTGAATTATTATTTATTACAGAAATTATAAATTTATTATTACATTGATTATTACATTGTTGTTTATTATACAGTTTGCCTTACATTACCGGCTTAGAAAGAGTAAAACCGTTGACGAAAGAATTTAAGTTTGTTTTGGCGTTCAAATATTCGTCTACCGTGAAAAGTAAATTGGTTAGGAATAACGTTGCAAAACAGGAACAAGCCTGTGTCTACAGCATTCCCTGTAAAAGTTGTGATTTAGTATACGTGGGAGAAACTGGAAGAAATATTGAAACCCGTATTAAAGAACACAAATATGCCTTCAGAAGTTGTAATACTAATAATGCCATTTTTTATCACGCCAGCCAAAATAATCATGCTATAGATTGGGAATCAAGTAAGGTACTTTATAAATGTAATAATTATGTCAAAAGAAAAATAATAGAATCTGTATGTATAGAAAAAGTAGATAATTTTAATGTGTGCGAAGGTACTTATAAGTTGGACCCTTTAATGAGATTCTTGGTCAAAAAATCCCCTCACTGAGTCGGGGGAACGGGTTCTAACCTAAGTGTGAATTTCTTAAAGGTCTCTGGATTGTTTCCTTACTCGCTTTTGGTTCATTCAATTTTTTGGGGGGGTAAAATGTAAATGGAATAATAAACGTAAATGTAAATGTAATAATGGAAGTAATAAATGTGGAAATAAATATAAATGCAATGATGTAATAATAAAGGTAATTAAATAAATGTAATAATTAGTGTAAAGGTAATAACAATAAATGTTAAAAAATGCAAATGCAATAATAAATGCAGTAATTATGTCAAAATAATAGAATCTGTATGTATAGAACAAGAAGATAGTTTTAATTTGTGCGAATGTACTTATAAGAGGGACCCTGTAATAAAAATGCCCTTCCGGTGTCGAGAGAACGGGATCTAACCTAGGTGCGAATTTCTCAATGGTCTCTGGATTGTTTCCTTCTCGCCTTTTTCATTCGTTTTTCGGTTTATAATTTCTGTATAATAAACAACAATGTAATAATCAATGTAATAATAAATTTATAATTTCTGTAATAAATAATAATGCAATATTAAGTGTAATAAATTTAATAATAAATGTAATAATTATGTAAAAAAAAAACATAGAATCTGTATGTATAGAACAAGGAGATAGTTTTAAATTTGTGTGAATGTACTTATAAGCGGGTCCCTTTAATAAAAATGCCCTTCCAGTGTCGGGAGAACGGGATCTAACCTAGGCGTGAATTTTTTAATGGTCCATGGACTGTTTTCCCTCTTGTTTTTGGTTCATTCGTTTTTCTGTATCCACCCGAAGAAGATGCCAGTGGGCATCGAAACTGTTGTGGAAATAAACTCTGTCTATTAGAATGGGTTTTTATTATCATATTTTGACCTTCACGTAGAAAAAGGTGAAGTTTTTTTGCAATTACGATTGGTTAGGTTAAGTCGTGATATTTCGTTTGTTTTAACAGTAAACTAACGAAAATATCATGACTTAACCTAACCAATCGTCAAGGGTGTACAGGTGACCTAACGGGGCATTCTGTTAACCTAACTGGGCATTCAGTTAACCTAACCAGTTGGTAGAGTCTAGAATTTGACGGTCCCGTAGCTATGACTCGTTTTTTTCCGCAGGCCGTCAAACCAAAAAGATCCCAATACGGTTTAAAAATATATATATTTTAAATTTGTTAAATTGCATATAACTGCCTCACTATTTGTTTCTCTAAAACATGAATTTTATTTTTGAAATCCTCGATTAAAACTGGACAATAAAAAACAAGTAATGTCTAAGTTTCACACAATGATAGAGTGGGTAACGTCTCGTCTAAATATCTTCGGCAATAAGTCTCAATGTACCGTTTATGATCTCTTATAAACACCTGTTTCATGAGGCTAACAGTTTCACTATAGTCTCACGAACAATTTAATCATTCATTGTGAAAAAACTGAGTGTCCGTCACTTCAGAATCAAAATTAAATTCACTAGGTTTCCTTAGTATCAGCATAATGCAGGGAGTTTTTTAACTTGCAGTTCTACATAAAATGTGCAGTTCTAAAAAAAAAATTGTGCAGTTCTGTAGGCAAATGTGTGCAGTTCAAAGATGTATTTTGTGTGCTTTAGTAAAACACAAATAGAGCAGTTATCATAAATTAAAGTTAAATCAGCTCTTTCCAGTTGATATGTAGAATATTATTTCAACAATAACATATCAGTAGTCGCCGCCGAGCGTATGAAAAGAATTTCACGGACATATTGCCACCTGCTGTAAAGTTTAATTTAAGGTATGTTAGCCCATAAAGTACTTATAAACTAAAGAATAAAAGTTTAAAATTTATGTTGAAACACTTTTTTTATTGAAAACACACGTAAGTGAGTAGGACTGATGAGTAAATAGCATTGATGAGTGAGTAGGATACTGGATAGTGTAGGATAAGTTATTTTTCATCTAGATATCTGTGGCCTATAAAATGTGCAGTTCTAAAAATTCCTTAAAAAGTCCCTGCCATAATGGTACGGCTACACAGAGCTACAGTATATATATATATATATATATATATGAACGAATTAGTTAATTTAAAATACAGAGAGAAGAAAAGGCAGAAAAGTTTAAAATTTTACTTTTTAGTTCACACATTAAATTAAACTTTAAATTTACATTCAGGCCCGTAGCCATGGAGGGGGTGCGGGGGTAGGGTGGCCAGACGTCCGGCTTTAGGCCGGACAGTCCGCCTTTTGAGCACTCTGTCCTCCATCCGGAGCCACCTTGAGCCGGACGTTAATTTGTTCTCCTTTTTGGGGTGTGGCTAAAAAGAATTATATAAATTACGTCAGGTACACTTAAAATAGCGGGTACTGAAGGCCATAATAACCGTTAACTTATTTTTATTATATGTAGTTGGCAACACTGCTGATAAGCCGCATTTGTTTTCAATTTCATGACTACGAGTCGCGGACAGTCAGTCTGCCCAAGGAGTAAAAATGGCTCTTTTCCGTTCTACCCCAGCAACCAAAAATGAAATTATATATTATTTTCTACTGTAGTTTTACTTGCTGAATTCAATAATATATATCTTATTTTGGAGAAATTAATAACAAAAGAGTTATAGTCCGTTTATTTTATTTAAAAGTAGAGATTGCATTTAAGATTTCAATAAAAATGTCCTTTCCTTTTTGTCTTCTCCTCCACAGAAATTCACATAAATAAGAATCTATCATATTTCTAGATGTTCCCCAATGTCTTCTCTTGTTCCTTTGTTTAGCTAAATCAACTGTACGCCCTTGACGATTGGTTAGGTTAGGTCGTGATATTTTCGTTAGTTAGCCTTATAAGGTTAACTAAAGAAGGCTGGGGTAGAACGTTATTTCCTTAACTATGTTTATGAAATTCCATTTATCATCCATAACAATATCTACAAAAGAGAGAACAAAATTAATAATTATAACCATAACTAATTAAAGCACGAATACTTTCTCCAAAATAAAATATATGTCAGTGGTTCCCAACCTGGGGTCCCCGGGCCTCTGGGGGTCCGCGAAGGTAGTACTGGGGGTCCGTGAGCTTTCAATATTTCGAGATGCTCCAATGGAAATCGTACATTTACCCACGATAATTTCAAGTTTCCTTGCTCTTGGCTGGAATTATTAATACTTTTTTAATATGCTGTATTTTAATTGCATACTCTCTTATATGTCCTTTATTTGATAGTGAAAAATGAGAAAACGAGTTAATTATTAGTTAATAAAAACAGTTTGTTTGGTAGACGGAATCTTTCAAAAACATGGGTCCGTGGGAAAAAAATAAAAATAAAAGGGGTCCTTTGTGGTGAAAAGGTTGGGAACCACTGATATATATTATTGAATTCAGCAAGTAAAACTACACTAGAAATTGTTGCTGGGGTAGAACGATAAAGATCCATAAAAATGAATATTCATTTCTTTCAGTTATATATAGTATATATATTAACGTACGGCCACATACGCAGTGTCTTCCTTTTTGTAAATTTGGAAATGGCCACCCTATGCGGGGGTCGAACCCCCCTTGACAGGAAAGGTCCACTTTTGTAACCATAGTTATAACTTATGATGTACTATTATAATATATGACATCATTTAATAAACAAACACTTGCATTTTCTTTTAAATTTCACAAACTATTCTAACTACTCTAAACTATTCTAAACTTAACTACTTTAAACCCCCTCCGCAGTGACTAGATCTCTGCACCAAAAGGTCCGCCCTTCTACAATTTCGCCCCCCGCTCCCCACCTCCTTGGGAAGTCCTGGCTACGGGACTAACATTATAGTATATAATTTCAAAAATGGCCAACGTCAGGCAGGAAAATCCCTTTGCCGAAGAGGAAATTAAATTGATTTTAAAAAACTAATTTCATGATGGAACGAGGCCCCCCCTTTTCTCACGGCCTATGTTAAAATAAAAATTAATGAAAATAATGAAAAAATTTGATGAAGTCTGAATGCGCCCAATCAGATTGCCAAGATTGTCTTAATCCATCGCCTTTTCTCCGCCCGCGCTACGCTTCTTATAGTGGCCTTCCAGAATATTCTTTTCCAGTTGTCATGTTGTAACCAGCAAAATTTTCTGGTGTTACTATAGTATGCGGTCTACCTACGATTGGTTAGGTTTAGTCATGATATTTTCGTTAAAACTAACGAAAATATCATGACTAAACCTAACCAATCGTCAAGGGCGATTGATATTGGGATGTAAACAAGCAATTAGTAAACAAGATAAGAAGCTATAATTAAAAGATAGACCACCGAATCGTAGGTAGACCGCATAGTAGCACCAATTTTCTTTAAAGAATTTCACTGCGACTACCTATAACTTAACTATTATATGCAGTTAATTTTTCTAAATTAACTTATTATGTTACTAATGAATGATTATAATTATTATGTTCAGTGACAATAATCTCGCACATAATAACTATGACGTGCGTTCCTGCGCCCTTAGAATACATGACGTTTCAGCTTTACTGGTGCGCGAGTGGTTGAAATGACTGGCGTCTTCAAAGGAAACTTGACGCCAATAGAAATCAAGGAGCGCAATTGGTCACACAAAAATCACATGATTTAAGATGCTAGCGTGTAGGCATACTATTGCAGTGAGTGTTGCGTGGTGAGCTACTGCGCAGTCATGTGACGCCCTTTTACTGGAGGTGGGGTCCCAGTACTCCTGCGCGAGATGCGCAGTAGTAGTTGGATCGAGTGACGTCACGGGTCAACATGGTTGAAAAGTTTTCCACGTCTTTCTAAGTCTGACTAAATTTTTATTCTATGTTCATTAGTTAATAATTATAAAAATTCTCATTTTTTATAATCCCAACATGACGTACGTACTCAAGACCAGCTACTCCTACTCACCACACCACTTCCTTTCTAAACTTGCCTCTTTTCTCTTCGTTCTACTCGATTCCTTAGAAGCAAGAACTTTATCCACCTAGCTCATAATGACAGGCCCGTACACAGGACACTTCAGATGGGGTAGGGGGCTGAAAGTTAACAAAAAGGGCACCATCTCCTTCCCCCTCAAAAAAAATGTCTCTTCACAGCATTTATACATTTATGGAAAAAAAGGGCACTTCTGAGGCATGAAGGGCCAAATGGGACAGCTCAAACCCCTGTAGCCACCCCCCCTCTGCACGTGCCTGCCCGTACACCCACGGGGTCCGTTTTCCCTCCAAGCAAGAAGAAATTCCTGTCCTCTTGGATCTTGAGCAAGTTCAGGGAATCCCTGTGAGCGATATCAAGGAGGTCGTCTAGATCATCGACAAATTCTGCTTTATTCGATCGCTGCGTTTCGGTCTTCCCATTGACGTTCTTCTTCAGGTTCTTCTTCTTCTTCTTGCTGGAGTTTGGCGATGATGATACGCTGCTCTGGATGAATCGCAATTTGAGCCTTGTCCAAAAATTACTGCGGTGTCCTTGATCAAAGCCATTGAGTTTTCACAAACCGTCTTCTTCAAAATTTTGTGATGATAGAAGAACACCCTCAACACTTGCCTATCAGAAGGCAATTTACTTCCAATTATTTCATTTTCTTCTTGTCTCACCAGTCACACTGTTCTCTCGCTCCTTGTTAGAAAAACTTGGGACATTTTCACAACCTGTGGGAAAAACAATGCAAAGCTAAAGTGACTGAATACACACAATAAAAGAGAATAAACTGGTTTGAACGAGTTCGCCGAGACGCATGGGCCTTTCTCAATAACTTTAACCTCAATGAGCGACCCCTAAATATTATTCGATTTACGCTGAATTTGTCACGAACAATGTTTATGTACAGTATACTGGAACAAAATAAAGGAGTGAGAGCTTTAAAGTGTTGAACTTCGAAATTAAGGACCACCCTAATATATATATATATATATATATATATATATATATATATATATATATATATACACACATGAATTATTAACATACTGTATAATTTAAGAGGATTTATGACGAGTGTTTAGATTATATCGCTCGAGGAAAGGTGAAATTGTAAATGAAAATGAAAATACAATTGATGGGCATAACCCATAAAACACTGGAATTTTAATATACTGTAGTGAACCCGCGAGTTAATGACAGTCATATCACAACAATATCCTAGTATTTGGCCTTGTAATGCTACAGAGGGAGCACAGTGTACCTATATTAGTATAGCATAGTGTAGTGTAGTATTAGTATACTATTCCTGCGTAAGTACTAATGTCATATTAACATTAGTTTTATTCTTGCGTGTGTAAGGAGTGTACAGGGTGTCTCAAAAGTCACTATCTATTTTGAAAAATAATGGGAATTACGAAAAACTGGTTTAAGACATGAAAAATATATTTATTTCAAAGTAAGTGCCACAAAGAATTAGTGCTATTTATTTATCTGTCTCCACATGGCGACCATCAGTGTCTCTACAGAGCTCAAAGCGATAAGTTGTTTCCCGGAACACACTTTCCAGCATTTGAGGTGTTATTTTCTGAACTGCATCGGTAATACGATTTCGAAGTTCGGCTACATCACTAATTCTTTACCTTACACTAGACTTATGAAACCCAGGCGAAAAAAATCTAATGGTGTTAAATCGGGTGAACGTGCTGCCCATGGTTGTGTTCCTCCACGACCAATCCAGCGACCGGGAAAGCGTCTGTCAAGATAATCACGTACAATTATTGCATAATGGCACGGTGCTCCATCCTGCTGAAAAACTACTGTGTCAAGAATGCCATCTGTAAGAAGTTGAGGTTCGAGGAATTGTTCAAGCATGTCAAGATAATAAACCAATTAACTTTTTTTAAATACACAAATTTGCACCAGAAGTACATATCTTTATGCCAGCATAGCATTTTAAAAAAAACATCTAATGTCACCGAAATAGATAATGACTTTTGAGACACCCTGTATATAAAATGATATGTCATCGTCTAATATATTTCAAAGAATGAGAATTCGTGTAGTTATAGGACGAACAGGGTGTTTGAGAAGTTCAGCCCCACAGGAATTTGAGATTACTTATTAATTTTTTCCATTATGATAAATAATTGATTAATAACACTAAATAATCTGCAATCCCTATGTGGCCTGACTTTAGGTAACACCCCGTATACTGAATGGTAAAACGGTAAAAATGCCTGAGAAGTGTATAGAGAAAAGAAAACTCATGAAAAAGGGAACGTGTATTAAATCTGAACGGCTCAGATGATGCCATAAACCTCTTTAGTAGACAGGAAAATATTGAAAGTTGATAGGAGTCTTCAGTCATTGAAATAGGCAGAGATGGGCAGTGTTGATGATACTGTATATTAGATACAAATTGTCTCTTATATCTTATCTTGAACAAAAATATAAAAATACCTTATATCTTGTATCTATGATACAAATTTATCTGTATCTTGCGCGTTAAAGTGGTATATTTGATACAAGATACATTTCAGGAATTTTCAATCCCCGCCTTCGTGACTTTTGAAATGAAAATTACGCATCTGCCAACTAATGGAAGTGCCAGATATATGATAGCTAATCTCCAGGCGTGAACTATTGTACAAGCTTAATAAGTTAATATTATTGCGTGAACTGCAGTGGCGTAGGCAAGATTATTGGAAATCTCACTGTAGTCAAAACACTCCAGATTTCTGCGTCCATATTTTACTCTAAATAACTGCAAAAAAGTATCTGGTTCTTCTACCGCCTCGATCACTACTATCTAAAGTTAATAATTAATTAATTCAGTAGTAGCCATGTCTCCCCTTGGTAGTCAAAGAGGACATGAGAGGGCAATTTCCACCCCAAATTCTAGCATGCAAACTCCCTAAGAAAAACTGCCGATATCGGCAAATAGGATACTTTTAAAACCAGATGTAATAATAATTTATAATCTGTACAACTGAGTTCGTTACAGTTATTTCATTTACAATATTCATACCACAAGGTCAGTATTGCTTACTCCTCTAACGATAATTTTCTTGACCCAAATTTAGAAGTCTTGCTGCGCGCCTGAAACTAAAAATAGAGTCAGCGACTGAAAGCAGCGCAGCGCACGGCTTCGAATTAATTTGTTCTTATTATAAATTCTAGGCCATCTTTCCTCGTTTGAAAATGTTATTAGATTTAGGGCAGTCACGAAGTAATTCAAGAAATTAAGAAGCTTTTATCTATCTTAAAACAATCCAATGCCTTATAAATGAAACATTTTACGATATCATAAAAGCAGAACCTGCAAAGTGCCCACTGATTTAAAAATTAAATCAGTGAAGATTAAGTTATCAAAACCTATGTTTACATCCCAAAACCAATTTTGGGCATGTCATTTAATATGTAGTAATGATTTAAACGACTTTTAAAACTCATCTTCCTTATTATTTCTAGCTTCCAAACTTAAACTGATTAGAGAAGTATCTTGTATCGAGAAAAGTAAGTTAGATATGTATCTTGTATCTCGTATCTTTGATACGCAATAAGCTAGTATCTTGTATCGCGTCTCTAAGATACATTTCTCAATGTATCTTGCCCATCTTTGGGAATAGATACCTTGATTCGATTGATACACTCCTTCACTCCAAACAATATGAGACGTTTGGCAATATATTTTGCGTACCATACTTGTAACGTTTCACATATTATATTTCATGCATAGTCAATAATAATTAATAGTCTGCTTGCAAGATACGTTTCAGCCGAAACATGAAAAAACGGATAATCACTTTTAAGTGGATTTAGTGCGTTTACAAATACAAGGTGTTCATAAAGTCACGCGAATGAATATAGTGAGGTTTACATGCATATTCACTCGCTTGACTTTATGAACACCCTGTACTTTATGTCGTTTTGAATGTTAAAAGGAGAAGAAAAAATGAACGCTGCTTCGTAATAATACTGAGAATATAGATAATTAATCGGCCATTAACATTCAGCGCAACTATACTGTGTTCACTGAGAGCAAATTTATTCCAATAAAAACTTCTCCTCGTGACTATTATGAATATTATTCTCAAAAACATTTATCGTGAGATACATCACCGTGAAATTTATCGTCGTCGTCCTTTCTCTCTCTCTTTATATATATATATATATATATATATATATATATATATATAATGATACAAGTCAGAATGGTCCCCTGAGAAACTTTTATGTTACACACACCATGCATGGAACAAGGAACCCTCCTGGGAAAATTAAATCCACTATTGTCCGTATAAGTAATGGTAAACGACAAATACCACAGGTTTTCTTTTTCATGATGGAAGCCCAACGTGGGCAATGGGTCCCAAGCAAAGAGGCCCCAAGATATAGCTTCTCTCACCAGGATCTAGGGCTAAATCCTAGATCCTGTCCCGAAGCTGGATCCTCTCTGCTTGGCAGATAGCTGGTGAGGGAAGCTATATTTTGGGGCCTCTTTACGAGTGACCCGTTGTCCACGTGGGCTAACATCATGAAAAAGAAAAAACACTAGTGTTTGTCATTCACCAATACTTATTCGAACTATAGTGGATTTAATTTTTCCAGAAGAGTTCCTTGTTCCATGCACGGTCTGTGTGTGTGTGTGTGTGTGTGTGTTTCCACCACTAACACCAGCGTAAAAAATATAATAATATGCTGTTATTACCCTTATCTCATTAATCTGCCACCAAATTATGTAAAAATTTCAATATACTACAGTTGAGTACCAATTTATATATATATATATATATATATATAATATATATATATATATATATATATATATATATCCCTGGGAATAGGAGATTTAAAGAATTCTTCCCACGTGGTCCCAGCGTGTTGTAAAAGGCGCCCATAAAATAAGGGACGGGTGCAGGAGGCTGGAAACTCCCACCTGTATGTAACTTTCCACAAACAGGAGCGGTTAGAGAAGGGGCATATCGGGGGCTTTCCCGCGACGGCTCAGGCTGGGGTGTCTGAATGTGTGTGGATGTGGTCAGAGTGATAAGAAGGGAGAGATTGGTGCTCTGTTTCATGAGACAGGCTTGGAGGTCCTGGCCTTGAGTGAAACAAAGCTGAAGGGTAAGGGAGTGGAGTGGTTTGGGAATGTTCGGGGGGTAAAGTCTGGGGTTGGGGAGAGGGTAAGGGCAAGGGAGTGGGTTGCGCTTCTGATACGTGATGTGCTATGGGAATGTGTGAAAGAGTGTAACGAAGTGAGTTCAAGGCTGATGTGGGTTAGAATGAAAATAGGCCAAGAGAGATGGGTGATTGTTAGTGCGTAATGACCTGGGAGTGAGAATAGTGAAGAGATACGGAATGCATTCTGGGGCGAACTGGGTGAGTGTTTGGGTAGTTTTGATACGAAGGACTGAGTTGTCGTGCTAGAGGACTTGAATGCGAGAGTGGGGGGATGTGCCAATTGAGGGTATAGTCGAGGCGCATGGAGTGTCCGAGGTGATAGGGCACTTGTAGATTATGTATTGATGACGATATCTGCTAAGGGGAGATTGTTAGATGTGAATGTGTTGAGAGGAGTGGCAGGTGGAATGTCTGACCACTTCTTGGTGGAGGCGAAAGTGAAGGTTTGGGTAGGCGTGGAGTATTAGTGGGTAGTGTGGCTGTGAGAGAGGTAGTGAAAGTGAGTGAATTGAGGAAAAGGGATTGTGAACGGATGTATCGGGAGAGACTGAATGAGGAATGGTGCGGAGTGTGAGAGAGTGAAACATGGGGTGTGGAAGAGCCGAAGAGGAGTGGCAGATATTTAGTGAACCGGTGCTGAAGTGTGCGACTGAAGCGTGTGGTGTACGGAAGATTGGGGTTGGAGTTGGACATAAACGACGGGGTAGTGAATGGTAGAATGTGAAGGCTGAAATGTTGGTGAAGCAAAAGAGGGAAGTATACACTATCTTTGGTACTTACAGAGCAGAAGTGTGGGTGATTGGGAAGAATATAAGAGGAAGAGGCAAGAAGTAAAGAGAAAAGTGCGAGAGCTGAAAAGAGAGAGCAAATGAGAGCTGGGGTATGAGAGTGTCAGAAAATTTCAAGGACAACGAGAAGATATTCTGGAGAGAAGTGAATAGTGTGAGGAAAGTGAGAGGGCAAATCAGCATAACTGTGAAAAGAGTCGATGGGGAGGTGATGACAGATAGAGAAGATATGAAGACAAGGTGGAGTGAGTATTTTGAAGGATATTAAACGTATCGGAAGATACGGAAGCAGATGTGGTATGTTTGGGCAGAGAGGGGGTTCAGAGTATTAGTCTCTTGAGTGTGCCAGGAAAGGTATATGGGAGAGTGGTGATTGAGAGGGTGGTACCATGCTCGGAGCAACATATTGGGGAGAAGCAAGGGGGTTTTAGAAGAGGTAGAGGGTGTGTGGACCAGGTGTTTGGGTTGAAGATGTGTGAGAAATACTTGGAGAAAGAAAGGGGTTTGTATGTGGCGTTCATGGATCTTAAAAAAGCGTATGATACGGTTGACAGAAAGGCGCTGTGATAAGTGCTCCAGATGTATCGGGTGTATGGGTGATGAATGCAGTGAAAAGATTTTACCGAGAGAGTAGAGCATGAGTGCGTGTGGGACGAGAGGAGGGTGAGTGGTTTCCAGTGAAAGTGGGTCTACGGCAGAGTTGTGTGATGTCACCATGGTTGTTTAATGTGTTTATAGACGGGGTGCTGAGAGAGAGGTGAATACAAGGGTCATGGGGAAGGGAGCGGGGATGAAGCATCTGCGCGGGGAGGTTTGTGGGACGTGAATCAGTTGTTGTATGCGGATGATACGTCTCTGGTGGCGGACTCGAGAGAAAAGCTACAGAGACTGGTAACTGAGTTTGGGAGGGTGTGTGAAGGAAGGAAGCTAAGAGTAAATGTGAATAAGAGTAAGGTTATATGGTGCTGTAAAAGGGAGGTTCTTGAGCGACTGAGTGTAAGCTTGTATGGTGAGGAAATAGAAGTGGCATGTTTCAGGTACTTAGGGGTAGGGGCATGTTAAGGGCAGAGTACGTGCCCTGGGCCCCGCGCTTTAATGAACCCCGCACTCTAGAGAAGAGACTCTGCTTATTATATAGGGTGTCTCAGTATACATGCAACCCATGTCATTGCTAATAATTCTGCCAATATTAATGTTCTCGTTCTATTTTTTCAGATTTGAAGAGAGGAGACGATAACAACTAATAATTATCAATCAAAATGCCTTGGACAAAGGAGGAAAAATCTTTTTGCGTCACTACTTATTTGGAGACGAAATCATTCAAAACTGTGCAAGCGAAATTTCGCAGGAAGTTCAACTTCAACAATTATCCCCAGAAAAGCCAAATTTATCGTTGGGCACACAATTTCAAGCCACAGGATCAGTAAACAATCTCAACAAGAAAGCAGAAACACCCAGATCTGGCAGGAAGGTGACTGCAAGATCTCCTGACAATGTGAATGCGGTGAGAGATTCTGTCGGAAGGAGTCCGAAAAAGTCAATCCGAAGACGTTGCCAAGGTCTGGGTCTTTCACGTGCGTCAGTGCAAAGAATCTTGATCAAGGATCTTCAGCTGTACCCATACAGGATCCAGATCAAGCATAAACTCACACCAGCTGACATGGCAAAAGTGTTGTGATGTGCCGGTGGTTCGAGAACAAGATCGAAGAGGATCCTGACTTTCTTGATGATGTTTGGTTCAGCGACGAAGCACACTTCTTGCTCAGTGGGTATGTCAATAGCAAGAACAATGTGTTCTGGGGCACACAAGCCCCAGACGAGATGCTTCAGAGGCCCTTGCACTCTGTGCAGGGTGTCAGGGTGATTGACAACTTCGCTCGTCGGCTTCAAGTGTGTCTGCAGCGCAACGGCGGTCATTTGGAACATGTGCTCTAATAAATGTATCCTTTGATCTAGAGACCTCAAATCTTCAGTTTTTAATTGTTATCATATCAGCTTCCAGGAAATGTAATCTTTTTTGGAGTTTATTTTCTGAGTAATAAATTATTATCATGTCAATGGGTTCCATCTATTTTGAGACACCCGGTATAAAGTTAGATCAGATTTTGTATCATTAGATATAGGTTTTTGGAAAGTGGAAACACATCAAGAAAACTGAAAATGGTTGGAAAATAACATTATTGCACTTTTATTTTTACATATAGATAATAGCTAATCTTGCTGATGAATTGCTGTTTTTACACTTTACACTGATTTCCTCCATGTTTTTTTTTATTTTCCTTACTTGATTATCCTTTCAAGTTTCAACACTATTTCTTACGTATAACGTATAACGTACAGCAGAATTTTCCTAACAAGTTAACTGCCATTTGACAACTCCGAGTCTCTCCCGTAGCGCCAAAGAGAGGTAGGCCTAAAGATGCCGAATGCTTCCAGCGTTCAGTTTTTGATTTGTCGCTGTGAGGGGGCGGTACGTCGTACGTATAGTGTTTTTCTATGTGTGTGTTTTTCTATTGAATGATAACATAAAAAGCTTGATACATATGGTACATCTACATACGCTGGGTGCTTTTAAGGTGGCAAGATCGCCTTTCGTCTTTGTTTTGCTGATATATTTGTTAAAAAAAAAGGTTGATTTTTTACTTAACTGTAAGTGTTACAATTTTCAGGACATTATTGCCCTCAAACTGTCAACTGTAAAATTATTTTGCAATAAATCGCAAATTATTTCAATTGTTTGGTACAAGAAACCTTGCATTTATTCATATTACCAACTATTTCTTATATTCTGTCATGTTATTGTAACTAATATATGCAGTATATACTATTAGTATAATTTTTACAAATGTTTTCACATATTTTTCATATTGTCGACCTTATTTTTTGTAGAGAGATATTTAAAACATGAGTTCACCACACTGTATGCCATGATTAACCCTGTAAATTGTAGTATGCATTTATATTCATATATTGTTATAATTTCCATGTGTGTTCACGGAACCAATGGGCCCCGCGGTAGCTAAACACGCCCCTGCTTAGGGGTGGATGTGGCGAGGAATGGAACTATGGAGGCGGAGGTGAGTCACAGGGTAGCCAAGGGCGGATCTAGATGGGGGGGTCGGCGACGTCCGGACCCTCCCCCCCTCAATTTCTTGCAAGCGCCCTTTTTTCAAGTGCAAGTGCCCTATCTGAATGATGTGTATGCCTCTGAAAACAAATTTTGTTTTTGTACACAGCTCATGGTTAGTTTATTTTATTCAAATTCTATTTTGAGTCTTTATCTGTATACATTGTACTTCCAAATTTGTAGTTGCAGTGGTTTTCATAGGTGCTCTTAGTACTGGTGCAGCCATATCACTATTTTTATCTTCATCTTATTCTGATAGTAGGCCCGTAGCTATGGGGGTTCGAACGATACCTCCCCCCCCCCCAGTTCAAACCCTCCTTGACAGGAAAGGTCCACTTTTGTAACCATAGTTATAACTTATGATGTGATATTATAATATATCGGGTGCCCAAAAAACCCCAAAGATTTATAGTGCAATAACTTCCAAAATATACACTTTTCCTCCTAAGTATATACATATATTGTAATGTATATGGTTGTAAATTTTGACTTGGTCCGCAATCGATATGGACCGTGACTTATTTTTCGTTGGCAAGGTACTAGCATTAACGGATACCGTAATGAAATTGACTGGATTCTTTGGATCTGATATATTTGCATGTCGGTTATAAATAGATATAGAGTGTAACATATTTGTGGATAGTAGTCTATTATGACTTGATCCTCTGGATCCAGAGATTCTATCTTTAGTTTTAAATCGATAATTATTTAGTTTTGTAAAAATAGGTCGTTGCCAATGTACAGGCAGTTTTTGCATAAATTTCTTATGTTCTTGTGGTTCGGAACCCACGTAATATTGTAGGTCCCCTCCGCCACCACGGAGGACATACACAATACACAATTACGAACACAATTAGGTAGACCAGCCATGAGTGGATCCTAGGGTCTTTGTTGGTCTGAAACATTATAACATTATAACGAGACACCTTGGGGCCCCGGGGCAATGAAGAATATGGGGGCCCTTTTCTATAGATTTTTATTAACAATACATGTACATGTACAGTACATTTACACGAATTATATGTACGGTGCTCAGGCTAATTGAGAAACATACTTAAACGAACCTTATCACAGTGTATTTTGCCGTTTGCCAAAACCAAACAGTATTAAACAAACTTTACTTTAGGGCCTATAAAACAAAATAAAACGGAATTTGTCAGTTTGTGTACTATGTCATATTTAATCAAAGAAGTTTTTCGACGATATAATTCGAGATTTCGCACCCAGTTGATTGGGGGGGAGGGCCCTCAAGCATGGGAGCCTGAGGCTTCAGCCTCAATAGCCTCAGTGATAATCCGCCACTGTGTATAATCACAAATTTGAAATCCATATAAATTCAGCCTATTGACAAGCTGCCATAAAATTTTCAGAATTCTACATGCGATACTTTTTCGAATATGAAGGAAACAATAAGGTACACTCAAATAAACAAATATCATGAAACAAAAAAATTATTATTCACAACTTATTTATTAACAGAGAGTCAATATGCCCACTGTCTTGCTCACAAACAGATCTTAACCTTTTCTTCCACGACATGATACATTTTCTGACTTCAGTTAAAGTTATTTTGGCCCAACAATTAAGTATCTTTTCTTTTAATTGCAACTCAGTAAATTTATCTATTTGACCTTCATAAACCTTTTCTGAGAAAGAGTTCGATATGCAATAGTCCATTGGATTGCAGTCCGGCGAATGAGGTGGCCAGTCAGGGGCGTCGATTGCTCTAAAATAGTGGTGGGGGTAGGGGGACACTTCGCCTTCAAACAGCAAATCAAACAATACTCTGAGTAATTGTTTCGTGTAATATATCAATGTCGTAATTTACCATTTACCCGTTTTTTGTATTTTTCTCAGCATGTAAAAAAATCAATTGTATTTAATCATTTTATGTCTTTCTTTATTTAAACATTTTTTTTGCAGAAATAAGAAACGCAATTACAAACTATTTATAGTATTAAACCTTTCATGTAACATAATATCACACATATGTTTAACCGAAATAAATCTTTTATTCCTGTAAACAACGGAGGTCAATGTACATAAACTGATAACAAAATATGTTCGTGAAATATAAAACAAATAACTGACTGCTAAATTCCATGATAAATATACACTGGTGTTCATGACAATAATTTATAATATTGCTATTACATTTGCATATGTATATAATACGACATATAGCGTCTTATTAGGTGCCATTAATAGTTAGCATATATAAAACAAATAACTGACTGCTAAATTCCATGATAAATATACACTGGTGTCAGAGCTGGGCAGTATTTAAATACATTTGTATTTAAATACGTATTTAAATACATTTGTGTATTTAGAACTGTATTTATAAATACATTGTTTTTCATGTATTTAAATATAGTATTTAAATACTTTAATGAGTATTTAAATACAATGTATTTAAATACTCAAAATATAAAAATGTAAATACTTTTACTGGTTTAATACACGTTCTGTACTAGCACAGTACGACGCGTCGACAGTGTAGTACAGCATGGTTCATGTTTCAACGTGTCAGTTCAATCAGTTGTGTGCCACTCTTAGTCGAAAGCGGTTGATTTCTTTATCGTGTGCGTGTCATGGCTTAGTGAATTAGTGAATGCATATGTTAAAATTTGTATGTATTTAAAATGTATTTACAAATGTATTTAAATACAATTGATGTATTTTGTATTTAGTATCTAAATACATTCGTAAAATGTATTTAGTATTTAGTATTTAAATACATTTCTCCCATGTATTTAGTATTTAGTATTTAAATACATTCAATGTATTTATTGCCCAGCTCTGACTGGTGTTCATGACAATAATTTATAATATTGCTATTACATTTGCATATGTATATAATACGACATATAGCGTCTTATTAGGTGCCATTAATAGTTAGCATTTATAGCAATTCATCCACGAAAGTGCGGGGTGGGGGGGACAACTGGTAAGTTACCCCTCCTTTGTAAAAAGGGGAGGCATGTCCCCTGCGTCCCCCCCCCCCCCCCGCAATCGACGCCCATGTGGCCAGTCATTTTTCCCAATGAAATTGGCCATATTCTGTTGGATAGTCCTGGGTGTACTTGCTCGTATGAGCGGTAGCTCCATCTTGCTGGAATATGAAATCATTATCAGGATACAGACGCCGACAATCTGGCAAAAGATTTTCTTCCAAAGGATTAACATAAGTTTCTGAGTTAACTTTTTTGTTATTTTCATCAATGAAATGAATATTAGTCTTTCCGTTCCATGATACACCAGCTAAAACCATGATTTTTTTTAAAAACCGATATGTCTGGTGCAATGTTCCCTCTAATTTTTTTAGTCCGTGTGCGCAAGAAATTTTCGTTGTGCATACATTTAGATTCATGGTGAAAAATTGTGCACACTTTTCTGAGCGCTAATTATCTTCAAAATTAAATATATATAAATATTAAATAATTAATAAATATTATTTTCATAAGGTGATAGCTTGATCATTACGGTACTATTAAATGGATATTAAAAACTGTTTACAATATTATATATTCTTAAAAAAGAAAACATTTTATCCATTCGAAAAATATGAATAAAATAAAAAATAGTAAAATAAAATTCAACAAAATAAAGAAATAAAATAAAAAAACATTAATTGAAAATGACTATTTTAGTTATCATTTCTCCAAACAATTTTTAGCATTTAGCAATTTAAAATAGACTATCAAGATTAATACATGATTTTATCCATTCACAAAATAGGAATAAAATAAAAAATAATAAAATTCAATAAAATGAAATATAATCAAAATAACATTAAATGAAAGTGCCTTTCACTTAAGTATGATTATGATTTCTCCCTACGATCTTTAGCATTTGCCCATTCCAAATAAACTCTATGAAGATTAATACATTCGTCATCATTCAGGTAACTTTTAATTTGCATGAGCATGTCCAAATGATTTTCTTTCAAGCGGTTTCTTAATTTGTTCTTTATAGAATTCGTTAAACTGAAATTTTTATAATTACTTCATTTACTGTCGTGACTCATGATACGCTTGAGCCTGTGCGCATTTTATTTTGCTGTGTGCGCGGGTTTCACAACGCGTGTGCGCGCGCACACGCGCACACCTTAGAGGGAACATTGGACTCTGGTGGTAAAACCTTGACGGAGGAATATCTCTTTTACACACACCGTAAACAACATCGTTTTGGTGGTTTTGTAGCTGGTTCCTTCTTGGTGCTACTTGTAGTTGCTGGGAAGAATGAAGGATACGAGAGGCAAGCTATCGCTTTGTTGGGTATCTCTTTTAGGGGCCTCTCGTGTCCTCTTCTCTCCCTGTCGTTTGGGGGGTTGGCGTCTTGAAGGAAAAGCCGGTCATTTTCGGAGTTTATTGAGTTCTTGGTTGGCTGAGGTTATTTTACAGAAGATATTGTTATTGTATATACAGCTGAATTAATTAAATATATATATATAAATTTATGTACAATACTTATTTATAAAGATTATATATGATTCTTAAAATTACACAATGATAAAATATATACAATTTGGTAATGCGCAAAATTGGTTTGTCGGTAACTAATATAAAAATAATATAAATGCGGAAAATTAACTGCGCGGCCCCACACTACTGCCCACCCCGAGAAGCGGAGCACGTATATCAAAAGTAGAAATATTCGGGTCTTGATTTGAAGCGGATCCTTCGTCCAGCTCGCGTTGATCCTCGGTCGGCCTCGTTTCCGGTTGTTGCGTTGTCCTGCGCGCTCGTCCTGAGGTCTGTATTTGCTACCTCCGAGGTGCGTCTTCCATCGTCCTTTTTCCTTGTGTGCTTTTTCTCCGATCCGATGCCGTCCGATTGTGCGCCCGGTACCTGTGTGGGACCTGAAACTATATAAGCCGGTTTAAAGTTTGGTTTGGTTGATTGAAGCGGCTTAAAGTTTGGTTTGGTTGATTGAAGCAGCTTAAAGTTTGGTTTGGTGATTGAAGCGGCTTAAAGTTTGGTTTGGTTGATTGAAGCGGCTTAAAGTTTGGTTTGGTTGATTGAAGCGGCTTAAAGTTTGGTTTGGTCGATTGAAGCGGCTTAAAGTTTGGTTTGGTTGATTGAAGCGGCTTAAAGTTTGGTTTGGTTGATTGAAGCGGCTTAAAGTTTGGTTTGGTTGATTGAAGCGGCTTAAAGTTTGGTTTCTTCGGATGTTATTCTGGAAATGTGGAATTGTGCCTCCATGATGGAGAACCATCCTGCGGCCGACGCTTCAGAGAACGTGGGTGGCTTGATGGTGACATGGTGCACTCCTGATTCAACAGATTCCATCTTGCGGGAATGTAATTCGGGTCTGCTGCTGGTTCGGTTCCGACCGGCTACTACGGGTGGGCGGCGAAGAGGCGTGGCTTCGGTTTGTTCCGCCCGGCGACTGAAGGATGCTGCTTCCGCTGGCTGCTTCGGGTCACTCCGGGGTCACCAATTGTAGCTGGTTCCTTCTTGGTGCTACTTGTAGTTGCCGAGAAGAATGAAGGATACGAGAGGCAAGCTATCGCTTTGTTGGGTATCTCTTTTAGGGGCCTCTCGTGTCCTCTTCTCTCCCTGTCGTTTGGGGGGTTGGCGTCTTGAAGGAAAAGCCGGTCGTTTTCAGAGTTTGTCGAGTTCTTGGTTGGCTGAGGTTATTTTACAGAAGATATTGTTATTGTATATACAGCTGAATTAATTAAATATATATATATAAAAATTTCTGTACAATACTTATTCATAAAGATTATATATGATTCTTAAAATTACACAATGATAAAATATATACAATTTGGTAATGCGCAAAATTGGTTTGTCGGTAACTAATATAAAAAGATATATAAATGCGGAAAATTAACTGCGCGGCCCCACAGTTTCGCGCAATTTCAATAGTAAAATCCTTTTCATCTGTGAAATTTTTTTTGACATCACGCGCTGAAAATTTGTCTAGCAACTTTCTACAGCGAGGTTTCCTTTTTTGTCTTACATTGCTGTCACGTCTTGAGACACGACTTCTTTTATATGCCTTAAGTTCTAGAGTTTCTGCATTCTTTGAACAAAACTGCGACTAAACTTCAGATTTCTTGCAACTTTTCGCTGAGACAAGTGTGAGCCCGATCGATCTTCTTGACACAAACTAACGGTTTGGACATAGTATTTTCTTGTGTGGAAACACTTTTAGGTCTGCCACCTACAGATTTCCTCTCAGTTGACCCAGTTTCTTTAAGTTTATTTATTGATCTATTCACCGATCTCTTATTCCAATTTGTTTCAGGAAATTCCTTCACAATTCTTGTCCCAGTCCATCCTTTCTCTATAAAACATCTTTCAATTATTGCCTTGTCACCTTTGCTTAAAACCATAATTAGAGGAGTTGAAAACTATTCAAGATTAACAATAGCCTAAGCACCCTATTTGACATTTCTCAGAAACTAGCTTAGCTTAGCTTAGCCTAACTCCTCCCCAACTTTTGCGATAAGAATAGTTGCCAACTACTACTATATAAATTTTTTGTGTCATGATATTTGTTTATGCGAGTGTACCTTATTGTTTCCTTCATTTTCGAAAAAGTATTGCATGTAGAATTCTGAAAATTTTATGGAAGCTTGTCATTACATTAAATTTATACGGATTTCAAATTTTTGATTGTACAGTATATATTTTGAAAGTTATTGCACTTTAAATCTTGGGACGTTTTTTTTGGGCCACCCGATATAACGTCATTTAGTAAATAAACACGTGCATTTTTTTTTGCATTTCCTTTTGAAACTTCACAAACTTCTCTAAACTACTCTAAACCCCTCCCGCAGTGACTAGGTCGTTGCACCATAAGATCCACCTTTCTACAATTTCGACCCCACCCGCCTTGGGAAGTCCTGGCTACGGGACTGGATAGTTTTATTAATTGGCAAGGCATTTGTAATTGTTTGAAAAATTTTCTTTGATAATTGTTATACCCAAATTAGATTTTTATTTGGCATCATATTTGAATGAGACTGATCTAATAAAACAATACAATTGATTTTACACTCGCTCATTGATGGTCTGTTTTAAGAAACAATTTTTAGTACTGTGCCCTTTTTATTCTAGGGGGTGCCCTTTTTTCTTTGGACCCCCTTACTGAAATGCTTAGATCTGCCTTTGGTGGAAGAAGGGGCAAACGTATTGGGTACCCTAAGAAGTGTTTGGAAGGAGAGATCAGTATCTATTAGGTGCGAAGATGGGTATGTATGAAGGTATAGTAGTGCCAACAGTGTCGTATGGATGCGAGGCTTGGGTGGCGAATGCGAAGGAAAGGAATAGGGTGGATGTTCTGGAAATGAAGTGCTTGAGGACGATCTGTGGGGTGAGGCTGATCGTGTGAGAAACAGTTATCTGAGAGGTGTGGGAGTCGAAGGAGTATTGTGGAGAAAGCAGACGAGGGTCTGTTAAAATGGTTTGGGCATATGGAGAGGATGGTAAAGAGGATTTACGTGTCGGAGGTGAAGGGGGAAAGGGGGAGGGGTAGACCGAGGAGGAGATGGAGGGATGGGGTGAAGGAAGCTTTGGGTCAGCGGGGCCTGGACGTCTGGGAGGGTGAAAGATGCGCGCTGAATAGAAAAAAGTGGAGCGATGTGGTATATGGGGGGGGCGACGGGCTGGCACTGTGCTACCTCAGGGTGTATGAAGCCGTCTGGGTAAACCGTGGAGTAGTCTGCGGGGCTGGCACTGTGCTACCTCAGGGTGTATGAAGCCGTCTGGGTAAACCGTGGAGTAGTCTGCGGGGCTGGCCTGTGGAATTATTGCCCTGAGGCAGGTTCATTATTGTCATGTCAGTTGATGAAGTGAATGTGAGTGATTGAGGCGCTTTCTGCCTTTTCCTGACGTGACCCCACTGCATATATATATATATATATATATATATATATATATATATATATATATGCTGCAAACCCACAAGGAAAAGAAAAACGATTCCAAGGCCTTTCGTGTATTCAAAGCTACACCTCGTCAGGGAATGAAGATAAACGGCGAGATACCCATAAATATATACAACGTACAGGAAAAACAAAACAATTAGCACATACTTAACAAGGGTTAATGAAAGGCAAAAGAAATTTTAACATGATATCGTCAATTTTATACGTCCCCGCACTGTTATTGAAATTGCTTTTAAAATGAATAAATGCACATTCTAGAATATTTTGTTCTATTATATCTCTGTTTTTAACAAGCGCTTTAGAACTACCCCACTTGATGCTATGGTTACATCTATACATATGGTTAAATAAAGCATTGGAAGTATTAGCTGTTCTACAAGCATATTTATGCTGTTTTACCCTAATATCTAACGTTTTACCGGTTTGGCCTATACTGTATATACTGAGTTACATTGTGTACATCCGATCGAATACACACAACCAACAACATTATCAGGGCTATTCTTTATTAGGCGTGATTTAACAGTATTATTATACTTAAAGATTACATTAATGCCAATTGCTTTAAGTACAGTTGGAAGGTATTGAAAATTAACATGGTAAGGTAGGCTAAGGATATTTTTATGCTGAAATTCCTTTACAATTACATTATTATAATACCTATTCTTGGCTTTCTTAAGACAGTTATCTAAAAATGAAATAGGATAACATAATTTAGTACCAATATTCATGATATTGCATAACTCGGAATCTAAAAATTCAGGACTGACAACCCTCAATGCTCGAAGAAACATCCCATATATATATATATATATATATATATATATATATATATATATATATTCAGTGGTGTAGTGGTTAACATCGTTGACTCTATGAATCCACCGACTTCGCGTTTAATTCCCGGAGACGGCAGGCATCGCTCAGCTCACCCAGCTGTTCAATATATATATATTGCTTTTTTTCCAGAAAGGTTTCGGAACTCTGCTATAAATTTACTATAACCTTTGCCAGTTGTTACCGTCCCACTTTGACCATCCCAATAAAAACAAAAAGCCTCCTTCCTATTCCTAAAATTTTGTCATGTGAACTCCCCTACCCCCTACCTCCCCCCCCAAAAAAAAATATTAATAAATAAATAAAATTGGAACGAAAATAAAACCATCAAATTTTCTTCTGCAGGTTGAAAATAAAAGGTACCGAAACTTTGTTCCAGCGCGTTCCATAAAATAAAGTAATTAAAATGAGGCTGACAAGATTTGTACCATTTTCCTCTATTGATTATTTATTTATTTGACTTCAAGCAAATAATGAATAATGAATCCGAAATTGCAAACTTAAACAATATTTAAGACCTCTAAAAATACACGAGTGAATGATCACATTTTAATAATTAATATTGGAAAGTTGATAAACACCTTCAAGTTTTGTATTATTCTTCATTTCTCTTTTTGACATTTGTAAATAATATTTTTCTCCTATTGTTTAGTTTTCTCAGAATTGTTTTGAAAGGAAAACAATTGTCGGTTTTACAATTTTCATTTTGTTTTTAGATTAAGCATCAATCTCCACGCTTTCGACTTTATTACTTTGGGCATCTTCTGGTCTATAAATATAAAATGTTTAAACGGTACGCCATATTGAATTTTTTTTTTTGTATAATTAATTATTAAACGAAACATGAATCAGTATTTTCAAGAGTGTGGATTACTGGTAATTTGTAAACTTAAAGAAGTCTTTATTAAGCTTAGTTAAGGTAACATTTATCATTGGAATACGTTTAAATTTACGGAAAATTCATTGAACTGTATAGTTACGTCAAGCTTTTCATCATTTTATTAGCTACCCTGATATTATGCTTTTAGAATCGGGTTGTTATCGAAATATTTAGATTCTTTTTGTACTCTATTCTATAGACAACGTTGTGACCAATGTAGGAGGCGTTAGTTACTTTCCTCTATGCAATTAATTATATTGGTAAACACTGTTGTAACGCTGGGCTGTAGGATGTTTAATCCGCGTTTACAACAAACTTTCTAATTCCAAAATTAAAAAAAGACCTTTACTCAGAAAAAGAATATAACTTACGTAAAGGTTCACAATACCTTCAAACGTAGAAATAGCTTTTTCCCCATACAATTTACTGTAAATATCTAACATGCCATTAACAATATATTTCGAATCTTTTTATTCGAATATGCCGTCATGAAGCCTGAAAACTTTTCAGGCGAAATCGATAGGATTAATTTATTAAAGAAAGTGAAATGACAAATAATAATACTTTATTGTTTGATATTCATATAGAGGACATGCATTAGTGTATGTGACAATCATTGTTGTCCTACACATGCATAGCATAGACCTGCCATTTCTAAGCGCTTTGCTTTAGTGGTAGAATGGGGGTAAATTGAGAAATAATTATTTTGACAGATAACGCAGGTTATACAGAGATAAAGAGAGACAAAAATTATCTGCAGTAAGCTTAAAACATATAAATGGAGATTACATCTGTTTATTTATACATGTAGATATTAAGCTACGGTGACACATTCTGTTTTGTTGGGATACAGAATTTATGAGAGCATTTTTTAACCTAGTGAGTGGGCGACATGAATGTCACCCAGTGAAGAAAATTTGTCGCCCAGTAAATGAAATTTTAGGGTACTGGGCGACAAGAAATTTTCAAAATTTGTAAAAATAGAATTGTCTTGGAAACCATATAAATACATATAATACACGCACATATGCCACAATTAATGCAAAAAAACTTCACTTTTTCTACGTGAAAGTCACAATATGATAATAAAAACCCACTCTAATAGACAGAGTTTATTTCCACAACAGTTTCGATGCCCACTAGCATCCTCTTCGGGTGGATACAGAAAAACGAATCCACGAATCCACGAAAAACGAATTTCTATATCCACCCGAATAGGATGCTAGTGGGCATCGAAACTGTTGTGGAAATAAACTCTGTCTATTAGAGTGGGTTTTTATTATCATATGCCACAATTAAAACTGTTTATCTTAAATGTAAATATGAAATTTACATTGAACATATATATATATATATATATATAGTATGCGCCTCGGTGGTGTAGTGGTTAGCGTCGCTGACTACAAATCCATCGGCCCCGGGTTCGAGACCCGACGGCAGCCGGCGCGCAGCAAAACCCAGCTGTTCATCCTTCCACACAATAAAGAAAGTGGTTGGTAGATAAATGGGTACCCTAGGTGGCCTAGTGGTTAAGACACTGGGCTGCTGATGGGGCGTGGTTCGGATTCCACGTTAAACTGTAGGTCTAAGGTGGAGTGAAAAGCTTGACCTTCGTCAAAATGAACAATTCGGGCGGAAGCTAACCAAAGGTGTGTATATATATATATATAGATAATGCTAGTGTTATTTCAGACCACACGGGGATGGTGGCCTGATTAGGGATCATCCGGATCCATAGTATCCTTAATCCAGGGGTGTGCTGGTACCGGTTCAGTCCGATTCGCCAGAACCGGTTGTTAAATTTTGATTGGATCACCGAACCGTTTGTTTGTTTTTAATACATATTTAATTGACAGTCAGTAGAAATTTATTTATATCTAAATTTTTTTTCATTTTTTCAGGATTTTATAGAAAAAATATGGGTAGTATCACAAGCAGTGGTCGTTTCAATATTTATTTATTTTTTGATGAAAAATTAGTTTATTTTTAGATAATTATGTCATTAGTGAGTATAAAGAATATGTTAAATAATTTCTGCCAAAATGTTACAAAATGCTGTTTGGAAAAGCTAAAATGCGTTGGCTTCCGGGGCTCCGCCCCGGACTCCGCTGAAGGAGCTACCGCTCACTCCAGACCCTCTAGCTTAATGACTCGCGCCATTGGCGCTCGCCGATTTACACCCATATCTGTATCAGAACCGGTTGTTAAGAAATTGGCAGCACACCCCTGCTTTAATCCCCCACCCCCCACTTCCCGATCTGCCTTTGTCGCCCAGTGGGAAAAGTTTAAATAATGCTCTGGAATATATTTATATTAAATACGTTGCTATTACCTACAGTGGCAGAGTCTTAGATACCATGATCTTACACATTTTTGTACTTATCTTTTCATTTAGTATTATTTTTTGTTTTACTGTACAAAATTATAAATTATTTAACATTTATGTAATTGGTGTCTAGGGGGTTCGGGCCAGGGGAACAAGGTTGGAATGGAAATAGGGAAGGGGATATTATAGTTTGTAGGATTTGATGAATTTGTTTTTCAGTTTTCTCTGGAAAGCTCTCAGCGCGTTAGATTCTTTCGTCTCCTGATCGAGGTTGTTCCAAAAGTCGGGTGCTGTGGAGCATAAAGATCAAGTTGCACAATCAAGAGGGTCACTTGGTTTTCTGATGTACGTGCTTCATTGTATTGTGTTAAAGCGGTGTTGGGTTTGGGAAACTAATATTTTATTTTCGGATGATTTCTGGTGCGGTATTATTGACAGTTTGATACATAAAATAGGCACTGTTTAAAAAACTTGTACCGTTTGTTTGTGGAAGTTTTTACATTGTCACAGAGCACCGCACCACATTTTAAAGGAATTTTGCATTTATTTACAGTAAACAAACTTTAATTAACTTTCAATGCTTTCTTTCCAAGAAAGCTCAGAAGAAAATGGAACACCAAGAATGTTAAGAGAAAAAGAAGGAGTGAGTTGTGTATTGTTAAAAATAAGGGGATACTCGCGTGGAAGACTGTGGCGTAGACAGATGAAGGACCTGGGTTTTAGAGGAATTGAAAACCATGGGGGTTTTACTCGCGAAGCATGGAGTGACTGTTGAGAGGGACAGACGCTTTGTGAAGTGGGTGGAGGAGTAAAAGATAGAATCATCAGCATAAGAGTGGATAGGACAGGAAGTGCGACTTAAAAAAATCATTAATAGATAAAAGGAAGAGAGTGGGTGACAAGACAGAATCCTGAGGAACACCACCATTAACATCTTTAGAAGAAGAACAGTGGCCATCTACAAACGCAGCTATAAATCGGCCAGAAAAAAAATCAGAGATGAAGGCATATATTTATATATGCTCTGGAATATATTTATATTAAATACGTTGCTATTACCTACAGTGGCAGAGTCTTAGATACCATGATCTTACACATTTTTGTACTTATCTTTTCATTTAGTATTATTTTTTGTTTTACTGTACAAAATTATAAATTATTTAACATTTATGTAATTGGTGTCTAGGGGGTTCGGGCCAGGGGAACAAGGTTGGAATGGAAATAGGGAAGGGGATATTATAGTTTGTAGGATTTGATGAATTTGTTTTTCAGTTTTCTCTGGAAAGCTCTCAGCGCGTTAGATTCTTTCGTCTCCTGATCGAGGTTGTTCCAAAAGTCGGCTGCTGTGGAGCATAAAGATCAAGTTGCACAATCAAGAGGGTCACTTGGTTTTCTGATGTACGTGCTTCATTGTATTGTGTTAAAGCGGTGTTGGGTTTGGGAAACTAATATTTTATTTTCGGATGATTTCTGGTGCGGTATTATTGACAGTTTGATACATAAAATAGGCACTGTTTAAAAGGAAGAGAGTGGGTGACAAGACAGAATCCTGAGGAACACCACCATTAACATCTTTAGAAGAAGAACAGTGGCCATCTACAAACGCAGCTATAAATCGGCCAGAAAAAAAATCAGAGATGAAGGCACAGACAGAAGGATAGAAACCGAAGGAGGGCAATTTCAAAATTAAGGATTTGTACCAGACTCTGTCAAAAGCCTTTGGTATGTCTACCGCAGTAACAACGGTTTTAACGAAATTCCGAAAGGAGGATGACCAATAGCTATAGTTAGAAAGATATGCAAGAAGATCGACAGTAGAGCGTCCCTTGCGGAACCCATACTGATGATCCGAAAGAAGTCTGTGAGTAGAAAGATATTTAAGAATATTCCTATCAAGGATAGATTCAAAAACTTTAGAAAGGCAAAAAATCAAGGGAATTGGACGATAGTTGGAGGTTTGAGAGCGGTCCCCCTTCTTTGAGTCAGGTTGAATGAAAACGAACTTCCAACAGGAAGGAAAAATACCAGATGAAAGAAAAAAGACGAGAGTTTGCCTAGGCATGGTGTCAGCACAGAAGTACAGTTCTTGAGAATAACAGCAGAGACCCCATCAGGATCGTACGTCTTCCTTGAGTTGAGTGCAGATAGGGCATAAAAAATCTTTGGAACAAATTCTAATTTCAGGGGAGGAAAGAGATGGAAAAACAGCACTGGAATCGTCCAGGGTTGAGTTGCAGGCGAAAGTTTGAGCGAAGAGACGGCAACTGAACCGTCAAAATGGAAAAGATGAGGGAAAGAAGAAGTAAAGTTGTTGGAGAGGTTTATGGCTTGGAGCCAGAAAGAACGAGAATAATTAAAATTAGGTTTTCACATTTTTGTCTGATGAAGGAATTTTTGGCGAGTCGAAGAACAGGTTTTGCACGATTTCTTGCAGAAATATAAACTGTTGCGGATGGCGTTAAAACAAACAAAATTAAGCCAAGGTTTTTTTCGCATTAGTAGTAGGAAAAGAATATGAAGGGTACACCTCCATGACCGAGGGAATCACCTATGTTCTGTACTCAGAGGGGCCCCAGCCACGAAAACAGTAATTGTTCCATGGGAAGTCAGAGAATTACTGCCTAAGGGCCTCCCCCATCAGCGGCGTCAAAGTACCAAAGGCAAAGCGTCTCCTCTTGGAAGGATCCAAACGCCAAACTGGAGTGATAGAACAGGAAACAGATACGAGATTGTGGTCAGAGGAGTCTAGCGAAGAAAAAAGTTTGACAAAGTAAAAAGAAGAATGAGGGGTTGCAAATAAGTGCAGTGTGTTGAGCCTGTCTCCAAGGCGATCAGGGATACGAGTAGAGCGCTGTACAATCTGCTTTAGGTAATTCGGGATAGAAAAGTTGTAAGCTAATTCTAAGCTAGTTCACCAGGGATGTCAGTGAGATGGGAAGAAAGCCAAAGGTACTGGTGAACGTTTAAATCAACTAAAATGGAGATTTCAACGAAAGAAGAGTGGAGCAGAATCAAGGTACAAGAGAGGAATCATGGTCACTGGTGCTACTTTTGATTCCGGGGCCCTTTACCTCCGTTCACCTCCTCCTCCATCTTCCAGCTTGGGCCCTGGTGCTTTGACACTTCATGCACCCCTCTTCAACCGGGACCCTGGATAGTATGCGTTCCACTTTGGAAGTGAGATAATCAAATAATTTTGGCCAGTCAATAGAATTATGAGAAAAGTAGACAGAATAGATGATGATGATGATGAAGATGTTACTCCGGGGCATTGCCTTTTCAGCGGCGCCCCTATTTCTTAACTTCTCAGTCTTCTCTCTCTCCTTCTCCAGAACTTGCACAGCATTATTTTTGTTTGATCTATTTTGTTTGCATCAAACAATAGTTCCCCAAGTATTTTGTTTTTATTCTCTTTATAAGGTTGCTGAAGTCTACCATCTAATCTACGCTCTTCTAGGTATTCTGGGCACCAAAGTATGAAATGTTCTAAATCTTCTGTATCAGTTCCACACACTTGACAATTGGTATCACCATTCTCAAATCTTTTTCTATCATTTAAGGGTAGGGTGTTTGTTCTGCTTTTATGTAGTAAAATTGAACCTAGTGTATTATCGTATATGTCCTCTTCACCTTTAACTTCCCGCTTCCATTCTCTATATCAGAGTTTTCCAAACTTTTAACGTTGGCGACAAACTATTTAAGCATAACAATTTTCACGACACATTAATTAATTTTTGTTATCAAATATCAAATATCAGATAATTTTTCAGTAGGTGGTTTATCTTGTAGCCGATTTTGTTGATAGAAAAATCAAAATTTTCAAAATACAAAAAACACTAATGTGTCGCGACACACCAGTTTGGAAAGCTCTGCTCTATATAATTGTAAACTAGTCTTCGATGTCACCTCATCTTTCCACCTTCTTGAATCCCAAATCTTTACCCGTTCCTTTACCTCTTCCTTAGTTAGTAGTTTTAGTCGCAACACGCTTATACCAAACTCTTTCATAAATTTCTCAATAACTTTAAACCACTTATTCTTTCCCTTCCCTTTCATAGCCTCAACAATTACTTTCAGCAATTCATTTCTCACCCTACCATTCGCATCCTTCTGTAATATTGATTTTAATTATTGTAGTTTCCCTTTATTAACTCTGGACTCCATGGATGAAGCATCTATTTTTCCTCGCAAAGTACATACTGGTGCATATCTTGGTGCTCCTAAAATTTGCCTATGGACACCATTTTCAATCCTCTTCAATTTTTCAATTTCTGCCTGAGTTAGATTTATATAACATTTGTGCCATATAATATAGATGGTAGTGCTACGTGTTTCCAATATGTTTTCCCAATCAATATCCTATTGCGGCTTTTCGCAATTATCATGGTTGTTAAGTTGGTCAGTTTTTGCGCCTTTTGTATCATTATACCTCTTTGTTTGCTAAAACAATTTCTCTTGTTGGCAATATGCAGTCCTAAGTACAGTATACTATACTATCTGTTACCCGTATTCCTTCAATACTATCTGGTTGCTTCTTCATATTAAATATAATTATTTTACTTTCCTCCCTATTTATTTGCAAACCACATTCATCGCTTGTCTGTAATATAATCTTTAAATTCCTTAGTGCTTCTGTTATTGAATGCGTCATCCGCAAACCGTCATCGGCAAAGAAGATTGCGTTTATATTTATCAAATCATTACTAAATCCATTACCTTTCTCTTCCACCTTCATTAATATCATATATGTCACCAATTTAAACAAAAGTGTAGAACCCGCGCAGCCTTGCCTGATACCGGTAGTTACAGGGATTTCCTGGTACTGGTATTCTTCAATCCTTATCCTAGTTCTATCTCCAGTGTACACACTAACTATGATAGCTATCAACACAGGATGAACCTCGTATCTCATTAGCGATTCTATCATCTTCCCTCTATTTACCAAATCGAATGCTTTACTGAAGTCTATGGAAACAGAACCAATGGTTTTCTATTTCTAAAGCTATGTTCTATACAATATCGTAGAATCAAAATATTATCTTCTATTCTGTCTTCTGGTGTAAAACCTGATTGCGTCTCCCTCAATTCATTATTACTTTTTATATTCTTTTCTATTTTAACCCTTATTATACTCATAAAATTTTATATGAATAATTTGTTAGTGCTATTGGCCGCAGATCTTTAGCCGTAGGCTTCTCTTTCTTCGGTATCATCTTTGTTTCCGATACTCTCCATTCATCTGGTATTTGCCCACTCATTATTATAGCATTATAACACTCTTTTAACTTCCCTATGCCCACTTTACTACCACCAATACCTTATACAATTCTGGTTTGAGTTTATCAGATCCCGCTGATTTCTTATTTTTCAGTCTCTTTAGGCAATTTATTATTTCTTTTCCAATATATGGGTTTATCATTGGCATAATTTCTTCTGAAACTCTATATGCCATATCTAAATGTTCTCTCAGGATTTGAGGAGTCTTCCTTTCATAACTAATTTTTATTGAGTCATCACATTCCTCTATATTTGCTATCTTGAAGGCCATGTCCATACGTTCTTTTAGTTCTTTCCTCGTTCTTATGTTTCCTACTACGTTACACAATGGCCTAATCTTATTGTATTTTTCCATGTATTCCTTTCTATCCTCTTCATTCCAGACTTTCATATTATTATATTGCTTTTGGGAAACGCCTCTCCAGAAATCTGTAAATGCAATCCCCGCTTCCTTATTATCCAATTTGATGCCATTATTATCGTATAGCACCATAGCCCTTGATGAGCTTATTTCTTTTTTCAGCAACTTATGAATATAGTCCCACATCTTTCTATTGCCCTTCTTACCTTCTAATATTTCTTTTGTTACTTTCTTCTCATGTTTTGTTATCTCTTCTTTTATCATAATCTGGACTTTTTTCTTTTGATCTATATATTGTCTATTTAGCCTTTCCTTTTCAAGCACGTTTTCTGCACTTCTTTTTTCTCTATTTATCTTTTTTTTCTATTCTTTATTCCTTGTCTTATATTGTCCATAATCCAAGGTTGTTCTTTTGCTTCTATATCCCTTTTGTTGCCATATCTCACATAAGCTTTCCTTAAATGCTCATCTGCTGATTCTTTTATCATTTTATTTAGTTTTTCAATATTAATCATGCTATCATCACCATATACTTTCCCCTCTAGACACTTTTTATACATCTCTACAAAATACAAAATACCTTTAAAGTGTGTTGCAGTAGTTTGTAACAGTTTAGAAACTTCCAGAAAAGTATCATACAAGTTTTTTAATTTCCCTAAACACAATAATCTTTTTAATATCTGGGCGTCTAAATGTGGAAAGGTGGACCTAAAATTTAGCCCAAACATAACACGGATAGTAATATTTGATAAATATATTAATAAGATATATGTGGCTTGTAACTAGACTTAATTACTTATATATGATATTATGTACTCGTAAGCTGGGATCAATGAAAGAAAGCCAACCCCAGCCTTCTTTAGTTGCTTTATAAGGCTAACTAACGAAAATATCACGACCTAACCTAACCAATCGTTAGGTCAACTGTACGCCCTTGACGAGTGGTTAAGTTAGGTCGTTATATTTTCGTTAGTTAGCCTTATAAAGCTAACTAAAGAAGGCTGGGGGTGGCTTTCTTTCATTGATCCGTAAGCTGCTTGCACGTAATTTTTTTAAATATATAATAGGTTATATAAATACTTAAATATGCTAGGCTTATTTGATATTTTGTCAGACTAACCCAAATTATGTACAGTTGCCCGCATATGTAATGTTCCTTGCTTCACAGGCGACTCCGTACATGTGGCACCGCCGCAGTGATAGTCAAGGTACCCCAACTGGGGGAAGGGGGGGTGGAGGGGGGACAACCGAGTCCAACAACATATAACACAGACATATATATCTAAAGGACAATTGAATGTGCATTCATTGACATACGGGTAATTATATTGTAATGTCTGTATTCATAAAGATAAACAATTAATATGATCGTATACAGCGTTGAACTCCATGTAGTTCACTAGTTTTATACAGTAATAAGGTTCTATTATAATTACTGCAAGTCTATATGAACAGCTACCACAATACAACTTTTTATATACTAGTGAATTTGACCCAAAAATAGACATTACACAACCAATTACAATTACATTACAATAGTTTATAATATTTAGAGATTAGCTCAGTGGCGGATTATCATTGAGGCAATCGAGGCTGAAGCCTCAGGCACCCATGCTTGATGGGGGGGGGAGCCAATCAATTGAGTTTCGATGATATAATTCGAGATTTCGCAAACTTCTTTGCTTAAATATGACAGAGTACACAAACTGACAAATTCTCTGTTTTATTTTAGCAAGCAGCAAACTACACTGTGTTAAGATTGTTTTAAGTTTGTTTCTCAATTAGCCTAAACACCGTACATATAATTCGTGTAAATGTACTATGTACTGTACATGTATTGTTAAAAGTCTATAGAAAAGAGCCCCCAAAATAAAATTAGCCTCAGGCCCCAAGTACAGTTAATCCGCCCTGGATTAGCTAATCGAGAAAATGTAAATTTATGGACAACTTACTTATTATGCTTTGCCATTTTTATGAATGTAAAATATTTTTATATAATTAGTTCAATTTTCTGTAAATATAGATTTCGTTTTGTAATGAAAATTTTAAAATGTCAAATAATCAGTAAGAGAATCAACTAAATTTGGCCGATGCCAATGCCCCAAAAATGGCCGATTCTGCCAATGCCGTTGAATCAGTACACCACTGGTTTTTATTGATTTTGCTAATTTTGAGGGCCAAGTTCTTTACTGGTAAATATACTATACAGTTTGATGTAATAACACGCTTTATAGATTTAATGACTCACACATGTTGTTTATATCCTAATGTAATCGCAAGTTTCTTTAAAAATATAATCTTATTTGTTAACCTTTAATACAAAAAATGTTTCATCTTCTAATTTTTTTTACAGATAAGATAGTATAATGGCTCCAAATAAAGAAATTTCACACAAGAATAGGTTGAAAATTATTGTTCTCCATAAAGAAGGCAACACTCAAAGACAAATAGCTGCTAAAGCTGGAGTATCATTGTCTACTGTTTCCAAAACACTTTCTCACCACTCACAAACTGGGGATGTGAAGGACAAAACAGGTTGAGGATGGAAGCAAAAAACATCTGAAAAGGATGATGAGTATATGATAATGATGAGCAAAGCGTAATAGAAAGAAGACTGGTGGGTCGGGAAGGGGAATGAGGGAGTGTGAAGGTTGGTTTTGTAATGTCTATTTTTGGTTCAAATTCACTAGTATATAAAAAGTTGTATTGTGGTAGTTGTTCATATAGACTTGTAGTAATCATAATGGAACCTTATCTATACTAATAATTGTGATGGTCGAACTGCCTGCGAACTTTCTTTCTTTGTTTCTTATGGCCGGTCAAAACACTGACCAGATTTGGATGAAACTTGTGAGATAGGGGTAGCTGAGGCCGGGGAAGAACATAGGCTATGTGGCGTTGGCCTCCGAGGCCATCTGATGCCGCTGGAGGCCTCTGCATTCCGAATTGGTTGAAAGATAGTGACATCATAGACACGTCATAAAAGATAGTGACATACAATGGGCGGAGCTCTAACATATATATATATATATATATATATATACATATAAACGTAGGCTATGTGGCGTCGGCCTCCGAGGTCATATATATATATATATATATATATATATACATATATATATATATATATATATATCACTGGCGACTCCTGCACTCGGGCTTCTCGGGCTGAGCCCGAGAGGCAAGGGGCAAGGAGAAGCATGAGAGGTAAAATTGTGTATTTATAGATTTAAGTTTTAAAAAAAAGTTTTAAATACAAATTGTAAAAATGGTGTTTGGCTGGTAGTATGTTACTATTTTTCTGTCTAGCCTTCGTCACGCAAGCAAATTTTGAGAGCATTTAGATATCCTTACTACCAATAGAAAAACTATATTGACACATTAAGTTTTCATGTAATCTTTCAAGATCCTTTACTCGGGCGCAAGACATTACGCCCGAGAAAGTATAAGTAATATCGTATATTTAAAGTTCTTTTAATGAATAATTATTTGCTTGCATACGGTTACATAATAGTCCTTCTAATTCTCATTAAATAAAATACGTTTTTCCTCCTATTAATTTTTTTTATAAAGAAAAAACATTTCAACTCGGGCTTATATCCTTCGGCCTTGTAGAGGCACAATTTTTAATTCTGGCGATACATGGTAACTTTTTACGTTTCGATAAGCGTGCCTTGACTGCCTCCAACTGCCTTGGGCGGCGGTGCAGTTTGATTTTTGCCGCAATGTGAGGTTGTTCGCTTTTCTTAAATAATCTGATTTATTTTTAATATTATAAGTATTCTGAGAAGTATAGCCCACCCATGGAGGACATAGTGTTAGGGCGGGTCGTACTCAGGTGACAACATGAATCTGAAGGAAATCCTACCATCAGGGGTGTCTAAATTATGTGTTTTTACATGGGGAATTCAAATATGAGCTTCTTTTTTGGATAGGATAACTCTAACCTACATCATTTTGTATTTCTAAATTGCCAATTTTACCCTTTTGAACCCCTTTATAATATATTAAAAGATATAAGGTAAATCATTTATATTGACAAGGCCAAATCAACTTTACATATATTTATTAATAGGTGAACTGCATGTATATCACTGGATATAATTACAAAGATCATTCTCCTGACATCTTGAACTTTGCCAGGTTGCACAAATCCTGCTTTGACTCAGACTTGGACATCAGCTTCCTGCTGGTCTCCTGAGCCCTGATCCCTCCATCCCTCTTTTCCTGTGAGAAGTACTTAGCAGAAGCCTCAGTCACCATTTTAACAACCCTCTCAATGCTTTGTGTGTGGCAAGGCCAGTTGCGCACCTCCATGGGGGTGTTGATGAAGTTTTTCACCTCTGAGGTGCTTAGAGAGCAGGTGAGAGGTGGCTCTGACACACCTTCTGACCAGCTGATCAAGTCACCGATGCTAGAAGCATCACAATTGATGTCAGGTGTCCTTCTGCTCCTAACAGAGGAGTCCCCCAGCTGAGTGTCCGGATCCCCCTCTCCCCTGATGGCCAGGATTCTCTCCACCCCTTCAATCCTCTCCTTCTGATCCTCAGAACAGAGTAGTGTTTGGAGGATGACTTCACTGTGGGCATACCAAGCAGATCTTCTCACAGTTGGCATCACAATATCCAGCACCTCCTTTCTCTGGGACTTGAGGCAGTCCAGCTGAAAGAGGATGTGCCTAGGCCCTTCGATCCAGGAGTGCTTGACCTTCACGTTGAACCAACATGGGTAATACACTCCAATGATGAATTCCACAATGAATTGCAGAATCTTCAGGTTCTTTCCTTTAAGTCCGTGCTTTGACACCCAGAGCCTGAGAAGTCTGTTCGCTGTGGTGAGCCAGCGGCTGTGGTTTACTGGTCCTATCTCTAACAGAGCCAGCCCTGCAGGAAGTACTCCATCCCTGACTGCACAGACAATTTTATAGCCATAGTATTGATCAGTTGAAAGATCTTGAATGACCTTGTCAGGAAGCTTGATCAGTGGAGGGCCAACAGAGATTCGGGTGAAGTTTGGATTGATATCAAAGTCTGTAGCAGAATCAAGGAGCTTTCTATTGGCCCGGATAATTTTTTGTCTTACAGAGTAGGGCCATCAAGGTCAACAATGAGATGGCGCAGGGGAAGTTCAACAATGTGCAGGTTGCACACCAACCAGACCAGCTTTCTCCCCAGGTGCAGCTCCAGCTTCCGCATTACTCCAGCTTTCACACCAGTGTTGACATTTGTTGAGTCTCCTCCAATGGCCAACAAGGTCTTATCATAACCCCTCTCTTTCAGCCAGGCAAACAGGACCTTAGCAATCTTCTCCGCATGTGACTCCTCTTTAGTTGCTTTCTCTGGGGTAAAGTGGAACAGATAGTAGCTGCCAGGCTCACTAACAACACTATACTATAATATGCGTAGAAATAGCTTTTTCTAAAATATAACAGAATAATACTCACATGTGAACAGTAACAAAAAAAATTCAGTAGATAATCACTAAATCTATCCCCTCACTGCAAGCCGAGGTGGTAAAATAGCTTCATAAATGATGAGTCACTTCAAATATTTCACAAAACGTTTTAGAATGTTCTGAAACATTACATTCTAGCCTCTGAGAAAGGTGGCTCAGAAAATGGCCTTATGCGCGCCAGAAAACCGTCAAAATATTTCATATACCAAACTGTATGATAATTACAATTAAGTGGAATGGCACACCTTTTATTTGAGTATTTAAATATTATTATTATTATATGAATTACATTATATGTGTTTATATGAATTAGTTAGAACAATGCTCTATGAGAGATAACGTGAGCAGCCATGATAGAAAACGTGACAAGACATATTCTGGGTAACTACAATAGTAAAATAATCAACAATTTAATAATAATCAACTGCAAAATGATGTAGGTTAGGGTTATCAGAATTAAATATTTTCTTCAGAATTGTGTTCTATACACCAAAATATGTCATTTGAACACCCCTCTCCATTGATTTAAAAAAAATGCATAGTATGACCCGCCCTAAGTCATAGTGTCATCATTAAAAGAAAAACCATTTGGAAGGAGAAACATCGCTGAACAACGATGTTCAAGTAAATAAAATTCAAATAATTTTTTTTACCGAGGTACGTATTTATTTATTTTATTGATAATCTTAAGTTATTGTCATGCATTTAAATGTCGGCTCATATGTAGACTTGAAAATTTAAAAAGAGCCCGAGTAGTCTTGAAGAGCTGGAGTCGCCACTGAATATATATATATATATATATATATATATATATATTCTATGTAACGTCGGCTTCCGAGGTCATATAAATATATATATATCGAAACCTACGGTAAAATTATAGAATGTCCGATTCGGTTAACCGTTAATTGAATGCCCCGTTAGGTCAACTGTACGTCCTTGACGATTGGTTAGGTTAAGTCGTGGTATTTTCGCTCCGCTAGTTACTGTATAAGACTAGTAAACTACATAAAGTTCAACGCTGTTCATGATCATATTAATTGTTTATCTTTATGAACACAGACATTACATTATAATTACCTGTATGTCAATGAATGCACATTCACTTGTCCTTTAGATATATAGTATATGTCTGTGTTATATGTTGTTGGACTCGATTGTCCCCCCTCCAACCCACCTCCCCCCCCCCAGTTGGAATACCTTGATTACACTGCCCAACACCAATTTGCTGATTTAATTCTAACACCTGTTTTTAGGTAACTTTGGGTGTGCTGATTTCAAAAATCACCTTAGTTTTTGCCTATCACGTCAGGTTTTCGAGCAATCAAATACGGAGATATCGCATTTTGGCAGGGTTATGCTAATTTTTTTTCTTTTCAAAAAATAAGTTTTTACATACTCAGAATCAGCATGGAAAAGTAAGCAATTGTGCAGGGAGTGAACTTTAATATACAATGGTAATATTGACACATAAAGTGATTAAAAGTGTTTAAATAAGCAAAAAATGAATCCATGATCATGACGTCATGCTCACACCTGGGGAAATCACAGATACCCAAGATTTTAATATGTTGTACATGACCTTTAGATTTAATGCACAGATTTGCGTATTCCACAGATAAAATTTTAACAGCAAAACAGCTGTTAACAGGTCTCAAAAATCATCAATTTTGATAAGCTCCCTTCATGGATCACCCAAAATAGGCATATTGCATTGCACATTGCACGAAAACCTGATGTGATGGACAAAATCTAAGGTGATTTTTGAAATCAGCACATCAATATTATCCAGAAACAGGTCTTAGAATTAAATCAGCAGCAAAAGATTTTTTTTTGTTGGGCAGTGTTATCAATGCGGCGTTGCCACATGTACGGAGTCGTCTGTGAGGCGAAGAACATTACATATGGGGGCAACTGTACTAGGTATGCGGCATCATCTAGTCAAGAGTCACTGAACAACCGAGCGACTGCTCGATGACTCAAACAGATTTCCGCACAGGCTGAAAATGCCGAAAGCTCAACACTAATATATGCAATGTTGAGCTGTCGGCATTATGCTGGGAGTTATAAGCGTAGGCATTTTCATAAGAATAATTATCGTGACTATATATATATATATCACGAAAGTAACATGTGAATAATATTTATGGTGAAAATAACCACGAAGGAAAAAGGAAACACAGAATGGCGCTCAAGCGCTTTGTGGTTATTTTCATTATATATATATATATATATATATATATATATATATATATATATATATTTTTTTTAGGTCTGGTCGAAAATGGGAATTTTTTTATTTCTTAAAAAGTACACTATGTGAGAAGTAAGTTTCATTTTATCATCTTGACAAAATATTAAAATATCAAGCATGTGCTACCCCTAGCACATCCCCCTCCCCCTTTTTTACTCTCATATTTGCCTATATTTAAATGGGAAAAAAATTTATTTCTTAAAAAGTACACTATGTGAGAAGGTTTTTTTATCACTAACAAAATATTAAAAAAATCAAGCATGTGCTACCCTACTACCCCTATCACATGCCCCTCCTCCCTTTTTTACCTTCATATTTGCATATGTTTAATGTTGTTATATATTACATGATAAGTTGTTTGTTTAATGCTTGATATTTTTATGTTTCAGATAAATAGAAATAATTTGCATTTGCTTTAATTATAATTTGAATTATCATAAATTATAAATTACATATAATTTGATTTTACTTCTGAATATAAACTATGACTACTAGAAGCAAGTCCTCAAATGCAGCCTTTGGATATCCTAGGAATTCCCAGCAGCCATGACTCCTTCAAAAGCAGATGTTGTGAACACTACCTTTTTGTGCGCCGTCGCGTCGTGAAGAAGCTAAATCAAAAGGATCAGCAACTGCTAATGATTGTTACAGGGTTGTTGTAAAAGATATTGAAGACATTTGGATGAAATTTTCTTTTCCTACGATTAACACCAAAGCTTAAAGTCAGTCGACTAATAGGAGAAGCCTCAAAATTGAACAAGGTGCCATTACATCGAAGAAATGAAAGTTTTGCCTTAAAGGTAGCTCAGTATGATGAAATGTTTGATATATCTTCTTGTGAATGCTATGATAAGGGAATTGATAGGAAATCTTGCGGGTGTAAGGATAAAATACCAATGGCAGAATGGGAGTCTTTTGTGGGTCAGAAACAAAGAAAAAATCAGTTAGAACCAATTGATCGCATAGCTAGTTCAACAAAGAAGAGATCTTTAGCAAGAGCCCAAGAAGCACAAAACGTCAACTAAAAGCACAAGAAGAAATGACTGAAGCCACCAATGTTTTAGCATCGAAATTTATAGAAAATACCGAAGAAGATATGGATATAGATTCAGAAAGTCATGATGTAGATTATGAGGCCGATTCAGAATTGACTGAGAATATTCAGAACAGGCACTCCTTAAAAACCTAGCATTAACAGCAGATCGTTATCGTGTAAGTTGTAGAGCTGCAGCTGCAATAGTCAATGCAGCTTTAAAAGATATGGGGATCTTTAGCCACACCAACATGCTTGACAGAAAGAAATTAGAAAGAGAAAGAAATCGCATGGGTGAAACAAATATTTTTAGGTCTAAATCCGAAAATCAGAAGATGGAGTGCCTTGGATTTGATGGAAGGAAAGATAACACATTAACTAAAAGTGGGAAGATAAAAGAAGAACACTATGTTATTGTGAAAGAACCTGGAAGCATCTATGTAGACCATGTCACACCAGATAATGGAACTGCTCGCTGCATAGCGGAAGAGTTGATAACTATTATTACAAACTCGAACAGCACAGATACTATACTATCAAAGCTTTACTGTGTGATGGTACTCCTGTAAATACAAGAAAAATTGGTGGAGCCATAAAACTGGTTGAAATTCATCTTAACAGACCAGTGCAGTGGTTGGTGTGCTTCTTGCATTTGAATGAGCTGCCTTTTATGCACGTCTACAAAGCCATTGATGGTAAAACAACAGGTCCAAATACTTTTGTGGGTTCAATTGGGAATAAATTGAAAACAGATTTAACAAAATTGGAGGTAGTCAAATATTCTCGCGTAAAGGGAAACATTAAAGAAATTCCAGCAAATGTTGTGAAGGAGCTAAGCAGTGATCAAAGATATCTCTATGATATGTGTCTGGCAGTGCAAACTGGAGACACTTCTCAAGATCTGTCCACTCGATCCCCAGGTACCCTTCACCATGCTCGCTGGCTAACTCTAGCCAACAGGGTCCTTCGATTATGGGTTGGGTACGATTCGATGTGGCCGACTCGATGCGATCCAACTCGATGTGGCCGACTCGATGTCAGGACAACTCGATGTGATATCCCTAAGGGATATTTTCGTTAGTTTTAACGAAAATATCACAACTTAACCTAACCAATCGTCAAGGGCGTACAGTTGACCTAACCGGGCATTCAGTTAACCCACATTAAATATATAAAGAAAATGAAATCGACTTGGCCTGGCATCGACTTGGCTTGACATCGAGTTGTCCTGACATCGAGTCGGCTACATCGAGTTGGGTCGCATCGAGTCGGCCACGTCGAATTGTCCCTGCCCCTCGATTATATATCTCAACGCCAAATCCCGATAAAAACCTTCAAGATATAGTCAAGATTATTATGCAGTTCTATGTTCCAGGGTGATTGTGGATAAAATCTCATCCTAATGCAACTGATGGTGCATATAACTTTTGGCATTTAATGTGCTTGCTTCGAAATTTAGATGAACAACATAGATCAATCATAGAACCAGTATTAAAGAATAACGCCTACTTTGCCCACCCAGAAAATATACTCATATCAATGGTAACTGACAAGAGACTAGAAATTAGGGAGCAAGCTATTCAGAAAATCATCCTTTCAAGAACAGGATTTTCAGGTACCAGAAACTTTGAGTTGCTTCGAACCCTCAATTTCCAATCTACTGAGTACACCGAGATGATCGATTGGCAAAAAGAGATCATTACTCCTCCACTGCTGCTAAACAATTTCAGCGCCGATGAGCTACTACAGGCTCGATGTAAGCCACTGGAGATAGCTTCTTTTCCATGCCACAGTCAAAGTGTGGAAAGGACAGTGAACCTAGTAACAAAGGCATATCAGGAAAGAATAGGATATGACAACCGTCAAAAGTTTACCTTAAACTCGTTAGAATCAAGGCGAAAACTGCCCAAGTTTGAATGGAAGGCCCAATGGAATGAGTAAGAAACATATGAAATAAAATTTCCTAATGATATTGAAAATTTTCTTCCCTTTTGATGTCATCGATGAAAACGTGAATTGAATTTTAGCACATTTATTATGCCTCTAATTTTTTCTTCTGAATATATTGTTGTACTTAATTAATTTTCCTAATACTGTAGTACATTATTAAATAAAATATTATACGTTAATAAAGAGTTATGTCATCAAAAAATCTGAATATAGAGTAAGTCTCGTATAAATGGAATATTCTTCAATATAGGTAAAAAAGTAAAAAATTGTGCCAGGGGTAGGAGGCTTTAAACAGCGAAAATAATTTATGAGGGGGTTCCTGTGTTCCATTCAAACCCCTAACAATATGTACCTTTTCAATATAAAATTTCGACCCAGCCTAATATATATATATATATATATATATATATATATATATATATGGGAATGAACAGGATATACACAGGATGGAAGAAAAATCTTTAAGGATTTTATACATGCAACTATTTAGTTAACAACATTATACAGATAAGTGTTATGAAACAAATCAAACAAAGTCTATAAGAATTTTATTCATACAAATATTTTGTTAAATTGTAATTTAATCTTCAAAGCGTTCTCCATCCGCTATGATACATTTGTGGATTCTCTCTGTGGAATTCTTCATTGTTCTTCTGAACATATCGAGTGGGATCCTTTTCAGTTCTTCCTCTATTCTACGGTCAAGGGCATTCACATTTGGATAGATGAAACCATGAGTGGAGTTTGTCGCGCAAATAAGCCCAAAGCCAGAAATCACATGGGGGTTAAATTAGGTGATCTGTCTGGCCACTCCATGGGACCTCGCCGCCCAGGCCATCTTCCTTCAAGGTTCGTATCCAGAATCTCACGGGCAGCTGCAGAGTAATGTGGCGGCGCTCCATCATGTCGATAAAGCCAATTCCTGCCAACGCCATTAATAAACTGTGGCAACACTTTGTTTCTCAATACCTTTGATTTTCCATTCATTGTATCTCCCGATATGTCAAAGGAAACGAGTCCTGAATAACCAATGCACGCCCAAACTGTTAGTGTAGCCGTTTTAACCCTCTCACGCCGTATGGGCGCAAATGAGACCATCAAATTTTATGAGATTTTAGTCATTCTGGAGATATAACACAAGTGTTTTTTTGTGGCATGAAAAGTAAACGAAAATCAGGTATGAAGGGGTTAATGGGTTTATTCAATCAATCGTATTTTGGGATTTTTTTTCTCCCCGTAGTAAACATTGTGTTTTCCTTTACTCGTTAAACCGAAGACACGTTCATCTGAAAATTTGATCTTTCGAAGGAAATCTGGATCACTGTTGAACTTTTGTCTCATTGTTTCGGCAAATTGTAGCCGTCTATCAGAATCATCGCCGTATATGGTAACACCGTGGTTTGAATATTTTTGCTACTAAAAATTTTGAAGTACCCAATTCCTCTGCGACTTTTCTCGTTGAAGTTGTTGGATCGACTTGAAAACTAGCCAGGACATTTTCTTTGTTGTTGTCTCCTGTCGCCGTTGCTGACTTTCCGCTTATTGGACGATCTTTTACCGGTTTCCTTGTTTCCAAAAATTTGAGCTTTCAGTATCGAAGAGTGGTTGTATTTGGTGGTAGTTTATTGTATTTTTTCTTGAAATAAACGCAAATTTTCTTCACAATTATTATAAGAAATAGCCCACGATACAAGATACACTTTTTCTTCATTGCTGTATCCCATCCTTACTGACATGGCGTTGACTGGGACTCGGGCCTTGGGCCTTCCTGTTCTAGCCTACGGTCATTCCTGGCCTTGTATAGTTGCTCTGAAAAGTATCGCATACACTACAGTGATATCATTGGAATTTATTTATTATTAACAAATTATTTGTATATACAGTATATAAAATAAAGACTTTTCTCCCACCCTGATATATGGAGGCTACTGAACTGTTTGATTAATAACATAGAAAGAAAATGGAGGTAACAGTGGCTCTTCTTTGGGGGAGCAGAATCAAGAGTCACTAAGCAACCGAGTGGTTGCTCGCTGACTCTGTTGTGATTCAAACAGATTTCCGCAGAGGTTGAAACTGCTGGAAGTACAACACTGCATATATACCAAAGCTTACTACAGAGCCTTATTGTTATTCATGACGTGTTATACAAAATGAAAGCTACAACTTACTACAACTATTTACTACGTACCAAAGATTTATCTTGTGGGAATAATGGAAAGTTATATTGTCCGAATTTTCTTTCATCTGGACGTTATTTACATTTACATTTCACTTGGAAAACATGAGGCCAAAATTTGGAACCATTTCAGACCGACATCAAGCCTCACGTTGTACATGACGCAGACTGACTAGAAAAATTGTTAATGGGATTTGCATTTCGTATACATAACTCCAAAGGGCGCTCCGAGTCAAATTTTGTATAAATATTTATCACTGAAATGAAACTTTATGATAAGACTTCCTAGTAGGGTTTGTTAATTTGTTGATGTTAGGTTAAGTAGCTATAGATTGTGAATGATCCGCAAGTAAAGCCTAAAGCTTAAGGGCCAAATTAAATTAAATAAATAGTCCAGCTTCACAATTATTTATGTCAGTGTAAATTGTAAAAGCAATGTATTTATTTTATTAATTATTAATAAAGGTTATTGGATCAAGTAAAGATAATCCCTCCCAGGTCACACTAGTAAAGCAAATCCCTCCCAAAAATGACCAAGTAAAGATAATCCCTCCCAGAAAGTAAAGTAAAGTGAAGCAGTCTGACATAAGGATAAAAATTAAGAGAATCTTTTTTTAAAAAATGATTTATTTGAAAACAAAATTTATTAAAATTCATTTATTACAATGGATCAAGTAAAGATAAGCACCCCCAATCTTTTTTAGTTAGCTTTATAAGGCTAACTAACGAAAATATCACGACTTAACCTAACCAATCGTTAGGTCAACTGTACGCCCTTGACGATTGGTTAGGTTAGGTCGTGATATTTTCGTTAGTTAGCCTTATAAAGCTAACTAAAAAAGGTTGGAGGTGCTTAACTTTACTTGATCCAAAGACTTTAATTAAAGCGGTATTGCGGTAAAGCGGTATTACCAACTTTACCAAGTAAAGATGATCCCTCCCAAAAAATGATCAAGTAAAGATAGTCCCTCCTTTTTCTGTTGGGAGGGATTATCTTTACTTGATCCAGGTTATTCAATTCAATTCAATTAAAAAATTAAAATTGTTTGTTTGTTGTTTTGTATATGTTACGGCCGTTTGGCGAAATCGGCCTTTTTGCAAAAGGGCTAAAAAACCGGCCTTTTTGCATAATGGCATTAAATGCAGGCGGACAGTTGACCTAACCGGGTATTCACTTAACCTAACCGGACATTCAGTTGACCTAACCGGACATTCAGTGTCCAGTTCGACACAGCCTTTTCGCAAAATGGCCGGTAGGATTACCAGTCATTTTGCAAAATGGCCAATATGCCGACCTGTTTGCAAAGTGGCCTGGCATTTAATGCCATTATGCAAAAAGGCCTGCTTTTTGGCCCTTCTGCAGAAACTCTGATCTTTTTATAAAACGGTCGTAACATATGTACCTACACTGTGATACGGACTATGCATTACATTACATTTAGAAAACATGAAGCCGCTCTGACCTATGAAGGTTATGAAGTCAAAAATAATCTAAAACTATATTTTATAATAGAATTTCAATTTCAAGTCTACTAATTAACATAAAACTAGCCTATAGTGCTACGGAAGTAGCCTACGGTATATAACTTGAGCTAAAATATAATATGAAAAACTGATACGTGTGGGGAATTGGCAGGTAACGAAAATGGTCCACTGAGTAGGTAGGTAGTTAATCTAACAATTATTAAACTTCTTTTATGTCAATAACTGGGTGGATGAAACCAATTGGTTGCTCACCAGAGTTATTCTCCACACTAGTATTTATATACTGTGTGATAGAGCGTGCTTGGTAGTAGACATACACTACTGATCAACCAACAAACAAAAAGGACTTGCATCAAGAACGGCATGGCGAACGAAGGGGCTTGAAAACAGTAAAAGATCCCCACCAGCTAGTACCCTCTCAAAAATTAAGCAACTAGAAGAAACACTCCAAGAAGAACTCAGGACTTATCTAATAACACTCAGTAAGTGAACAATTGTATTTCTAAACCCTAGTTTAGTGATAACATATAAATTAGCTCCAGTTAAATTCGGACTACATTGTGGTCTAATACCTAGCATGAACTCATAGCTTAACAAAGGCTAAGATAAATTACCCTAACCTAATTTGGTGAGGAATCCTACTGTGAATCTCAATTTACTCTGCCCGCTCTGGACCATTTCTGGAATCTCTAGGCTGACCCCCTACAAGGCTAGACTTAACCTACTCTACAGTTAGACTGGAGATATTAGGAGGTGGGTTAATTGCGGACCAATTCATAGAGCATTTTTCACAATAGCCTACATTACACAATTTACAAACTCCCTCTCATTCATGAAACTGTCCAATTTTTTCTTAAAATTAACAAATGAGCTACTATTTACCACATCATATAGCAAGTCAATCCAAAACATCGGTGCTACTATAGCGTGATTCCTACCGGTGACTTCGATACTATAGGGTGATTCCTACCCGTTTTGGTTCGAAACTACAGTACTGTAGAGTGTGATTCCTATCCAAGGTATAAATGAAAATATGATAAATATAAAATGCTATTTATTAGTCAATTTTATTTATTTAAAAAATAGTTTCGGTGCTACTATAGTATGTGGTCTACCTACGATTGGTTAGGTTTAGTCATGATATTTTCGTTAAAACTAACGAAAATATCATGACTAAACCTAACCAATCATCAAGGGCGATGGACATTGGAATGTAAACAAGGTAAGAAGCTATAATTAAAAGGTAGACCGCCGAATCGAGGTAGGAATCACGCTATAGTAGCACCAAAACATCTTTATAGCGGATCATTCACAATCCATCACAAAACTCTACTAGGATAGGGTTGCCAGATGTGTTTGGCGGACAGATTGGGACAATAAAAATCTCAGCTGATCGTGAACCCAAATTTTGGATTCATGATATATATATATATATATATATATATATATATATATATATATATATATGTTAACCCTCTCCGTCTATGGCCCTGGCGTGGTTCGGAGTCGACGGGGGTTCTGGTTAGAGGCAGCAACGGATATTTCTCGCAATAGTTTTCTTCTATAACATTCTAATTCTTTCTTCTCTCTATAGGGTCGACAGTTGTTAATTCTTCTCTTTCTATAATACTCTAATACTTTCTCTGAAGGATCGCCGATTTTCTTTTTATAACTTATCGACTTTACTGACTGAATTCTCGGACGAGGGCACTGCTCGAAGGAAAAGATAAAAAAAAACTTCTTTTACTGTAGTTTACTTCTAAAAATGTACAGGTAGTGCTATGAATTTACAAGGGTAGAGGTTCGACCTCTTTCGACCATGGCTCAGGCCAGAATCTAAAAATTAAGGAGGCAAGGGCCTCTGCCCCCTCCTCTGGGAGTGAAGTGATCGAAGTCGGAGTGATGAAGTGAAGTGATTTTACAATTACATGCTTTATATATAATCTAAATTTTGGGGGAGTGCAGTTTGAAGGTTAAGTTTCCTCCTTTAAACACATGATCAGATTTTTGCACAATATTTGAAAATAAAGTAAATCTTTAAGCTGTGGTAATGTTTAAGCGAATAAACAAGATATTTGAAGATGAAGCCATATTTTTATCTTAAACCGCCTATTTTCAGATCTGATGTTATCATGATCTGCCAAGTTAACTAAAAGTGGAAATTGAACGATGCATCTTTACACTAAAATATGCATATGAGTAAAAATTAAAGGTTTAAGATTTACAATTAAATGCTTAGGCAAGACATGACTTCATCTTTTTATAACGAAGAGAGAATGTATACAAAATATGAACACTGCAAAAGGTTTCTCAGGATTCATTATTAAGCTAAATTTAAAAATAATTAAGAAATTTTAAAAAGAGCAAGTCACCAATTATAATTATTTGGCAAAGTCGAAAACACATCAAAATTTATCCAACGGAAAAATAATAATAAAAAATAATCGTATTTTCGCCGAGTATACATTTCTAAAGGGCGACATAATTTCGTAGTACATTGAGTACAATCTAAGTACATCGTAATTTTGGTTTACAACAATTATGATTATAATTATGGATTAATTCACATTCACTTAGTATGTATTTTTTAATTACAATTCCATTTAAAGTACATCATTACATTATATATTAAATTATTATCGTTTAATTAAAGTTTCATTAAAGTACATCACGTCACTTACAATTCTTACAGTGTTTTTATATTTATATATGGTTACTAGTACAACACAAAGTACATGGGCACATACGGTGTATATATATATATAACACATCACACATAATAATGTTCTATAAATTCGAATCAGAGCGAGCGGAGGTTTTTATCTTAGAAGCGTTCGGTTTTGCTGGGTTTAGCGGAATTTGACCACTTGCATAAGCATTTATGAATATCTTGCGAGGAGTGAACGCACTTAAAAAAAATAATAAAAAATAATACATGCGAACATATTTGTACGACTTTGAACGAACAGGTACGGATGCATAAAGTTTTGTACCATATTGGTACCTAACACAATAGGTTGTGTGCGTAATATAGACACGAGTAAATATGGACTGATAGGGCATAAGTGGACAATAGGTAGATGAATAAATAAGTAATAAAATTAATAAAGGATAGTGGTCAAGAAAGAACATGGATGTGACACTGAAACAAAAATAGAAAGCAACAAATAAAATTTTTATCCAAACTCGCGTTAAGCGATTTTGGTTCCTCATGTAAAAATTAATATGCATTATTCATTGCTCATTTTTACACACACACACACACACACACACACACACACACACACACATATATATATATATATATATATATATATATATATATATATACAGGGGCGGCTCTGGCCTAGAGGCTGTAAGGCTGTAGACCCCCCAACTAAAATGACGAATAATGCGTCTCTACGGTCTCTTTATTTTATTTAAAGTGTTGTATTAAACAAAAAATGAGATTCTAAACTAAACTGATTTTTATATATTAATCAAAGCTGGGCACAAACCGTTAATCCATTAATCGTTAATTAACGAAGTTAACTTTTTCGTTAACGATTTAACTTTTAAGTTAACTTTGAAAATCATTATCGGACAAATTAACTTCCGTTACATTTAACTTCTGTTAACTCAAGTCCGTTAACGACGAGGTGGAACTCCACCTATGACTCTGTGGTGGTCCTGAACACAATCCTGGAGACGAAGAGGCCTGCTCTCCACAGAGTCATGACCCAGCTGAAGGTCAACAGCTTCAAAGACCAGGATGTCGACTTAATGAAAGAGTATGTCAAGGTAATATATTTATAAATTAATAATAAACTAGCGGGACTCGTGGAAATTCCACGATTTATTTTTTTTCTGGTTACAGTTAAATGCAGGGCCTTGATACAATAATAGCGTTGTTTACGTAAACGTTTAAGAATACAATTATTCCAACTATATTTATTTATTGCAATAAAGTTATATTTTTCTTAACACCAGCCAGTAGATACGTTTTAGTTTTGCTCATTCAATTATCGTTATATTATTGAGTAAAATACAACAGAATAATATTGCAGAATAATACAAATTTGAATTTCTACAATTTACTAATTCTCCATTGTTTTATTTCCAGATCATGTCACCTGTGGCCAAAGCACTCGACAAGATCCAGGGGGAGGAAAGAGCCTACCTTGGGACTCTGCTGCCAACAGTTGCTGCGACAATCTTCAGGCTTAAGGACTTGAAGTCCAAGGGCCTCGTCTACTGCAGCGCCTTGGTCGACGCACTTTTGGCAGGCATCGACAAAAGGTTTGGGCCCCTCCTGGAGGATGACGAATGCCAGCTGGCTGCTGCCTTCCATCCCAGGTTTCGCCTCATCTGGTTGGACAAGTATGACAACACCAAGGTCGCCAGGGTGAGGAAAAGCATGGAGGGTACAGTCGAGGAGGCCATGAAGCAGCAGTCCAACGAAGGGCAGCAAAAGTGGAGGCAGCAACAACGAGGAGGAGGAGGAGGATGACTTCTTCAGTGCTGTCATCTAGACAAAAGAGAGCAGCAGAAGCCACAGGTCACTCAAGGGCAAGGCCCAGAACTTGGTCAAGACCTGGCTGGAGACCAACTCCAAGGACTTGCTGACAGATGCTGCCTTCTTGGGTGAGCAAGTGTTGGTGGACTTGTTCATCAAGTTCAACACAGCCATCCCCTCCACTGCTGCAGTGGAGCGTTTGTTCTCTATGGGCAAGGACATCCTGAGGGCCAAGAGATCATCCCTGTCTGATGAAAACTTTGATATGCTAATTTTCATGAAGGGCAACATGCATCTCATGGACAAAATGGAGAACGAGAAGAAGAGGGAAAATTAAATTATATATATATTGTGTTTTTCATTTTTTTTATAATAAAAGTTAACGTTAACGGTTTATCGGTAACTTCCGTTACATGTTTAACGAATTAACGGATTAACGGTTAACGAAGTTAACTTTTTGGTTAACGGATTAGCGGTTAACGAAGTTAACTTTTTGGTTAACGGTGCCCACCACTGATATTAATAATGTGACGAAATAAAGATAACTTCCAGCAAACAATGATGAATAAAAGGTTATTTAAAATGTAATATAAATATAGGGCCTACCGCGCTAAGATGTAAATTTTAAGGCTGCAATCGTGCAGTCTATACACAGTATACAGGGTATGAGATTTAGTGAGGACTGTGAGGTGAGTGCGGTCACTGCACTGCTGCCAGGTGCACGATGTCCCTAATGATTAATTTCACGTTTAATTCGCTATATTTGATGAAAGTTGATCTATTTAAATTATACTTCCGTCACCGTGTGTTAATATCAAACTATTAAAAACTGAATTTTCAAATACATTATTGGTAAAGTAGAAGATAATGATATGATATGCAGCAAAATTTGGATCTTTTAAGTCTGCAGCAGATGCAGCCTGCTAGCGTACAGTTGCAGACGACACGTGACGGCAGTGTTCGGACGCTGGTTATCAAGTGTGGTCAGTCATTGTTTCCTGTGCTAGGCTGATCGTGCTTCTTTTTCAATTAAATTTATTATTGTGAACCAGATTTCTACTTGGTTATTTTGATTCAATTAGCTTATCTAAAACTTTTATTTCTCCCTTACATACAAGCCATGGAAAATACAGTGACGTTTTTGAAATCAATTAAATTTTCAAGCCTAATCTACCTCGAAAAGGTTGAAATTAAAAACAAAGGCCGTCCAACTCCTGCTTTAAATATAGAAGAGACAGGTAAAAGTAGAAATAAGGATTACGTTCGCAAATTTAATTCAGCTATTTATGATAAACATGATTGGATTTGTGGCTGTGAACAAAGTAATTCTCTGTTCTGTTTCCCATGTTTATTATTTGGAGGAGAAAGTGAATGGACAACGAATGGCATTTCTAAGTTGAAAAACTTGCCTCCAAAGATAATAAAGCACCAACAATGCCAAAAATATTTGATAAACGTAGTGAACTTATCTTTTCTTGGTAAAGTGAATATCGGAAATCAGCTGAGTGAAGCACATAGACAATCGATTGACAGACATAATGAATTAGTGAAAAGAAATAGGGGCGTGCTATCTAAAATTATTGATTGCATATTATTCTGCGGCAAATTTGAGTTGCCATTACGTGGCCATGATGAGAGTGACTCTTCCCAAAATCCAGGAGTATTTCGCGGTTTGATTGATTTCTTGTGTAAATCAGATCCTAGTTTAGAATCTCATTTCCGAACTGCTACAGCTTTTAAGGGGACTTCAAAAACGATTCAAAATGAATTATTAGATTCTATATTAGTTCTTTGCAAAAAGAATATCAAGGAAGAGATTGAAAAAACTGACTACTTAGCTGTAATGTGTGCTGAAACAACGGATATTTATAATAAATCACAAATGGCAATAGTGTTCAGATATGAACTAAAAGGAAACCCCGTTGAACGGTTTTGGAGTTTCTTCAACCCTCCAAATCTCATTGGAGAAGCTTTATCCGAAATACTCCTCAATGAACTGAATAGTTTACTATCTAATAAGGAGAAACTTATAGCTCAAACTTATGACGGAGCTGCTGCTCTTAGTGGAAAGCAGAAAAGCGTCCAAACAAGAATAAAAGAAGTCTATAAAAATGCTCATTACGTACATTGTTACGCACATCAGCTGAACTTAATAATTGAGAAAGCAACATCAAAAATTAGCAAAGCAAGAGTTTTTTTCAATAGCTTGTCTGGAATTCCTGCATTCTTTTCAAAATCCCCTCAAAGAACAGCTGAATTAGAAAAAATTACTCATCGAATTCCACAAGTATCAGCAACTAGATGGAATTTTAAAAGTCGAACAGTAAACGCTGTATACGAAAGAAAAGATGAACTAATCAAGTGCTGCAGCATTTTAGAAACTTCTCAGTCAAAGGAAACTGGACTTGCAGCAGCTGGTATTAAAAGAATGCTAAATGATCCGGAATTTACTTTTTGGCTGGAATTCTTCAGTAAAATAATGCCCCAAGTTGAAATTTTATTTGCACAATTTCAATCTAGGTGTATTGAAGCAACAACCGCACAATCCTATGTAAACAAATTTACTGCTGCTATTGAAAACATTAAGCAAGAATATGAACACTTTTCTGAACAAAACAACTCAAATGAAGGAAATAAAAAGGAAGTTTTCAACTACTAATGAAACATCAATTGCAACAGATGTCTGCGATATAATTATCCAAGAATGCACTAATAGATTTAGCTTTACTGGCCATCTTGAATCCAGTAAACTGCTACTAAGAAATTGTTTTGAATCTTATCTTAAAGACTTTCCAACTGTGGAACTCGGCAAAGCTGTTGAAGCATATCCAATGCTTGACAAATTAAAACTCAAAACGGAACTATCCGTTCTTTATGGTCGAGACGATATCTGCTCAAACGACAAGCTCACTGATTTATTAAGTGTTCTCTTGGACAATAATTTAGAATCAGCATTTTCAGAAACAGTTAAACTTGTAAAAATTTTAATAACAACGCCCATGACATCAGCTGAAACTGAAAGATGCTTTTCAACCTTAAAAAGAATAAAAACATTTCTTAGAAACTCGATGTTGAATCAAAGGCTCACGGCTTTAGCAATGCTGTCAATTGAAAATAGAATGATAAGTGATATCAACAATTTTAATGAAAAAGTAATTGATCATTTTGCAACGTCCAGAACCCGAAAAATGGATTTTATATTTAAATAAAATCATTTCATCCATTGGTAAGTAACCATACTAAGTATTTATAATTGAACTATTATTTTATTAAGCTAGTTTTCTTAATTTTTGTACCTTATAAGTATTTTCGAAAGCTACAGCCTTCCCACTTTATCGAGTCTAGAGCCGCCACTGTGTATATATATATATAAATAAATGAAAAGGTTTATTGGCAGACTAAGTCCATATGACAAATATTATTAATACAATGACAGTTCATATACTAAGGATAGAAATATATACAATTGATTAGAAATAATACTGTAATGTCGAAGTTAAGTGGAGCTACAGACAGACGTTTTCGTACTAAGAAGTCCATAGCTTAGAGGATAAATGACAGGACTCATGGATAGCTTGGATGATCGGGTTGGTTGATTTTTTAATTTTTTGCATTAGACTGTATTGAGCACCTCTTGTTACCTCCGAGAAGCTCGGGACATTGCGGGTAGCAAACATTTGCGAAGCTGAGCATCTCGGGGGTAATTTATGTAAGAGTCTAAAAGACCTGTTGTACAGCAAATTTAGGGTTCCGCCAGAACCTTTTTTCATAATTCACCCAGAATTGCTGTCCGTATATATTACTGCAGAAAGTACGAAAGAGAGTGTCTAGCTTCACTTGTACAGAATCGATAGTTCCTTATGGTCATATTCGCTTTAGTACACAGGCTTCGAGATTTTCTTATATCCGAGTCCACTCAAGGAGCTGGTAATAGTTTGACCCAAATACTTAAACTCTTGTACTTCCTCAATTACTTCACCATTCATTTTAAACCTTATATCAGCTGGTTGATTACAGCTTTTAGGATGAAATTGCATAACCTTAGGTTTTGTAACATTAAAAAGAATATCATGTTTCTGCGAATACTCTTCGCAGACTTTTAGTAGCCGATCCAGACCTTTAACAGAGGGACTTATTAACACCATATCATCGGCATAAATAAAGTTATTTATCCTTGTGTAATCTATGAAGAGACGTATCAGGGGTGCTCTGTGATAAGAGGGTCCCAGTGAAACTGAAGGGAAAGGTATTCAAAACAGTGGTGAGGCCGGCAATGTTGTATGGAATGGAGACTGTGCCATTGAAGAAGAGCAATGAAAGAAAAATCGATGTGGCTGAAATGAAGATGTTGAGATGGATGTTTGGAGTGACGAGGAGGGATAGGGTCAGAAATGAGCATATAAGAGGAACAGTGAAGGTGGCGGAAGCATCTAAGAAGGTGCAGGAGGCCAGGCTGAGGTGGTATGGACACGTCAGGAGAAGAGAGGAGGAGTATGTGGGGCGCAGAGTGCTGGAGATGGAGTTGCCGGGACGGAGAAGAAGAGGAAGACCGAAGACGAGATGGAGGGACTGTGTGGTGGCGGACATCAGGGAGAAGGACTTGGAGGAGGACGTGGTATACGACAGAGGAGAGTGGAGAAGACGAACCAAAAACAGCGACCCCATGTAAAGATGGGATAATAAGCTGCGGAAGAAGAAGATCCTTGTGTAATCTATACAACATCCCACTGTTGCCTCGTTAAGTGAAGCAATTAATCCGTCAATATACACATTAAACAGCAAAGGGGAGAGCAAGGAGCTTTGTCTCACCCCGCAAGAGGAGCCAAAACACTCGGATAGTACATTGCCCCACCTAACAGTGAAAGATTGGTGGGAATACCAAAATTTCAATAACTTTAATATGTACATGGGAACCTTCCTGTTTTCTAGTTTTGCAAATAAAATATTGTGGTTCACCCTATCATATGCCTTACTTATATCTAGGAAACAGCTATAAATAGTTCAATTACTGTCAATGTATTTAGATATTGTTTCTTTAAGTACATAGATACACGGGTCAGTTGAGTGGGACCTTTTAAAGCCAAACTGATTAGGAGATGTCCATAGGAAATCATTTAATCGGAGTAACAAGCGTTTTTCTAGTAGTTTCGAGAAGCAGGAAGCGACAGCAATAGGCCTGTAATTATTGCTGGACAGAATGTCTCCGTACTTATTTTTGACCAGGGGCAAGATATATACCCTCATGAACTCTGCAGGGATATAGCCAGGGCCGTTTCTAGCCATTAGGGGGCCCTAAGCAGTATACCCATTTGAGGCCCCACCCCCTCCAGCCACCAACTCACTCCTTACTACATCACCTCAGCACACACATACAAAAAATGGCTGTGTTAATAAAAAACAATTATGAAACAATTTTAATGAAACATTTATGTCCAAAACAACAAATATGTACTTTCAGAAGACAAACAGAAAAAATACTCTTCATGAAATTCCTGAAAATTAGCTTATATCATACATTATTTAGAATAAATGACAGAACTATGTATAAAAAAATGATGCAATTATCAACTACCAAACAATTACTAACTCTACGATACAATCGTGTAATAGCTAACAGTTATACAGAACAGTTTGTATCTTCAAAATTTTTGCCTCCTAGATTTTTTCTGGGCGAAATCATCAATAACATCATCATAGGAAATCTCCCTGCCAACGTCCTTGTTGATGCTTATGATACCAAGGCCACTGAGGCGATCCTGCCCCATTGATGATCTGAGGTAGTTCTTGATTAGCTTCATCTTAGAGAAGCTCCTCTCGGCTGATGCTACTGTCACAGGTAGAGTGCAGGCAATTCTTAGTGCAATCCAGAGATTGGGGTATAGTTCCTCCAGTTGCTTCTGATGAATGAAGGAGAGAAGTTCCAATGCAGTCATGTTGTGCGAAGGTAAAGTCGGCAAGTTCTTAATTTCGAGGGCCAGTTCTCTTCCATCAATGTCAGAGTCATCTCCAGAACTCAGTATCTTAGAGAGCTTTTCACACTTGCAGGACAAGTCTTCCTTGTTCATTGTGGTGAAGTTTAGGAGAACCCCAAATATGTCCCTCACATCATCTAATGTTTTGAATCTCTCATTTATTGACCCGATGGCACAATCCACCACCACATTGAAAAATTTGACTTCCAGCCTCTTTAAGGCTTCTGTAAATGGTTCGTCAGGAGCTTCGTAAGCGAAGTGCTTTTTTGTGGATTTGAGCCTCTTCTCCTTCAGCACAGCCTCCACATTCATTTCCTCACATATGTCCCTAGCTACGACTTGTGCTGCAACAAAACCTGTGTTTCTGTAGCTGGTGAGTGTGATAGCGTGGGGTAGACACCCCAGTTAGGTTACTTAGGTTCTAGCAAACAATCAAAAGCACTTACCGGTGCGTTGAATTAGGTATTCCTTGAAGCCTACCGTTTTATTCCTGTGTCCCACAACAGCCTACCTAACTCTCTCTTACATTACCAATTTAGAAGCTATAGACATTACCCCTAACTATACTTAAGTACGAACAACTTCCTACCCGATTTGTTACCTTAGATTCATCACCTAATTTTACTCAGCACCAAAGATTATGTCAGATAGGAAAAAACATGTTTAGGCCAGACCGAAGCAATACGAACAGCCCGTTCGTTGTTTATGGCTTCGTCTTGCCATTCAGCTTAGATTTAGTGATATTTACTCTTTAGTGACTTTTAGACTATATACATATATATACATACACGTCACCTCACTCCTCCCCTACAAGTTTAGTCTGTCAGGGGGATGAGGGACCCTAGACGACCTGCGGAGCGGGGTTGATGTAGTAGGATCAGGTGCAACCTGTATAGGCGGGCAAGTTGAACCATTTTCCGGAGGATCAGTTCTCTCTTCCGGAAGACTCTGGTCCTTCTGCACTTCCCGTTCCCATATCTGGTCCTGATGGCGTTTAATAGAACGACCATCTTCTAGTTGGCACTTGAAGGAAACAGGGCCCGTTCTCTCCTGCACAGTTGCAGGAACCCATTTTGGTCCAGCCCCATAGTTGCGAATCACAACTGGATCATTAGGTTTCGCTTCTAGAACTCTCCCTCTTTTAGTGTCGTGGTACAACTTCTGTTTTTCCTGATGGCGTAAAACTCGTTGTTGTAACATTTCGTTTGGACGTAACAAATCAAAAACTGAACGAATTCCCCGGCCAATCAGAAGTTTAGAGGGAGACACCCCTGTCGTGGTGTGTGGTGTTATTCGATATTTAAACAAAAATTTATCCAACACCACTTGCATTTCCTCCCCACGAGAATGACGCAAGGCCGACTTGAAAGTACGGACCATGTTTTCCGCGAGACCGTTAGTAGATGGGTGGAAAACACTAGACCGGACATGTCTAATGCCATTTAGGTGGACGAAGGAACGAAATTCCTCACTGGTAAAACAAGTACCATTGTCGGAAACCAGGACTACGGGTAAACCCCATCGAGCGAAAACTGAACGGAGTAAGCGAATCGTTACACCCGAAGTCGTGGAAGTGGTTGGAAAAATTTCCACCCACTTAGAGTAGGCGTCCACCATGACTAGAAATAAATATTATTTATAGGACCTGCATAGTCAACATGGATCCTATGCCACGGTATAGTAGGCCATTCCCAAGGATGAAGTGGACTTTTCCTTGGGAGATCTCTGTTCTCTAGGCAGCTTTGACAGGAACGAACCAATGATTCGAGTTCTCCATCTAAACCAGGCCACCAGAAATAAGCTCTCGCCAGCTCTTTCATTTTTGTTGCGCCCATGTGTTCAGCGTGAAGTTCCTTCACTAAATTCGACCTGCCTTTATTTGAATAATCACTCTGTGGCCCCATAAGAGACAGCCATTTTGAATAGAGAGGCCAGACTGACGCTGAATAAAAGGCTGTAATTCACTCTCAACCTTAGTAGGCCAACCAACTGAGCAGAAATGGATGACCCTAGACAGAATAGGGTCTGATTTTGTCCACTGCTCTATTTGTACTGCAGATACTGGAGTGGATTCCAAAAACTCCACCAAGTGAACCCATTCTGTAGGTATAGGTACACAATCATTTGGATTTTCTAAGGGCAACCTACTTAGCGCATCAGCCGTACCTAAAAGTTTACCTGACCGATGTACTAAGTCAAATTTATAGGCTTGTAGAATCAGTGCCCATCGTTGAATCCTACCTGAGGCCATAACTGGAATATTTTTATTAGGTGAAAATAAACCTAAAAGAGGCTTATGGTCAGTAATTAGTTTAAATTCATGACCCCATAGATAGAAATGAAATTTTTTTACTGCAAATACTAAGGCTAATGCTTCACGTTCCACTTGTGCATATCGTCTTTCCGTCTCAGTTAGTGTTCTAGAAGCAAAACAGATAGGCCTATCTACACCATCAATGTGGTGAGATAACACTGCCCCAATTCCATAAGAACTGCTGTCTGCTGAAACTACGAGAGGAAGTTTAGGATCATAATGCACTAGGAGAGTGGACTTTAGTAGTACGTCCTTGGAAGCCTCAAATGCTTCCTTTTGAGTTTTCTCCCATCTCCACTGTTCCCCAGATCGTAATAGCTTATTTAGGGGTTCAAGGAAAGTCGATGCATTAGGCAAAAATTTCCTATAAAAATTTAGGAGACCTAAATAAGCTTGTAACTGTGTGATGTTTTGTGGAGGTGGTGCCTTTTCTATTGCTTCTAGTTTTATCCACCGTTGGATGAATGCCTGAGGCATCTATGCGGAACCCTAAATATGAAACCTCGTTAGTGACCCATGAACACTTTTCTCTCTTTAGCTTAAGTCCAGCATCCCGGAGTCTTTTTAGAACCGTGGTTAATCTAGTTAGGTGTTCTTTTTTAGTCGAACCTGAAATGAGGACATCATCTAGAAAGCAAAGTACCCCTGGAATGTGACCTAGAACTTGGTCCATTGTCCTCTGAAAAATACCTGGAGCCGATGCTATTCCATAGCATAGCCTATTGTACTTATATAGGCCTCGGTGCGTATTTATGATAGTTAATTCTTTAGAGTTTTCATCTAAACTTAGTTGAGCATAGGCTTGGGACATATCGAGTTTTGTGAAATATTTTCCCCCAGCAAGAGAGCTAAATAATTCATCAGGCTTGGGTATAGGATAGCACTAGAAGGACGGCTCTATTTGCTGTTAAACGGTAATCCCCGCATAACCGCACGGACTTGTCCCGTTTTAGTACAGGAACTACTGGGGCAGCCCACTTAGCGTGTGTGACTGGTTCAATAATTTTATCTTTTAGCAGCCTGTCAATTTCTAAATCTACCTTCTCCCGCAGTGCATGCGCAATGAACGAGCCTTACAAAATTTCGGAGTTACATTAGGATCTACTTCTATGCAGACCTGATGGCCTTTTAGGTTGCCTACTTCAGGCCCAAAAATAGAAGAAAACTCCCTTAACAATGAGTCTATGTCAGATGGATATGAAAGTGTATGCACATCTGCCTGACCCCTTGGCAAGATTTTGTCAATTGGCATTTCCAAAGCATCAATCCAATCACGGCCTAGTAGAGTAGGCCCTTGCTCATCCACCACTAAAAGGGTTAAGGGATGAGACAAAGTTTTCTGGTTAAGTGTAACTGTGACGTATGCTTCTCCACAAATAGGTATTTGTATGTCCCCGTACTTCTTCAAATCGTTTTAGATGCATGTAGTTTAGGTGTGTTTTTGAAAATCTTATCAAAACTACCTTGGACATGACCGTCCGGGCAGCACCCGTATCCAATTCTAGAGGAACTGTAATTCCATTTAGGCCTACCTCTACAATATATGGGCCTGTATTTTCCCCACTTTGCTGCTCATAGAATAGGTACTCCACTCCAATGTTCGAAGTATTTCCCTTTTGAGGATTTATACTAGAAATGTTAAAATTAGAATTTTCACCCTTTGTTTTCTTTGAAAAACACACTTTAGCTATGTGGCCTATTTACTACAGTTTCGGCAAACTGCTTCTTTAAAAGGGCAATCTTTCTTCCAATGGTGTTTTCCACACCCTGTACATGGCTTGGAAGGCTTAGTAGAATTAGTAGGCTTAGTCATATTCGCCTCATACCTTTTATTTGCCTGTCTAGTAGGCTCGTTAGGTCTGCCAGGCCTAGAAGATTTAAAGCTATTTACGTGTTGGGCTTTACTACTATGATTTCCAAAAGCTCTAACATCTTTAGCAGCTGCTTCTCTAGCCGTAGCTATTTCTACAGCCTGACTAAAAGTTAGGTCCTGTATGGCTAATAGGGCTCTCTGGGTAGACTCCTCTTTGAGACCCATTACAAACCTATCTCTTAGCATTTCATCTAATTTGTCCCCAAATTTACACGTACGGCTATGGCTTTTTATTCCTGCAACAAACTCTGCAATGCTTTCATTTCCCATCTGATGCCTTGAATAAAATTTGAAACGTTCATAGATGAGAACTACTCGGGGTTTGTAGTGATCGGTTAGGGCCTGTACCAATTCATTATAGGTGCAAGTTTCCGGTGCTTTAGGAGAAACTAGGTCCATAACTAAACCAAACGTTTTAGGGCCTATTATAGTTAAAAAGGTAGGTACTTTCTTAGCATCCGGAATGGAATTTGCCTCGAAAAACAACCTCACCCTAGTGGCATAAGCTTCGAAGTCCTCCCCATTGTCTTCGTAGGGGCTTATATGGCCAATCACCGACATGCTAGAGCAAAACCGAATTAGACCAACTCACGTGAAGTAGGTTAGGTTAGGTTTAAATTTGGTCTAGTTACTGAATAGTGAATTTTATTAGAGTTAGGGCTGAATAGTGAATTGTATTAGAGTTAGGGCTGAGTAAGAATTAGTTTTAGAGTTAGGGCTGAGTAGGAATTAGTTTTAGAGTTAGGGCTGAATAGGAATTAGTTTTAGAATTAGGGCGGCGGGACCTACGCTATAGTACGGTAGCTTCCCCACACAAACAAACCAAATCGGACGACCCACTAGTCTGCATCCAATTTTCCAAACAACCACTTGAACCCAATAAGCCAAATTAACCCAATAAGCCAAATTAACCCAATGAGCCAAATTTAACCCAATGAACAAAATTTAACCAAATGAGCCAAATCCCATCCTCGTCGCCAAATGTGATAGCGTGGGGTAGACACCCCAGTTAGGTTACTTAGGTTCTAGCAAACAATCAAAAGCACTTACCGGTGCGTTGAATTAGGTATTCCTTGAAGCCTACCGTTTTATTCCTGTGTCCCACAACAGCCTACCTAACTCTCTCTTACATTACCAATTTAGAAGCTATAGACATTACCCCTAACTATACTTAAGTACGAACAACTTCCTACCCGATTTGTTACCTTAGATTCATCACCTAATTTTACTCAGCACCAAAGATTATGTCAGATAGGAAAAAACATGTTTAGGCCAGACCGAAGCAATACGAACAGCCCGTTCGTTGTTTATGGCTTCGTCTTGCCATTCAGCTTAGATTTAGTGATATTTACTCTTTAGTGACTTTTAGACTATATACATATATATACATACACGTCACCTCAGTGAGTGAGTCTTGTTTTTGTAAGAGGTTGACTGCCACATCAAACTGCATTGTAGGAGACTGCAGAAGTTTGCTCACATGGTTAACTGCATGAAGAATGTCATACCATACTACTGTGCAAATCTGAAAGCGATAAACCCTACCTCCTCTGCAAGTGCTTGTGCTTCAGTCCTGGCTATGGCATCTGTGAAAAATGCTCTGTATGAATTGGTCCACAATTAACCCACCCCTTATATCTCCAGTCTAACTATAGAGTAGATTAAGTCTAGCCCTGTAGGGGTCAGCCTAGAGATTCCGGAAATGGTCCAGAGCGGGCAGATAAATTGAGGTCCACAGTAGGATTCCTCACCAAACTAGGTTAGGGCAATCTACCTTCACCTTTGTTAAGCTATGAGTTGATGCTGGGTCTTAGGCCACAATGTAGGCCTAATTTGTCTGACCCAGCTTAATTTAATGCGTTTACTTCTAAGTTAGAAGTTAGAAGATCTAACTGGGCTAAAAACACAATTAGTCACTTACTGCTAGTTATTAGAGAGTCTCTTTTCTCCTTCCTGTATAATTGTCGAGAGCGTACTTGCTGGTGGGGATCTTTCTTCGGTGTCTGTTCTTGTCCCTTCTCCAGTTGCGTCCTGTCGCCCCGTTCCTCGTTTTCGTTCTCTTTTGTTCTCCTTTTTGCGGGGCTTTTTCCACCAGCGTCGTGTTGGTTTTTTCCTCGGTTGGTTGATCGGTAATGTATATCTATTACCGAGCACGCTCTTGTCACACAGTATATAAATACTAGTGTGGAGAATAACTCTGGTGAGCAACCAATTGGTTTCATTCACCCAGTTATTGACATAAAAGGAATTTAATAATTGTTAGATTAACTACCTACCTACTCAGTGAACCATTTTCGTTACCTCCCAACTACCCACTCATCAGTTTTCCATAGCATCTGTGGCATTGTTTCTGATTTCCGCTTAGGGTCCCCTAGTAACAGCGGGGCCTTAAGCGGCCGCTTAGTCTGCTTATGCCAGGAAACGGCCCTGGATATAGCTATGAGCAAGCATGGTTGATAGGAGCAATGATATATGCAGACATACTACGTCATTTGCATATTTTAAATGCTCATTCGATAAGTCATCTACCCCTGACGCAGAACCAGTCTTTAATTATTTAATTAACCTCTTTACTTCAGAAAATGATATCAAAGTATTTTCCCATATATATATATATATATATATATATATATATATATATATATATATATATATATATCGCTTTGTATAGGAGAATATTCCGCGCAAGATGAGAGCGAAAGAACGAAACAAATGAAAAAATGAGGTAACCACCCGGGAATCGAACCCGGATCTTCCGATTGCCGGTCAGATATAATAACCATTACACCACGGGCCTCACTCAATCAAATGCCGTAATTCCTCTACATGCGCGCAGAAACCAATGCCCCAAAGGGGCACCTCCCGCATGCCGTAACATTACATACATTATAACTGCAAACACGCAGTATAATTAACGTAAAGAACGACGCTTTGTATAGGAGAATATTCCGCGCAAATGAGAGCGAAATATTCTCCTATGCGCGGAATATTCTCCTATACAAAGCGTCGTTCTTTACGTTAATTATACTGCGTGTTTGCAGTTATAATGTATATAATGTTACGGCATGCGGGAGGTGCCCCTTTGGGGCATTGGTTTCTGCGCGCATGTAGAGGAATTACGGCATTTGATTGAGTGAGGCCCGTGGTGTAATGGTTATCATATCTGACCGGCAATCGGAAGATCCCGGGTTCGATTCCCGGGTGGTTACCTCATTTTTTCATTTGTTTCGTTCTTTCGCTCTCATCTTGCGCGGAATATTCTCCTATACAAAGCGTTGTTCTTTACGTTAATTATACTGCGTGTTTGCAGTTATAATGTATATATATATATATATATATATATATGAAAATTATTTCACGAAGGTAACACGTGAAAAATATTTATGATGAATAAAACCACGAAGGAAAGGAAACAAAATGGTGCTCAAGCGCTTTCGTCTAATGACATCCTCAGTGTTCCTGAGGATGTCATTAGACGAAAGCGCTTGAGCACCATTTTGTGTTTCCTTTCCTTCGTGGTTTTATTCATCATATATATATATATATATATATATATATATATCATGAAAAAATATACATTATTATAGTTATAATAAAAATATAGTTCGTGAATGTAAAATAGAAGCATTTGTTTTGCCAGTGAATATTTATGATATATACAGTATTTGCTGATTGCACCTTTGATAATTACGTCGACTGTTTGAGTAGTGCGTTTTTTTTTTGTTGACTAAATGGTAAGCATCGTTTTCTGCTGTTTCAAAATGAATTGATCATTGAGGCAGTTGATCAAATTTATATATTATCTTGCCTGTATTTAAAAATAAGCACTCGTGTAACTTTGCTCGACATCGTAAAATCCGTCGTAACAATATTCTTTTTTACATGTTTTTTTTTGTGAAACCGGGACATTCGGGACTTTCCGGGAAAAGAGGCCGAAAACCGGGAAAATCCAGGAAAACCAGGACATCTGGCAATCCTATTAACTAGAACGACAAGAAAATTATTTTTGGAGATCCAGTGTAAAGTTTGGGTTAACGTTCGTTTTAATACATAAGCAGCATCTCTGTTTTTAAATTATATAGGCTTAATCTATATATAAAAAAAAGACTTCAACGAATATAATTTTTGTGCAAGTACATAGATACGGAGATATAAAGAAATTAAAATATGTGAACCAATTGTTTGCCATATTTGCTTGGTGAAGATTGGCGAATGACATTTTTTCTCTTGAATTATGTCACTATTGCGTCACTTTTCCAGTGGAGTCTTTGTTCACTTTCCAGCCGCCACCGCCCGGCAGGGTTGCCAGGTGTGGCTAAAATTAGCCATTTGCGCTAATTTCAGATGTGGCTGGCTAAAAAAAATTATAAGGACTGTCACTCGTTTTTTGGGCTATTTTTGGCTAATTTCAGTTTATTTACCATATAAATTTTTAGCTTATAAAAAATTAACTTTTTCTAAAAAATTTTGAGTCTATTTGTCTACGCTTTTCAGAAAATAATGTATTCAATGTTTGCTATCAGTGTTGTCTTTTTAGTCTTTTTCAAACCAGATTTGGTTTAAAAAATTCAGGTCCTCAGGCAGTGGCAACTGGCAACTTAAAAGTTACCAAACAGCGGTGCCAGATTGGGCTACAAGTAGCGGATTACGTTACTTTTTAGGGCTGCACGCTACTAGTTTTAAGATTTGGGCTACCCGCTACTTTTTGGGCTACTTGAATAATTTTGGGGGCTACAATACGCAACTTATGGTATTATTCTACTATTACACCCGTCTAATGTCCAGCAATTATTTTATGTTCATTAAGTAGATTTTTTAATCCTAAGACTCCTTCTATAGCATTTCCGTCGCAAATGCTTCGTTTTCGAGATATAAAATTTTTTTGGTGTGTATCTAGTGTGTGTTTGTACGGTCATTTGTGTGTTCGTACCTTCGTTTGTGTGTGCGTTTGTGTTGCTGTCACATGTCTGCCCAATCAGAGCGCTCCATCCATTTCAAATTTGAATTAGTTTGCTACTGGAATGGCTTCGTGTGACATGTGTTCATTTGATTATTACCGCAGTATTGTCGTTTTCTATGAAAATTTAGGAAAAAGTGTTGAGTTTCTGCGTGCTCACAGTGTTCTACCGACAGTAGTGAAGTGTCCACATTGTAAAATGGAGTGCACATATCGTCAAGACCAGAAACTGTGGCATTGTAGAAAAAGTTACGTTGTGCTTAAAACGAAGAAAAGATGGTACTGTGATTATTCTGTCTTAGATTTTAAAGGTAATTCCTATTTTTCTTTTAGGTTAGGATAGGTTAGGTTTAGTTAGGTTAGGTTGTTAGGATAGGTTAGGTTAGGTCAATTTTGAAGGTGAAATTTGTTTTTCCTATGGTTTTTGATGTGTTTTGAATGAATCTGACCTTCAAAACTGTTGGAAATGACTCATTTTCTGTGATTTCCCCCACATTGCTGGCTGGGGGGGTATCTCAAAAATGAGTCATTTCCGACGGTTTTGAAGGTCAGATTCGTTTAAAACACATCAAAAACCATAGGAAAAACATAAATTTCACCTCGAAAGGGAGACGGGTGTAATACTGTACATTTACCCAACTTTTTTAGTCAGAATTTTCTGTTCAAAATTCAGAATGCGTGCCAGGTCGGTTGCACACCCAATATTTTCCATTATGAACACTATATTTATATACACTATGATGCAATATACCTTTGAGAACGTAATTGAACATTTTTCAACAAGCGCCATCTATGTATGATGGTCAGTAGATTCTGCGCATGTTACGTAACTGAACTGTCTGAACATGTTTAAGACGTGTAGATTCTGCCGCCTGCCCATACCAAATGCCATTTAGTTTATCATAGAAACTGGTTGAGTGTGCACGTCTCTACCAATTTTTAATAAAAGTATTTAGCATTATAAGGATGTCATCAATATTTATTAGAAGGTAAGTCTTCAATTATTTACTCATTTTATATTTCTTATTTTTATTTTATTTAAAAGTAAGTATACATTATGCAATTGATTTAAAGAAAAAATTCACATTTTGTGTGTATATATATATATATATATATATATATATATATATATATAGTTTATAGATTCATATAGAGGACTGGCTAATTTGGTTCTCTCATGTAGCTAAAAATGCTTTCGAACACCTGGCAACCCTGTTTCCAGGCAGTGTTGTCACACCCGCGGTTTACCCGCCCAATTGGGCTACTTTTAAACTGCTTAAAAATTCTTGCCACTACTTGCCTAAAATTGGGCTACTTTTGAATCATAAAGCTGCGGCGCCACACAAACATAAGAAATTTTGGACCTTTTCCAGTTTGTGTACCGTTTTTCATATAATTTATTTTTGCTTCTTTTCAGATCAAAAATGAGTGATAATATCAATCTGAAGTGGTTGTTTGCCAACTTGGTTTCCGAGGAATCGTCAATAAAGTTTTTACAGCAATACAATGTAATTGAAGTGAGTAAATTCTGTCGAAAAAATCACCAAATGAAATTGAAGTTCCTACCCATGCGAAGTTCTTGGAGATGTCGAAAAGATGGCTGCAATGAGTCCGTTTCTGTCCGTAAAGATACGTGGCTGGAAGGATCCAAAATGCCTCTTGACAAAATAATTACCTTCATATATTCATGGACAAAAGAATATACATGCATCAAATATTGTGAGCAGGAACTGGATATTGGTCATACAACCGCCGTTGATTATAACAACTTTTTAAGAGAGGTAAGTGCTTGATAACCTAACCTCAGTGGTGTAGTGCTAAATAAAGAAGTGAGGGAATGCATTTTGAAAGTGTTACTCAGATGCGGGGGAGACAATGGCGAGTGTGGCGAGCCCATACAGCTGGGGGTCCGGGGGCACTGTAAGCCCCCCGGGAAATCTTTTGAAATCTGACCAATTTCAGGGATATTTTGAGGTCATATGCACTGGATATTAGGATATATTCCAAGGTTGAAGATGCAGTATTTCCAGTGTCATTAGATATATGACATCCAGTACGATCAATAAAAATAGCTAACAACTGGAATGATTAACTAAAAAAAAGTTAACAACTGGTACGCCGTGGTGACTGTTTCACCAGATCTTTATAGGCTAGCATTGCCTCAGTCGAAGCTAAAAGAAATGAAACAGTTAATGATTCTTTCTCATATTTCTTCTAGGGGAGGGAATTAAAATTTCATGACGTTAGAGATTTGTAAGTTCGGATTTATTTGAAATAGTGAGGGAACACCGTTCCCACAGCACTACACCACTGCCTAACCTAACCTAACCTAACCTTCTGTTTTACAGGTATGCGCAAATGACATTTTGAAGAATCTAAAGAAAATTGGTGGGCCTAATCACACTGTTGAGATCGACGAAACCCTGGAAACCTGGAACGTCTTTAAACGACAAAACAAGCTGCACAGTGGAACAAACCGCAATATGGTGGACTCTTATCTCTGCGAGTTTGTATGGCGTCGCAGACACGAAAATGAAGATCTTTTCTTACAAATGTTAAAATGCATTTCCGAATGGTCCTTGAATAAATAATTTCAATCTAAAAATATTTACTATGCTGTATGTAATGTACTGTAGAAAACGGTACATAAACTGGAAAACGTCCGAAATTTTTATAGTGGGCACACTAGGGGCCACTTCGGCCCATCGAGGTGGCTCTATGTAAAAACTGCCTGTACATTGGCAATAACCAATTTTTACAAAACTAAGTATCAATTTAAAACTAAAGATAGAATCTCTGGATCCAGAGGATGAAAGTCATAATGGGCTACTATCCACAAATATGTTACACACTATATTTATATAACTGACATGCAAATATATCAGATCCAAAGAATCCAGTCAATTTCATTATGGTAGCCATCAATACCAGTACTGTGCCAACCAAAAATAAGTCACGGTCCATATCAATTGCGGACCAAGTCACAATTTACATCCATATACATTACAATATATATACTTAGGAGGAAAAGAGTAGGTGTGGCTGTAAAGACTGTACAGTAATGTAGAAATGTGTGTGCACCCATTTTGGGTCTCCCATTTAAAGGTGTTTGTGGGGCAAGTGAAGATCATGAGTTTTTCAATACCTCTCAGTACTATGGGGGGGCACTGCTCGGCAGAGGAATCTCTTTAAATAGGGTGTGTAAGGACAGAGTATCCCCTAACCCAAGATGCTGCCTCCCTATATCCCACAACACCTGTGTTGAGCTGTGGGATCTATCACCCAAATGCACATAATATACAGTGGAACCTCAATATACGAACGCATCTCTATTTGAACAAATCGGTATACGAACAACTTTTTTGAGAAAAAATTGTCCTTGTATATGAACCATTCCCTCGTATCCGAACCGAAAGAAGCCAGTCAGTTTCTCTCCAGCCAGCGTTCGGTGCACATCGCTTCCACTTAGGCCATCATCACTCCTCAGCAAAGGTAAAGTTCAGGTTAAATTTTCATTTATTTGTATAATATTGCATTATTTATTGTTGTTACAGGTTTCATGTATGATTTTATGCATGTAAGTCTTATTTTACAGGTTTAATTAACCACTATTTTGACTTAAAAATGTTTCGTAAGGGGTAACTTTTGGGGGTCTGGAATGGATTAATCCAATTTACATTATTTCTTATGGGAAAAATTGATTCAATATACGAACAATTCGATACCAGAACAACCCTCAGGAACGGATTAAGTTCGTATATTGAGGTTCCACTGTATATGAAATAAACTAGTACCATTCATGCAATAAAAATGGGCTTAAACACCATCACCAGATGTCCCTTGCAGATATCAAACTATCCAACCTTCTTTTGAAAGAATCATGTGTATCTGAAGTCACCACTTCTTCTGTCAGACTGTTCCAAAACTTAATTACTCTGTTTGTAAAACTATGTTTTCTTAAATTTGTTCTACATCTTGGCTTAAATAATTTCATACTATGACCTCTAGTCTGATTATTGTGATCTTTAATGAAGAGAGACTCAAAATCTATCTTAACCAACCCTTTTATCATTTTATACACCTCTATCATATCACCCCTTAACCACCTCCTTTTTAATGAGAACATGCTTAGATATGCCAGTCTTTCCTTATATGTCAATTGTCTTAGAGATGGGATCATTCTTGTTGCTCATTTCTGTACTTTTTCCAGTTTTTCAATATCTTGTATCAAATAGGGACTATTATATTGAATGCAGTATTCGAGGAGGGGTCTCACATATGAAATGTATAGTTGCTTTATAATATTGGGTGATTTGTATTCAATGTGTGTCTGCCTGAGATTGAGTCTAGCATTTGCTTTATTTCTGATTACCATACAGTGATTTGAAGGTTTAAGTTCATTTGTCATAGTGACACCCAAGTCTTTCGCTTCATCATCATTTTTAATCCAAATTCCATTCATATCGTATTCAAATTCTGGATTTTTTGGCCCAACATGCATAACCTTGCACTTATCAACATTAAATTTCATCTCCCACTTATCTGCCCAGGCTGTTACTCTGTCTAAGTCTTTTTGTATTGTCATTGCTCCTGCTGCTGACTTAATATTATGGCCTAATTTTGTATCATCAGCAAATTTTGAGGTTTTATATGATAGGCCCTTCTCTAGATCATTTATATAGACAACAAAAAGCCAGAGGTCCCAGAACAGACCCCTGTGGGACTCCGCTCAATACGGGTCTCCAAGTAGACTTATTTCCATTTAGATGAACTCTCTCTTTTCTATTTCTCAGCCATTCTATCCAATCAGCTATATGACCTCTTATACCATGGGCTCTAACTTTTACCAACAATCTTGCATGAGGAACAGTATCAAATGCCTTTGCAAAATCTAAGTATACTATATCTACTGACTCTTTATTGTCCAAATGTAATAGGACTCCATCATAAAATTCATTCAAGTTGGTTAGACAGGACCTTCCATTTCGAAAGCCATGCTGGCTATCATTTATAAGGTTGCACTCTTCAAGGAACTCAGTAACTTTACCTCTAATGATACTTTCGAGTAATTTGCAAATAATGGAGGTGAGGCTGATGGGTCTGTAGTTTTTTGCCAAGTTTCTATTTCCTTTTTTAAAGATTGGAGCCATATTTGCTTTCTTCCAATCCTCTTGAATTTCAGTACATATCAATGATTTATTAAAAATAATTTCTAGTGCCTGTGCTATATTCTTTTTGGCAGCTTTCATGACTAGTGGATGCATTTCATCTGGCCCTGGAGATTTTTCTATTTTTAATTTATCTATTGCTTTTAGGATATCTAGTTTTGTTACCCTTAATTCATTTATTTCTCTATCTTCTCCTGGTAGTATAAGATCAGGAATATTATTTAAATTTTCATTTGTGAATACTGATGAGAAGTATTTGTTTAGTTCTTCAGTTATTTCAAGATCATCATCTATAGTTTTATCATCTATAGTTTTATCATCTATAGTTTTATCATCTATAGTTTTATCATCTATAGTTTTATCATCTATAGTTTTATCATCTATAGTTTTATCATCTATAGTTTTATCATCTATAGTTTTATCATCTATAGTTTTATCATCTATAGTTTTATCATCTATAGTTTTATCATCTATAGTTTTATCATCTATAGTTTTATCATCTATAGTTTTATCATCTATAGTTTTATCATCTATAGTTTTATCATCTATAGTTTTATCATCTATAGTTTTATCATCTATATGGAGGGGGGCCAATTTTCTTTTTCACTCTACTTTTCAAATTGAAGTGACTGAAAAACTTCTTAGGATTGTTTTTTGAATTCTTGGCTAGGCTTTTTTCCAGGTCTCGTTTGCTATCTCTGATTACTTTCTTGCAAATGCTTCTTTTACTTTTATATATTTCGGAGTCTGTGCCATTTTTAGTTCTTTTGAATTTATGAAATGCTTTTGTTTTTTCTCTGATTGCTCTTTTTACATTGCAGTTTATCCAAGGTTGTTTTTTATTTTTTTCAGTTCTGATTTTACACTGTGGGATATGCTTCCTTTGTATGTTCATTATTATACTTTTAAATTTTTCCCACATACTAGTTACTGTCTGTTCAGGCTGTAGAATATCTGTCCAATTTATTACACACATCTACTAGTCTATTTATATTTCATCTTTTAAAATCTGGAACTTCTACTTTATTTTCACTAGGTCTTGAATTACAAACAATATTAAACTGAAGGATACAATGATCACCTGAACCTAGTGTTTCTGAAACCGAGATATCCTGGAAGGTATCTGGATTATTTGTTAGAATTAAATCTAGAATGGCATCAGCCCAGGTTGGCTCCTTTACTAACTGGGTTAAACCATTCTCAATTATACAGTCTAAGAATCTCTCATTACTTTCTGGTGTTTGTAATATTTCCCAGTCTATATGCCTATAATTGAAATCTCCAACAATAATAATATTGCTTGTCATTGCTTTATTTATTTCATCAATAAGTTGATTTTCTACATACTTATTTTCTTCTCTACTTTTGGGGATTTTTCCAACTGAACATCCCTCAGGTGGTCTATAAATACCCCCTATCCTGATTTTCCTGGCATTTTTATGCCCAATATCTATCCATACAGATTCAACAATTTCCTCTTTAACTGAGGTAACTTCAACTGGATTCAGATTTGTCTTAGCATAAATAAATACTCCGCCACCCTCTGAATATTTACGTTCATAATAAAAAAGTTCATAGCCATCAATTTCATAAGTAATGGTATTATCTCTTTCACTAAATAGACTATTTGGTATCATACTGAATTTTGTCCAAGTTTCAGTGACAATCATAACATCAGGATTTTCAATACCTATGTATGCCTTGAATTCATTTATTTTATCTCGGATACTTCTTGCATTTACATAGAAAAATGACAAAGAATCCTTGGAATATTTTGCTTGTAATTTAGTCTGGTTGTTGTTCTGTGATGGTATATTATTTGCATCTCTTACTTTCTTTGTTGACCTTTTTCTTTTGAGTTTTGATTATATTTTTATTAGTTTATTGTTATCAAGAGTATTGGTATTTGTACTAATTTGGCCTATTCCTTTAGTTTTTAGTCAATTATATGATACAATCTTTGATAGTAAATCAGTTCCTTTACTATTAAGGTGAATTCTATCTCTGTTATAGAACTCCCTTTTTTTGTAAAATTTATTCCACAGTTCGATATATGTAATTTCCATGCTCTGACATGGTGTCTTAAGCCTACTATTTATATATAATGCTTGTGAGTACCACTTATTATTCTCATGTATCCTGGGAATTATACCTGTGATAGATGTTTTAAGGTTAGGTCTCCATTCCTTTAACTTTGTTAATAGCTGTTTATATGACTCCATGATTTCTTTGGAGTGCTTACCCTTTATATCATTTCCACCTACATGTATAACCATATTCTTTGGTACAGTTAGGTCAATACCAGATCCTTTTTCTATAATTTTATTACTAATTCTATTTATCCCTGCACCTGGATAACAGTAAGCTATGCTACCTCTAGGTAATTTAGATCCTAGGCCCCTCACTTGAGTCACCTATAATGGATGCTGGTTCAAACACACCTATAGCTTTAGAGTGCCTGGGTTTATATGAGTCTGGATTATTATTGCTAACATTTTGTTTTATAGGCCTACTCTCTTCAGCTTTCTCATCTTGATCCTGGACCAGCGAGAAAGTATGAAACTGATTGGTTAGTTCTATAAGGACACTTTTCCTTGGCTCTTGAATTCTAGCTTTCCAGGTTTTCCTAGGTTTAGTCCACTCATCATTTTCAGGAATTGTCTGAGGATATCTAGGCCTAGGCTCACTATGAGGTATAGGGACATTTAGGTTTACTTGAACTGCTACTTCACTAGATTTAGGCTCAACTGCAGTATCTCTATAAGTTGGTCTGGCCTCTCCCTCACTAATAGACCCTCTGTTGTAAAGAACATATAATTAAATTGGTGCCAATAATCCAGCAGGGTTGTAGCACCTTAAGGCAAGCCATGATTAATTGTGTTTACCAATTATTAATGCTGATGTTGAGAGCGTTTTCAGTCAGGTTTAACTTAATCAATCACATATCTTTGCAACAAAATGAGTCAACAACTCTTAGTCAGCCATTTTGTATATAAGAAGCGCACTGCGCTGCTACAAAGGTGACAAAATGAAGAAATGCAGGTGTCCTAGCTTCCAGCCCAGCGAGAGTATGATGAAGGCAGTCCCTCCAGGACAGTACATTCTATGACCAACTAATGTATCATTGCAGTGCATGTTCATATATTTTCTTTTAGTTGAAATGCATTAATCATACCAGAAAGTACTAAGTGCAGGGGCGTAGCTAGGCATAAGCAAAAAAGCTTGTGCTTGCATATTGATTTGGAATAAAAAGTAAATTTACATTTAAAAATGATTTTTTATGAAATCTTATTGTGAAAAACAAATTATTTCGAACACTGTAGTTAACACTGAAGGATGTCAAGAGAGATTCTAGTGGTATCTTGTATATAATAGTGTGTGAAATGACATTGCAGACCTCAGTGCTTATTACATTAAAAAGGGCTAGCTACACTGCTGAAGTGAATATAATAATGTACATTTATTTACCTTATTACTTTGCAAAACAGATCTTTCACAATAAATACTGTCCCTAATACAGATAGTTTAAATTAAGTTGCTCATACTAAAAAGATTCATTGATGATATATTTAAATGTGTGTCAAATCAGATATTATGCAGTTTGTAAAATTTGGGCTACTTTTTGTTTTTGCAGCACCCTGTGAAGGTTGTCCACCGTGGTATGGTAAATTCTTGTTGCAACACTGTGTTTCTTCTTAGTTCTTGTCATAGCTATGTGCATTATGTAGTTGGTGTAAAGAGGAATTTGAAGACCTAATTCACCTTATTGGTATGTTTTGTTAGTTTTTGTCATAGCCATGTGAAGCGGAATTTGAAGACCTAATTCGCCTTATTGGTGTGGATCAAAAAGCTTTGGATTTCTTTCCTAATAATGGTGTCATTTAAAACGAATAATTACCTGGGTTAGGTCAGGTCCTTCCCTCACCAGAAAATGTTAAATTTAACATGTTTTGAAGAACTGAAATCCATTTATTTATTTTTTTTTTTTTTGTGAAAAGTAATGGTTTTCCAGGTATTTTCACCTGTATAAAAAAAAATATGAAGATATCTCAAACTACTCATTTGCACAAGACATGGCTCTCAGAAAATGCATCGAAATTACCTAGAAAAATATTTGGTAAATGTTTAGATTAACTCTAAATTGTTCAATTTCCATAAATTACATTGCATTATATTACATTTGGAAAACATGAAGCTGCCGCGCCCTACTGAGGTCATCCAAGTCATGAACTATATTTTAATAATAATAGAATCTTGCAAAACATCAATCTCAAGTCAGCTAATTAATGTACAACTATTTATGGTAATTATTCGTTTTTTGACCCAGTCTCTTTTTATAATGAGAGCAAACTTTTCTGGTCAATTTTGAGGTGTTCTGCACAAATCTGCCATCCGTTTCCTGTGCAAGTGCGTAGTTTTCGAGATATCATCATCTTGAAAACTACGCATTTGCACAGGAAATGGATGGCAGATTCGTGCAAAACACCTCAAAATCGACCAGAGAAGTTTGCATTCATGCTAAACACAACCCTAACCTAACCTACTGTAACTTAACCTAACCTAACAACCAAACCAAACCTAACCAGTCACTTTATTTACAAAAAGATTTCCAGTTAACAAATGGACTCACTGCCTAGTTTGATAACTTTCTCCGCATAACATTGTGGAAAATATTTTTGCAAATAAATATTTATGAAGCGGAGGTTTTTATTCACTGAAAAGTTGCAATGTTCCAGCCACGTGCCCTTAAAGATAGAAACAGTAAATCCACACTCGCGCTTATTTTTTTGGATTTTTTTTATGGCACCTAAACATCTTCGAGTCTTGTCTTAAAATACAGGTAGTATTACATTTAGGGCAAATCACGGATGTCGGAATTATGCCGTGATTGGAAAAAACATCTAAACTTTTATCTTCATCGAGGCCAACAAGGCGGATTAGGTCTTCAAAATCAAGTTCACAAGATTGACACGTCATGGTTCTAGAATGAAAATCACCGAACTAATGAGTAACAGAAAGAAGTAGGCAAAATCAAGAAAAAGTAGCCAAAAATAAACAAAGTAACCTATAGTTGAATGAAAATCTCCAAAAAAGGTAGCCAAAATAAACAAATTAACCGAAATTTATATAGATATATATTAGAAAGTAGAAAATATTTTTTTTATAAAAAAGTATTTTATACAAATTTGCACAAGATAATATATATTTTCTTATTCAGTTTTGATTGGTTATTCAATATATATAGCTGGGTGTGACTGGGTCAAAAAATGAATAATAACCCTATTTACTACTATCAAAGCAGCCTATGGGGCTCCAATAAACCTTAGCCCCCCCTCCACCCATGGCCTAAACCATTAGAGGTACAGTAAAACTAAACATACCTTAACAAAGAATTTAATCCTACATTTAATGAGAAACAACTAAAACTTGGTGTTCCCACCATTGGCTTCCAAGACAGCCTGAATTTGCTGTGGGTAGCTTGCCAAAAGTGACGTGAATAGATCTTGATCGTTACGCAAATTTGCTAAAACAGTTTCAATGTGTTGCGTCATTGTATCCTTTGAAAATCAATTTGCTGCAGGTTCTTGAAACAAAAGACATTCAACCTTGTCCTTTATAACTGATCCAATGTGTTCACAGATGTTCAGGTCAGGAGAATTTCCTGGCCATTCTTCATTTCCAAAGAAATCGATCTCATGGTTCCGCAACAACTGTTGAGTGGCTAATGCCTTAAAGCAGGGGGCCTTATCATGCAGAAGTGTGACCTGATTGACATCCGTAACATTGTTTGGGTTTCTTATGTAAACAAAAAATTCATCGGAGACAGCTAAATGCATGAAATCATCCACATCCCAATCTTCAAGATAATGGGCAAACCACATTCTGTCATCAGTGTTAAGTTGAGTTTTTCTTGGCTTTGGAAGTTCATGCCAAGGCTTTAAACCTTGCCTATGACAGTACAGTCGAATGATCTCACCACTAACGATCTTTCCTCTCAACACTTCGATCTCTCTAGAAAGTTTAGCACAGCTGTTTTTCCACTTACGTGTACTGCTTTCAATGATGTCCTTTGTTTCCTGAGAGAGTGGCAAATTTGGGCACCCAGATTTGGTTGTATCCATTTCACATTCATCCAAAGTTTTATTCCAATTTCTTTTGACGAAGTCCTCACTTCTTCACAACTTTTTGGCAACCCATGAACGTGTTATAAAGGTGGCTCCAGCATCACAAGCTTCCCGAAATGTTATTGCTCGTATGTGATCTATCACACATTGCCTCTCCAAATCACCAATTAATTGAGAAGCCATTATATTATCACTTTATCAGCTAGAGTAATTTTAATATTTGCAATAAATAAAGAATTTTGTATATTTTTATAATCACTAAAAACTATTTCGATATAAGTAAACATGTAAGCTGCAAATTGAGGGGAGGGCTAAGGTTTTTTGGAACCCCTTACATAACTTAAGCTAAGAATATACAGTATTTGCAATCTGTGAAATATCTGTCTCATTCATGACAGAACAAATTTTGGTAATGGTTCAGAATATGGGCACCACTTAAGCAAAATTTTGAAAAATACCAGACACAAAGTTGTTTGTCTCATTAAAATACGTTGATTACATGTGTCGCATAGTCAAAAAAACGAAGTTAGAAAATTATGAAAAAAAATATATAGCTACTTCAGTGCTTTTTGGGTATGAATCTAGGAAATTTTGAGTTGGCAACCCTACTATCGTTCATTCACTTCAGTTTGAAAATGGCTTCGGTCTGTGATGGCTGTGCGGTGACGCTAGTAGAGCTCGCAGCCGTGTTGGAGGATTGGATGAAACTAATTAAATTACTTGCGGACCACAAATTAATAAAAGTTACCTCTGTCTGTTCATCCTGTGATAGTGTGGTGAACATTGCGGCTGACCTTTATCCACCACAGTAAGGTAAGCCTAAAATCATGATAAGGGGGTTGAGGAGGGGCGCAGCCCCCCTTGTTAACTTAGATTAATTACTTAATTGCACATTTTTATGCATCCTCTAGTACTACTTGATGTGTAAAAAATGTTTGGAATAAATACATCCAGTAATGTAAATAATTACTTTTTTTTCCTCCAAAACATGCTAAAACCATTGGTTTCCTGTTTAGAATAAATCTGACCATTGCTATTACAGTAAATTATTGCTTGTGCTGTATTCCCCCACCCAAAACCCCCGGTTCCCATGGTGGTCCCCCCAGATTGTAGGAGGGGTTGGGGGGGTGAAATCGCTTCAAGCAATAATTTACTAGGTAAATTTTTACTTTCGTACATGATGCTTTTTTTAATTTCCGACACTGGATTCCTACGTATTTTGACGTGCTGAACACTATGGTGACATTTATTTTTGTCGCTGATAACGCGTTTATAAGTTATAGCCTAACCTAACCTAACCTAACCTGAGCAGCATATAATCACCATTGTATTCAGTTATTACACAAAGAAGGACCAGGAATGGGTGGCAAATGCGTGTTTTCTAGGAATGTACCACGGTAATCTGACACAACATAATTACATGGTTTCCTTTTCTTTCTTTTGTTGTAGCTCCGTAACCAGTTACAATACCACTGATGTTTATCCTGTCATAGTTTGCAGGGCATTTCACAGTGTGGACAGTCCACAGAATTAGGAAGAACGTCATGTTTACGCAGAAATGCAATAGCTTCATCATTCTCATAAAAGACCAAGATGAACTTAAAATAATCGTAATAACACGAGTTACAGCAGTCAATGTTCACAGGAGCAGCCATAGCACAATACTGCGCATAACTTCTAAACATGTTAGCAGCAAAATGCGTTATCAGCGCCAAAAATAAATGTCACCATTGTGTTCAGCACGTAAAAATACGTAGGAATCTGGTGTTGGAAATCAAAAAACGTGTCATGTCCAAAAGTAAAATACCATTTACTGTAATGGCGATGGTCACATTCATCCTAAACAACAGGAAACCAATGGTTTTAGCATGTTTTGGTGGAAAAAACAAAAATTGAGGTGGTGCCCCTATTCTGAACCATTACCCAAATTTTTCTTAAAACTACCATATCATATGGCAAGTCATTCCAAAAATCGGTAAATTTATAGTACCTATTATATCCATCTCCCTTTGGAGGTGAAATTTGTTTTTCCTATCATTTTTGAACGAATCTGACCTTCAAAACCATTGGAAATTACTCATTTTTTAGACCCCCCCCCCCCCAGCTGGCAATCTGGGGGAACCCTGGTGGGAACTGGGAGTTCTTGGGTGGGGGAAATCACAGAAAACGAGTCATTTCCGACGGTTTTGAGGGTCAGATTCATTCAAAACACATCAAAAACCATAGGAAAAACATAAATTTCACCTTCAAAATTGACCTAACCTTCCTAACCTAACCTTCCTAACCTAACCTAACCTAAAAGAAAAACAGGAATTACCTTATTTACGTGCAGGGGCAGGCTGAGGCTCTTCCTTGTCTTCAAACTCATCAGAAGACAGTTGCTGGGTTGTAAGGGGTCACTGCCGGTCTGAGAGAGTTTACAATGTGGACACTTCACTACTGTCGGTAGAACACCGTGAGCACGCAGAAACTCGACACTTTTTCCTAAATTTTCGTAGAAAGTGACAATACAGCGGTTATAATCGAACGAGCACATGTCACATGAAGCCATTCCAGTAGCAAAGTAATTCGAATTCAAAATGGATGGAGCGCAGTGATTGGGCAGACATGTAATGGTCAGCCGTGCATGCACACCAAATGAACGTATGAACACATACTAGATACACACCAAAAAAAAATTTATATCTCAAAAACGAAGCATTTGCAATGGAAATACTATAGAAGAAAAGTGTCTTAGAATTAAAAAATCTACTTAATGAACATATAATAATTGCTGGATGTTAGACGGGTGTAATACTATAATAATACCCAAAAATATACTACTTTATGACTGAAAAAGTATTTTTGGATCACCTGAAGATCTGTCACCCCAGCCTTTTTTAATTAGCTTTATAAGGCTAACTAACGAAAATATCACAACCTAACCTAACCAGTTGTTAGGTCAACTGTACGCCCTTGTCGATTGGTTAGGTTAGGTCAACAGTTGTGATATTTTCGTTAGTTAGCCTTATAAAGCTAACTAAAAAAGGTTGGGGTGATGGATCTTCAGGTGATCCATATTTTCATAGATCAAGTCTAAAAGGCTGTTTTTTAAATTTTCTTATGCCTACAAGTTATCCCATTAGCCTCTAGTGAGAAAACATTATGTACCGTTGCGCTCATTATTCATAGGACACTCTTGAGAACAGACAGCGACACCTGGCATATATTTGTGTACGTACTACAAATGGTTGTAACATTTTATGAATGAATCTAGAGTTTATCGCTGATTGGTTAGTTGACTCATTGCCAAATGTCTTTAGAACATAATTATTTCTATTCAGCACTCTGGTTTACACATTACTAAGGAAACATAAGTGAATAAGTAAATATAAATTCAAGAAGGGGATATATATATATTAACAAAGGAGATGTCAATGAAGTGAATAAAAAATGGTCTTGTAAAAATTAAAAATAAAAACCCCTTCTGACATGATGACAGTGTTCATGGTATTGGCAAGCCTGTCATCCTGATGATGTATAAAAACAGAGCCATTGGTGGGCATTATTGCGCCCAGTGGCGACTGGCGTATAGGAGCGATGGAGCGGTCGCTCCCCCTTGCTTGAAACGATAAATATTAATTTAACAGATAAAAAATATATTAATTTTAAGATATTAAACTAAATATTCTTGAAATATATTTTAAAAATTCATGTGACATATCATGATTCATGAGGCATTTTGAGTAAGCCTTCATACAGTACATAATATTCTAAACTTATAGCATAGCTTCAAACAGCATACTGCTGTTTGAATACAAAATAATATTGCAGCCGAATGGAGCGATAGATTTTTCGCTCAAGTAAATATAAATTATATTTTACTGTTGTAATGAAAATATAAGTACAATCGCGAATTTTTTTTATAATAACAACTTTATTTTTACTAATAGTTACTTCAGTAATAATGATATAAACCATTTATATGTATTTTATTGAAATTATTACTTATTTGTAATTAACTAGAATTGTACGTCTGGCATAGCCACATATGTTAATACAAGTACTCTTGTGAGCGGCAGTTGGATTCGCACTAGCCTATTGTGAGTCCGTGTTGTCGTACAATTTTATGAAATCGCACCCCCATACATTTATACCACGAGTCGCCACTGATTGCGCCCTGAGCAAATTCCAGATTGATTCATTTATTTATTTACACTTAATATTGAACATAGATTCAGATATTATTTTGTGTTATTACAAAGACAACAAAAACCTGATAAGAAAATAAGTATGTAGAAAATAAACTTATTGATGAAATAAATAAAGCAATGATAAGCAATATTATTATTGTTGGAGATTTCAATTATAGGCATATAGACTGGGAAATATTACAAACACCAGAAAGTAATGAGAGATTCTTAGACTGTATAATTGAGAATGGTTTAACCCAGTTAGTAAAGGAGCCAACCAGGGCTGATGCCATTCTAGATTTAATTCTAACAAATAATCCAGATACCTTCCAGGATATCAGTTTCAGAAACACTAGGTTCAGGTGATCATTGTATCCTTTGGTTTAATATTGTTTGTAATTCAAGACAGTGAAAATAAAGTAGAAGTCCCAGATTTTAAGAGGAAATATAAATGGACTAGTAAATGATCTGTGCCTAACAGGGCTGTGGAGTCGGCACATAAAAAACTGACTCCAACTCCTCAATTTTTTGTCTATCCGACTCTGAAGGTATATTAATTCTAAATCTGCTATGATGATAATTACACAAGAGGCATTTCATTACCACCACGTGAATCATCAGGCTACTTTTTAAACCCATAACCTGCAAAGTTTGAGTCTAATGGTTGTAGCGATGCCATTATGGCTTTTTTATTTTTTATTTATGAAAAAACAAAATTCATTGAGCATAAAACAAAAACAAAATTAAATTTAAGACTATGACAAAATAAAAATTTCATTAAATGCAATCAAAAATATAAAAGTATTCCTGCAAAATTTATTAAACTAAGGCCAAGGGTGAAAATCTAAAATTTACGAATAACTTGTTCTTAGGAACAGAATTGCTTCTGCCAGATCTTCTTTCATTGAAGCTCTTAAATCTGATTTAATTATTTTCAGTGCGGAAAACAGTCTCTCCACACTGACCTGAGTGGGTGGCATGACTGTTACAATCATAGCTGTATCTCTTAAAATATCTGGATATGCGGGGATGACTTCTTGTATTGTCAGTTTAGATGAGCGATCATATTTTTCCACTTCTTTTAGGCCATCAAAAAAATCTTGCTTAAATTTCATTAGTTTAACATCAAAAGGTTGCCTATACACGTTTAAGCGGCAATGCTTTGCTTTTGAGCGTTCAATTTTATCTAAATATTTTTGAAAGTCTAATTCTTCATCATTTGAAGAGGATGAGAGGGACTTACTACTCATATCTTCATCCTGTGGTTCAGGATTTTTAGATAATAGCCCTTTTATGCGAATTGCAACCTCGCAGAGGGTCTCTTTTGCTTTAGCAATTTGTTCTTCAGTCAACAAAATTTGGTTCATTGGATCTATGTAGACAGCAGCTAATAAGATCTCATTTTCCAGTAGCAGACCCTCTCTTTTCTTCATTGAGGATCAATGCCATCAGCAATTAATCCTCCAGTTTGGGATAGACGAAATAATAAATTTTTCCATTCCCATAGGAATGTACCAGGAGTTAAATCCTCTGCTTGCAACTTTTTGGTGACAGTATAAGGGTGAGCAAGCGGAGCTTCTAATTGTGTAACCTCCCTCCATTGAATTTCAGTTAGTGAAACATTGGGATTATCAATGTCTTCTAGGAAGGGTTTTAAATCAAGCAAATGCTTAATCATCATATATGTGCTCCCCCAGCGTGTTACTTGGTCCAAAATAGCTCCCTTTCCTGCATGTCTCTGGATAATAGCATCAATTTTAGAGGTCCTGGCTGCAGTGGCTACTTGCCTATCAGAGTAGCTGCATGGCGATCTTTCAATCCATCTCTTATTGCTAGCTGCAATGTATGTACAACACAACACATATGTTGGATTAGAAAGAGCTTAGATGCTTCTTCAACAATATCATCTAAAATTTCATCGCTCTGTTCTGTTTGTGCTGTTTGAGAATCAGTTTCAGGAATGTCATCTTCATTAGCCACTTTTTCTTCATCAACTTTATTCAGCTTTTCTATTGTGCTTAGCATGTTTGAAGCATTATCTGTGACAATACATAGAATCTGCTCTTTCTTAATTACAAAGTCTTGTAAAACTTCCTCCTCTAACTTCTGAAGATAGTCGCTGTCATGATGTGCCTCGGTGTCCTTTACTACCAATGTCTGAGTTACCATTTTATTGTTTTCATCAACAAATCTAGCATTGATGGCAAAATAGTTAACTATGACGCGTGGCTGCATCCATTTTAATAAACATGGTGTCCCTTAAGAGTTCTTCGAAGTTCTTCCTTTTTATTTGTGGCTTCTTCAACTATAATTTTTCTGATACTTTCTTTCCAGAGAAACTCCAAGTTTCTTGGCCATTTCTCCATTTAGGCCTAGAAAGGCTGGTTGTGAAAATAAAGATAAGGCTATACCATTTCTTACCACCAGTTCGATGATGTGCTTCTTGAACTTTTCTGTGGTCATTGTTACAGTAACTTTGTCTCTAGTAAAGAATCTTGTAAGTGGTGCTTGTCATTCAGTAGATTTCTGATCTTTTGTTAACTTTGAAGTAGTTGGAAGGTTTTTATTACTATCTTTCTCAATGACAACTTCTAAAATTTTGGGATGGAAACGCTGCAAATGTCTCTTCAAATTTGATGCTCTGGTTGGTGCATTTTTATCAGAGCCAGTAAAACCACTGATTTTTGCTTCACATAATTTTTCACCATCACCATCACCATCACATCATCTATCATCTATCATACACTGACACACAAAATGTTTCCCATCTGTGGTTATTGTAAAATATTCAAAAACTGCAGACTTTGTTGGAAGTGTGTCTGCCATTGTGAAAGGGGTTTTAGACTTGAAAGTTAAAATCTTATGAAATTTAGAAAAAATTTGAAATTAAATAAGCATTAAAAATAAAAAATATTATCTGAAAAGAAAAAATGAATTAATGGCATTAGTGTCTGAAATGGGAAACATTGTGTTTATTATTTAAGTGGTTTAACCACCATAGCTGCCAGTGATATCACACACAAAAACATATTTTAGTAAAATTTATATTGAGGTCGGAGTCGGTACATTTTTACTGACTCTGACTCCAGCAGCACCAAAATTGCTTCAGACTCCACAGCCCTGGTTGGACAGATATTCCACAGCCTGAACAGACTAACTAGTATGTGGGAAAAATTTAAAAGTATAATAATGAACATACAAAGGAAGCATATCCCACAGTGTGAAATCAGAACTGGAAAAAATAAAAAACAACCTTGGATAAACTGCAATGTAAAAAGAGCAATCAGAGAAAAAACAAAAGCATTTCATAAATTCAAAAGAACTAAAAATGGTACAGACTCCGAAATATATAAAAGTAAAAGAAGCATTTGCAAGAAAGTAATCAGAGATAGCAAATGAGACCTGGTAAAAAGCCTAGCCAAGAATTCAAAAACAATCCTAAGAAGTTTTTCAGTCACTTCAATTTGAAAAGTAGAGTGAAAAAGAAAATTGGCCCCCTCCATATAGATCAGGGGTGGGGAAACTTTTCAGTACCAAGGGCGAAAATCGATAACATAAACACCTCCGCGGGTGTCTGGCAAATTTTAAGCTTATATACAGCGTGTCCCAAAGAAATGTATACCCACTTTGTTCAATAATACCAGCTATGAGGATAATAAATATATTACTTTTTATATGTTTTTTAATAAAGAATTTTCTCCTGAATCTAAATATGTAATTATTTTTATTAAAAATTGAAGAACAAAAGAGTTACAGATGTTTAAATTATAATTATTATTTTCGAGACTTCATGTGCGATATTTTCTAATATTTTAACTGACTGTTTTGAGATACTTATGTTTAGTGTTGATATTGAAGCATAAATGTTGTAATTATTAGTTAATTCAAAAAATTTACAAATTCCATGGTTAAATGACACTTTATCTAAGATGTTCGACGTCTTCCAGAACGTTGTTTTTGTAAGTTTTGCACAGTGCCGTCGGTTTCAAACTTATCTCGTATACGTGCAAAAATATTAGAAAATATCGCACATGAAGTCTCGAAAATAATAATTATAATTTAAACATCTGTAACTTTTTTGTTTTTCAATTTTTAATAAAAATAATTATATATTTAGATTCAGGAGAAAATTCTTTATTAAAAAACATATAAAAAGTATATTTATTATCCTCATAGCTGGTATTATCGAACAAAGTGGGTATACATTTCTTTGGGACACGCTGTATATAAGATGTATTTTAAAAAGCTATTTGCTGGGCTGTAAATAAATAATTTTTAGTAAATAATAAATACCTAAGCGGGCGAATTGAAATTAGCTCGTGGGTGAAATTTCGCCCGCGGGTGAGGGTTTCCCCACCCCTGATATAGATGATAAAACTATAGATGATGATCTTGAAATAACTGAAGAACTAAACAAATACTTCTCATCAGTATTCACAAATAAAAATTTAAATAATATTCCTGATCTTATACTACCAGGACAAGATAGAGAAATAAATGAATTAAGGGTAACAAAACTAGATATCCTAAAAGCAATAGATAAATTAAAAATGGAAAAATCTCCAGGGCCAGATGAAATGCATCCAATAGTCATAAAAGCTGCCAAAAAGAATATAGCACAGGCACTAGAAATTATTTTTAATAAATCATTGATATGTACTGAAATTCAAGAGGATTGGAAGAAAGCAAATGTGGCTCCAATCTTTAAAAAAGGAAATAGAAATGGCAAAAAACTACAGACCCATCAGCCTCACCTCCATTATTTGCAAATTACTCGAAAGTATCATTAGAGGTAAAGTTACTGAGTTCCTTGAAAAGTGCAAACCTTATAAATGATAGCCAGCATGGCTTTCAAAATGGAAGGGCCTGTCTAACCAACTTGATTGAATTTTATGATGGAGTCCTATTGCATGTGGACAATAAAGAGCCAGTAGATATAGTATACTTAGACTTTTCAAAGGCATTTGATATTGTTCCTCATGCAAGATTGTTGGTAAAAGTTAGAGCCCATGGTATAAGAGGTCATATAGCTGACTGGATAGAAGAATGGCTGAGAAACAGAAAACAGTTCATCTAAATGGAAATAAGTCTACTTGGAGACCCATATTGAGCGGAGTCCCACAAGGGTCTGTGCTGGGACCTCTGCTTTTTGTTGTCTATATAAATGATCTAGAGAAGGGCCTATCATGTAAAACCTCAAAATTTGCTGATGATACAAAATTAGGCCATAATGTTAAGTCAGTAGCAGGAGCAATGACAATACAAAAAGACTTAGACAGAGTAACAGCCTGGGCAGATAAGTGGGAGATGAAATTTAATGTTGATAAGTGCAAGGTTATGCATATTGGGCCAAAAAATCCAGAATTTGAATACAATATGAATGGAATTTGGATTAAAAATGATGATAAAGAGAAAGACGGGTGTCACTGTGACTAATGAACTTAAACCCTCAAATCACCGTATGGTAATCAGAAATAAAGCAAATGCTAGTCTCAATCTCATGCAGACACACATTGAATACAAATCACCCAATATTATAAAGCAACTATATATTTCATATGTGAGACCCCTCCTCGAATACTGTATTCAATTTAATAGTCCCTATTTAATACAAGATATTGAAAAACTGGAAAAAGTACAGAAATGAGCAACAACAATGACCCCATCTCTAAGACAATTGACATATAAGGAAAGACTGGCGTATCTAAACATGTTCTCATTAAAAAAGAGGAGGTTAAGGGATGATATGATAGAGGTGTATAAAATCATAAAAGGGTTGGATAAGATAGATTTTGAGTCTCTTTTCATTAAAGATCACAATAACCAGACTAGAGGTCATAGTATGAAATTATTTAAGCCAAGATGTAGAACAAATTTAAGAAAACATAGTTTTACAAACAGAGTAATTAAGTTTTGCAACAGTCTGACAGAAGTGGTGACTTCAGATACACTTGATTCTTTCAAAAGAAGGTTGGATAGTTTGATGTCTGCAAGGGACATCTGGTGATAGTGTTTAAGCCCATTTTTATTGCATGAATGGTACTAGTTTATTTCATATATATTATGTGCATTTAGGTGATAGATCCCACAGCTCAACACAAGTGTTGTGGGATATAGGGAGGCAGCATCTTGGGTTAGGGAATACTCTCTGTCCGTACACACCCCATTTAAAGAGATTCCTCTGCCCCATAAACACCTTTAAATGGGAGACCCAAAATGGGTGCACACACATTTCTACATTACTGTACAGTCTTTACAGCCACACCTACACTTTTCCTCCTAAGTATATACAGGGTGGGCCGTAAGTTTCCATACATAGGAAAAATAAACATTTTTTTATGGACAACTATTTTTATTTATATAATATGCTCTACATGGTTGCCATTGTTTTGAAAACACATTTCAATACGTGTTCCGCACTGTTGATGAACACGCATTAGCACAGTTGACGTTATGCTTGTAATGGCGTTGGTGGTACGTTCCTTTAGATGATTTATGTCTCGTATCTTTTCCTGATACACCATGGCCTTCAAGTGCCCCCAAAGATAGAAATCAAGGGGGGTGAGATCTGGGGATCTGGGAGGCCACTCCACAGGACCACGCCGACCAATCCAAGCATCCGGAAACTGCTGCTGCTGATCCAAATACCGACGCACGTGAAGACCATAATGAGGTGGAGCTCCATCTTGCTGGAAGTAAACTGGGAAGTTACCTTCCTCGTTTAGCAGGGATGGGAAAATCTCTTCTTGCAACATGTTAAGATACCTTTCGGCATTAAGATTTCCACTGACAAAAATTGGTCCAATAATTCTGTCACCCCATATCCCGGCCCACACCATCACTTTACCGGCACCTTGCATCTTCGTCGGACTCAGCCAGTTAGGGTTAGCATTACTCCAATAATGTATGTTTTGCCGATTAACCTCTCCATTGACGTAAACATTTGCTTCATCAGTAAACAAGATCTTACACGCATATTCTTAGGGTATCTGAAACATAAAAACAAACGTTTAATTTTTCCTATGCATGGAAACTTATGGCCCACCCTGTATATTGTAATGTATATGGTTGTAATTGTGACTTGGTCTGCAATTGATATGGACTGTGACTTATTTTTGGTTGGCAAGGTACTGGTATTGATGGGTACCATAATGAAATTGACTGGATTCTTTGGATCTGATATATTTGCATGTCAGTTATAAATAGATATAGAGTGTAACATATTTGTGGATAGTAGCCTATTATGATTTTGATCCTCTGGATCCAGAGATTCTATCTTTAGTTTTAAATTGATAATTAATTAGTTTTGTAAAAATTGGTTGTTGCCAATGTACAGGCAGTTTTTACATAGTGGAGCCACCTCGATGGGCCAAAGTGGCCCCTAGTGTGCCCACTATAAAAAATTTCTTATGTTCTTATATATAAATACATAAATACTGTGCAAAAGTCAGAGACCACTGTCGATCTGATAACTATTAGATAATCTGTCATATGAAAATTGGTTTTGATACTAAAATACATATTAACTAGAACCTCTGGTTCATATTAACGTATAACTAAGTTATTACTTAAGTGTATAAAGTTGTATAAGCTGGATGACCCTCTAGTCTGCATAAATTGGACTTGAGGGTTGATTCATTATATTACTTATAACGCACGTGTTTAAAGATCTAGTGAACTATTACTGATGGATCTGCAGTAAATGCTCCTAAGCTATTGTTATATCAATATTTACAATTAAAAGTATTGACATATTCACTTAAATTCTGCAAAACAAATTTATCCAAAACGTTTCCCATTATAATCCTAATTCATGCTGTTTTTTTCTTTTACAGGCTTAAGAAATGACAAAAAGTACAATTTCTGATGAGATTAGATATAAAATAATACATTTGCATGGTGAGGGACTGAGTCAAAGAAAAATAAGTGAATCTACAGGCATTTCCAAAACTGGTGTATAAAAAATCTTGGCTCGTCACAGCTCAAATGGAACCTCAGTTGATCGTCCTAGATCAGGGAGGCCCTCTAAGCTTTCTCAATCTGATCTACAATATCTAAAGATTACTTCCCTTTGAGACAGACACAAATCCAGCACTTCACTTGCAGCAGATCTCGAAAAAACAACAGGTGTCTCAGTTGATCCTTATACTGTACGAAGGAAGCTTAATTCAGTAGGTCTCAGATGTCCAATACTTGTGTTCCAAAGCACATTTTCTTCTCTTCTCTTTATTTCCATTCCTTAAAAGTGGCTTTCTTGCTGCAACACATCTTTTAAGACCTACTGAGTTAAGTTTCCTTCATACAGTAAAGGGATCAACTGAGACACCTATTGTTTTTTCGAGATCATCTGCAAGTGAAGTGCTGGATTTGTGTCTGTCTCGAAGGGAAGTAATCTTTAGATATTGTAGATCAGATGGAGAAAGCTTAGAGGGCCTCCCTGATCTCGGGCGATCAGCTGAGGTTCCATTTGAGCTGTGACGAGCCAAGATTTTTTATACACCAGTTTTGGAAATGCCTGTAGATTCACTTATTTTTCTTTGACTCAGTCCCTCACCATGCAAATGTATTATTTTACATCTAATCTCATCAGAAATTGTAATTTTTGTCATTTCTTAAGCCTGTGAATGAGAAAAAAAGCATGAATTAGGATTATAATGAGAAACATTTTGGCTAAATTTGTTTTGCAGAATTTTAAGTGAATATGTCAATGCTTTTAATTGTAAATATTGATATAACAATAGCTTAGGAGCATTTATGCAGATTCATCATTAATAGTTCACTAGATCTTTAAACACATGCATTATAAGTAATATAATGAATCAACCCTCAAGTCCAATTTATGCAGAGTAGAGGGTCATCCAGCTTATACAACTTTATACAATTAAGTAATAACTTAGTTATACATTAATATGAACTAGAGGTTCTAGTTAATATGTATTTTAGTATCAAAACCAATTTTCATACGACAGATTATCTAAAGGTTATTAGATTGATAGTGGTCTCTGACTTTTGCACAGTACTGTATATAGGCAGTTTGTGAATGAAAAAACAATGTTTTGATGCATATTAAATTTTAATAACAGTATAACATTACCAGATTGATGAGTATCTGTAGGCTTTGTACGTCACTGCTTAGAATATCTTCCAATTAGCAAATAGATGACAGCTGAATGGATACTACTGGTATGCATGGGGGACGCAGGGGACATTCCCCTCCCCCCCCACACACACACACACACTTTCACGGATGAATTGCTATAAATGCTAACTATTAATGGCACTTAATAAGACGTTATATGTCATACTATATGCATATGCAAATGTAATAGCAATATAAATTATTGTCATGAGCACCAGTGTATATTTGTCATGGAATTTAGCAGTCAGTTATTTGTTTTATATTTCATGAACATATTTTGTTATCAGTTTATGTACATTGACCTCCATTGTTTACAGGTAATAAAAGATTTATTTTGTTTAAACATATGTGTGATATTATGTTACATGAAAGGTTAAAAATACTATAAATAGTTTGTATTGCATTTCTTATTTCTGCAAAAAAATGTTTAAATAAAGAGACATAAAATGATTAAATACAACCAAGTTTTTTCAACATGCTGAGAAAAATACAAAAAATGGGTAAATGGTAAATTACGACATTGATATATTACACACAACAGCTACTCAGAGTATTGTTTTAATTGCTGTTTGAAGGTGAAGTGTCCTCCCCCCCCCCCCCCTATTTTAGAGCAATTGATACCCCTGCTGGTATTGCAGTGTTATATCTGGAGCAAATGCTATTTCTGGATCAGCAATACTGATATAGTAATAAACAGTCACTGAGGGAAATCAGTTTGGCTTTAGAGTGAAACATGGTACGGTACTGACATGTGTATTTATATGCTAAAGGAAGCTGTCCTAAAGTACAAGATGTCAAGTAGCAATGTATATTCCTGTTTTTTGGATGCATCAAAAGCATTTGATAGTTAACCATCACAAACTTTTCAAGAACTCTTGTGTCGAGGTGTACCTAAATACGTATATACTTAGGATACTTCCAGTCTGGTATACAGAGCAGACCATGTTTGTAAGATGGAAAAACACTGTATCACCAGGTTTTAAGGTAACTAATGGTGTTAGGCAAGCAGGTATATTATCATCCTATCTTTTCTGTATATACATGGATGACCTTATCAATGAACTAAAAACTGCATGTACTGGCTGTGTCATTGGAAAGGAAAAACTTAATCATTTAATGTATGCTGATGACCTTGTTCATCTGTCACCCTCTCCCCATGGGCTTAGACTCTGCAGTGGTCATGCAAATCTTCTCTGGAAATGAAACAACAGCTTAACATAACATGAAAGAATTTTATTCAAACAAACAAAAACGCAGTAACGTAAAATAAAAACAATGTGCCACACAAAAATAATACAAAAATACTAGTGAGAGCCTTGAGCTTGGTGTTTTCCAGCCAATATCTTCACTGAAGGTTGGATAGAAGTCAGGTTCAACCTCATTGCACCTGAGGCTGTTATATTAAGCCTGTTACGATATTTGGACTGCATGTAAAGGACATGGCTGAAACCCTGTTCCACTAAATATGAGGTAGGGAATGCCAAGAGAAGAAGACGAGTTCTTTTCCAAAGAACTGGATAACGTTGCCAATGTGTTGCCCACATACCACGCCAGCCAGAGGTGCGGAAGGTTACCTGGGCCTCATCGTCATTTTGTACATCAACAAGCTCCTCCTGGATCTCAACTTCAAATTTCGTAACATCTGATTTGAAGGGCTGTACCACCCAGTCAGGGATGTCAAGCTTTTGAAGATCGCTGAATCGGATTTCCATGTCAGCCTTCATCATCTTTAAGTGGTCAATGTAACGGAGTAGATGTTCATCAGTCAGTTTCTCAGACACCTGTGAATAAATTCAATAAAAGCACATTAAAAAACAAGTAGTTTTTAAATAAAAATTTCTGAAATTTATTAAAAAGTAAGTATTTAGTAAAATCAATTACCTTCATCAATTTGGGGAAATGAGCCAGCTGACGCCGTCCAATGCCTTCCTGGCAGTGGTGGCTCGTGGTAATTTTACTTATGCATGCAGTCACATGCATTACAGTGTAGTACATATTAGATAAGCTGTATTTTGTCTTCTATGGTATTCTTATGAGTTATGTAGTAACCGAGGATAGAACCAATATTATATTAATGCTATGACTTCAGTACAAAGCATAGGAATAATTATTATGAACAAATAATGTTTGAGAAATTTATGCCCATATCCCAACCATAAAACATTGACAATTATGACTTACAAGATACCACCAGTTTATTAAAAACATGAAGCACTGGAATATACAGTATTAAATTGTATATTATTGGTTTAAAGCATTTATTTATTACTTACCTTGTTCAATTACTGAAATTTGGCTGCTCTTGTTTTTCTGCAAAATTGTTCAATGACTTTGTTATAAAAGTCTTCTCTTTTTTCCATTTGTTTTTTGAGGAAAGACTTTTCAATTGAAATTAAGGCTAAATTCGATAACCTTGCCTGCTCTTGCGTATTTCTTAAGTAAGTTTTTATTCTTCTTAGTGCCGAAAAAGATCTTTCAACAGACGAAGTTGTAATTGGCAAAGTTAAGATTAAATTTATAAATGAATGTATCTCCGGAAATACTTCAATCATTTCATTGTTCAGTAAATATTTGTGAAGTTCATGAATATCATTTTGACCAAAAAATTTGTGAGAGAATAAGACAGTTAATTCTGATTTCAGGAGAACAAAATCGAAAAAGGAACTGTAGTTACTTTTCAAAGATTGATAAGCCTTTTCCGGAAAATAGCAACTAATAGCAACTTCCTTTTGTTTGTCAAGTGCCAAGTCAATTCGACTTATTCCAAATTGTTTCAAATCAAAATGTGCTTGAATATGACTTACTGCTTTTTCGTGACATGAAATTGCTGTATGTATGTTATTTAAATCTTCGTAGCCTCTATTCACTTCGCTCCACACACAATTTTCTCTTGAAAATAATATACATGGCCAACAGTAGAGTTTGTTTGTTGAATTACTATCACACAACCAACGGACACTATCATAAAGTTGGTAGTTAAATTTTCTTATAAATCCTTTGTTCACTTTGGTCAAATTTATTTTTGGGGTAGGCTTTCCATTGCGTATTAGAAACTTTTTTTAATCAAAAGTGAGCGTTTGAAATGGTTTCTTTTTCAGTTCATGAATTATATCAAAATCTGGATCGTCAGCCATTGCTAAAGGGGTAATTTATCATCTAAATAAATAATTTATACAATTAGTCACTTACACAAATATTTGCATCACTGTACATAAAAGATAAAAAGTTAATACGCTATCAACAAAGATTAATCACAAATTCACAACTTATCATTAAGCCTGAAGTAAAACTAAGTTGGAAAATTAAACAAATGCGCTAATTGGTAACTACAATCGAAAATGATGCCACTTTTTGCAGATTTGATTTTCAAACTAGTCACCATGCAATTATAGTTCTTATAAATAAAAGCATAAGATTCTTTTTCCATTGTTTTATTATTCGTGAAATCACTACTCAGATTGATTACGCCGTCAGAATGTGATATCATTAAAACATGTTAATTTATTCATTTTCATGTAGAATATTACTAATATTAATGCACTTTTACATTCATAAATACAATTTTAATAAATGCATTCCAAAAATGTGAAAAATAACGGAGAAAGTAATTGTTATTTCAACTATTGTACATAAAGGTCAATATTGCTCATCCTTTGGCTCGGGTTACGCCTTTGTTTTCTATTTCGAATCGGTGATTTTTACTCCTGTGGAAAATAAATACTGTATTCAGTTTAGATTTTCAGTAAATAAATTCATAAAAAAAATCTTTAAGCTATTTTTAATGAAAACCTAAACTGAATATTTATAAAAAAAATCAACTAGAACACATTTAAATGATGAAATGAACTTAAATAATAATTGCCATCAAGAGATTAAATAATAAATAATAATTTTAACTTTATTTTTTTAACTTAAATAATAATTTTAAATTCATTGAGTATTTTATTTACGCATGCATTGCATGCATTAAGAAGCCGCCCCTGCTTCCTGGTATATGTTCAGCTTGGTGATGAAGCTGCAAATTACAGATTTGCAGTGAATCAGCGTCACTTCATTTCCTTGTAATTTAATGCTGATCTCATTCATTTTTTCAAAGATGTCTGCCAGGTAGAAAATATCGCATTGACTTAACAACACTTGTTCCTTGAGAGTTGCATCAGTATCCTCAAAAAACTCTAAAACTGTGCTGAACAACTCACACAAACGGGAAAGACAATTGCCTTTCGAGAGCCAGCGCACCTCGGTGTGAAGTAGCAGACGCTTAAAAATTTCATCATTGTCCCCACAGAGTTGTCTGAACACTCGGTCATTCAGTGCATTGGCCTTTATCTTGTTGATGGCCTTAACTGCCACACTCAGTGACTCGTGGAGAGGAGGGCTGATTTTTTTTGCCACTAGATTATGATGGTGCAGCACGCAATGGACTGTCAAAATGTGTGGAGCCCACTTTTTCAATAGAGTAGTGAAACCACGGTACCGTCCAACCATGGATGGAGCCCCATCGGTGGCACATGCAATGATGTTGGCAGCTGGAATAGAATTGCAACTCAAGTATTCTTCAACTGCATTAAATATGGTCTGCCCTTTAGTGTCGGTTTCCAAATACTTGGAGAACAAAAAAACTCTGGAAATTTCATCAGATGACAGATAACGAACATAGGTCATCAGCAAAACGTTATTATCTGAGACAGTTGTCTCATCAGCCTGAAGAGTGAACAGATTTTCTCGCAGAATGGCACACAACTGCTCCTCACTATCCAATGCCATTTCATTGATTCTCCTTGACACAGTGTCATTGCTGAGGGGGATGGATTTTAGAACCTGCGAAGGGTCACATTCCATAACAGTGCAAATAGCTTCTTTAATAGCAGGAAGAATCAGCTTTTCTCCAACTGTGAATGGCATTCCACATTTGGCAATAAGGAGAGAGATATTATATGAGGCAACTAAGCCCTTCTCAGTTTGGTTTACGTTCTTTTTGAATATGCTACTGATTGTGCTTCTGGCATGTCTTTCTTTGAGGTCTTTAAAGAATGCAAGGTCTTTGTCAGTTTTATCAGGATGGATTTTAATTCTGTGCTCCTTCAGGCGTGAGGGTTTCATGGCCTCGTTAGAGAATACTTGCTCACACAGTAAACACATAGGAAGCCATTGATTCGTAGGAGAAGGTACGAAGCCATAGCTGAGATATTCAACATTATACTGACGACACTTTTTCTTGCCTTGTGACATCGCAAAAACTGTAAAAACATTCAGAAATTTTATTTTTAGTTAAGTTAGCCATTAGCGTAAGAAATGTTTTTATTTGTATGCATAAAATAAGTTTTATGGTAAACTAGCCTAAATTATACTTCTGCGAGCTGAATATTTTGCTATATCTTTAACAAAATGGAATCATGTTTGCTGTATTAATGTATTTAAATGTTTTTCCTAGCAAGGATGTTACTAACAACTATATTAGACTGTATACTAGACAACTATTTAAATGTCAGTTGACTAATAGAAGACAGCTTTAGTAAAATTACAAAAACACTTACCAAAAAAATGGCATCTACTCACTTCCAATAATTCACAATAAATGACATAATTACTCAAGAGCCATCTATTGAGAGAATGTTGAACTTGACATAGTGACAATTCTCCCAGTAGATGGCGCTTGAGAAATTACATCAGCTGAGTGGATTCCATATTTTTCGGTAAGTGCTTTTGCAATTTTGCTAAATTAAAAGGTTCTAGTAACCTTGTTTCAGCCACTTAATTTCATTCAAACATTCAAATTTAATGTAGATTCCAGAACTGTGTAGATGAAATTCATTGAAACACATGAATGCCCCCCCATTAGCTGACTAACACCCCCTTTTCAACTAACCAGCTTCTAACACCCCCCGACACCCAGTGAACGCCCCCTGGGGGGCGGTACCGCCCCCATTGAGAACACTGGCTTAGAGTATTAGAGGTATATGAACAATTTAGTATAGAAAATGACATCACCTATAATGGGACAAAGAGTTGTATTTTGATTTTTGTGTGTAATCTACTGAAACATGTATCATGTGGGTCTTTTGAAATGAATGGTCAGACAATACCTGTCAAAGACACATGTAAATACTTAGGTCATGTAATTACTAGCTGCGAGATGAACTTGATATTGAGAGGCAATGTAAAAAGCTGTACGTTAGGGTGACACTTATTTTCGAAAGTTTGAATTTTTATTGGGACGGGCGCGTTTCTGGTTCCATTTTGTCAAAAAATATCGTGTGTAAAATATTTTTGAAATAAAACAATATTTAGAACTGCCTCAATACGGTCAAAGTTTGTATATTTTCTCGAAAAGTAGAAATTTTAGATCATGATCTATGCCTCTAGCAAATAAAATATCACTTCTAGTTTGTTCAAGCTACTAATCTTGACCTAAAACATATAACTGGACTTCATACTTTCAACTCTAGGTCCCCCTCAACTCGAGTATTAGCCCCTCAAGGGGGGGGGGTATCATGGGCGCCCATCTCCCTCTCATTGTTGCCTACTTTGCAGAGGTCACGGTGGACTTGCGGGCGGTTGGGAAGTCACAGCGGTGCTTCTCGACCACTTGTAAGAGGAACTGCCTTTGGTCTTCACTCTTGGTAAGGGCCAGGTTGAAAGACTGCATCAACGCCACCCCGCGCTCCGCGAAGTCATTGACAACTTGAAGGGCCTGGACTCGGCGGGATGCGGCGATGAAGGCTGGGTCCGTCCGCCACTCCTCCGGATCCTTGAGCAGGAAGGCGGTGCTGATGTCCAGAACCTTGAAGAACTCCTTTGATGTAGTCGTTGTGAACTTGGCCAATGTATTGTTGGCGATTGAGGCGGTGGACAGGTCCACATTGATACGCCGCGGGGATCCTCCGATCCTTCCTCTTCTCCATCGCTTTAATCATCTCCCGCTTTGTCGCCAAGTCGATACCCTCGTCGAAGATGGCCAGGGTGACGAGGCGCTCGCTCAAGTACCATAGGTGCCTGGCGAAGACTGTCGCCGTCGCCTTGGCCACCGCTGAGTCCGGATAATAGACGAGGGCCTTGAGCAGCGCGAGGTCCGCGGCTGGGGCCGTTGCCGGGAGCGGCGCTTTGTACCAGGCCGTCACGTAGATGGACACGGCGAAGATGGTGAATCGCCGGATTCCAGCCGCTTCGCCTGACGACATCTGAAACTGTTCCCGGAACAGGAACAGTTTGATGGCATAGATGACTTTTGCCATCCAGCGTGCGCGATGGAAGGCGCCGGGACGAGCGAACCGGGCACCCCGCTTGTTCGGACCGCCCAGCACAATTACAGAGAGCTCCAGAAGTTCCCTGTAGTCATCACGTGGATGTTGACCGTCGAGGAGGCGGCTGAATTCGATCAGCAGGTCGTCGCGGGCGTCCTTCAGGTGCTGCGGCATGGTTCCATCCTCGAAGGGCTTCGCTTTGGTTTGATCGATGAAGTCCCACTGGGCGGCGAATCGTTTGAACAGGAGGATGTCAGGACCAGTAGAGGGACCGAGGCACGCCGTGAATGCCTTCTCGCACACCAGTTCGTGGATGTGGTGGCGGCAAGCCAAATGAAGCACTGTCTTCTCGAGTTTCTGCTCAATGATATAGCAAGCTCCTCCTGAGAGTCCTGTGTTTGAGGCGGTGGTGTCAAAGAGAGGGCACAGATCCGTCCCTTGATGTCCCAATCCTCGAGGGCAGAGAGGACGGCTTCCGCCATGGCGCGGCCGGTGCCGTCGGGGAGGCTGGGCACAGCCAGAAGCTTGTCGACGTTCTCCCCAGACACCAGAACTGGAAGGCGATCTTCAGCAGGGCCTCCGTCAGCCGCTGGTACGATTTTCCCGTCCCAATGAACGGTCAGCGGCACAGTAGGATGGAAGGCTGCCTTCATTTCCGCTGCTGCCATAGCACGGAACTTTGCTCGGTCGCGGCGGGAGGATTCGCGGTTCAAGACCAGCTCCTCAGGGTCGTGGCCCAAGCTCCTCGCAGCCGCCGACAGCAAAAAAACACCTTCTCGGTCGGTAAGTTTCGTCCGATCCATCGCTGCGGAGAGATCAGGGTGATCATCTTTTTCGACGCGCGGAATCGCTTGGGTGGTAAAGGGGTCGTAGATGCTTCTGCATTCGACGTGGACGGGCCCGGGAGAGAGAGCTCTTCCTCTTCTTCTCGGCGACGACGCCGTGTCGGTGACCGAGTCGGGCTGCTTGCACCTGAGCTGGAGCTCGATGCCAGTTCGACGAGTTCTTCTCGGCTCTCTCTGTTCGCCCTTTCATCATCTTGCCGGCGGCTCCTTTCCGCTTCCTGTCTCCTCGCACGCTCCTCCTCAGTGTGCAGCGTCATGTCACGTGTGGAGGAGATGCGGCCGCGCCGCACCTCGGCCCTTTGTCCCGTCAGGAACTCCCTGTCCTCTTCGATTGTGATCATCGACATCGCCTGTTCGTGTGCGATGTCGAAGAGGCGGTCAAGGGATGAGAGGAACTCGGCCTCGTTCCTGATTTGGGTCACAGTGCGCCGTTTCGAGTTCTTGTTCAGAGCCCGCCACTTCTCGTACATTCGGAGAACCTTGTCCCTTGCGCGTTGGTCTTTCTGCGTAGGAATACGGGACCGCTCCCAGAATTCCTTGACTGCGGTCACTGTCTCAGCGGCTGCTTCCTTGATCGGCTTCTGACGTCAAGGTGAAGGTGGAAAAAGTACTGAAGCGCCTGCTTTCCCGTAGGCAGCATGCTTCCTGTGATGCTGTGGTCCACGGTCCCCAGGAGATAGACTGCTGTTTTAGATCTTGTTGCCGAAGCCATCACGTCGTTTCAGAACTCACTGAAAAAGAGAATGAAACACTGTTAGTGTTGGCAAAACTCGTCCCAACCCATTTTCTACTTAGAATAACATGTTCTTTCGCCTGTATCAATATTTGGATAAACTCGTGTTACACCCTGTATAATACCTCATTTTAGTCTTCTGTACACCAGTGCGGAAGACTAAACCAACGACTCTGACCGTCCGTCTGTCTGTCTGTTATCATTTTTCAACTCAGAAACTACAGCAGCTATCGAAACGAAAACTGACATGATAACAGAACGCCATGAGTACTTTTCGACAAAAAGTATAAACTTTGACCTCGTTGAGGCAGTTCTAATTATTATTTTATTTCAAAAATATTTTACACACAATGTTTTTAGCCGGAATGACACCAGAAATGCGCCCGTCCTGATAGAAATTCCCAAAAAATGAAAAACACCCCAAATAAGTGGCACCCTACTGTACGTACGGTACAGGGTAACATGCTAGTAAGGAAATTTGGTATGTGTTCAGAATCAGTTAAAATTTATCTTTTTAGAACTTACTGTACTGCATTGTATACATCCTATCTATGCTGGAACTATAAAAAAAAACTGCTATGAATAAACTGTTGCTTATAATAATATTTTTCCAATGCTATGTAGGGAGCCAAAATGGTGCAGTGCCAGTTTTATGTTTACTATACGTAATCTACCTACCAGTCAAATGTTAATCCAGAAGAATATATATAATTTCATTACTAGGGTCCAAAACAGCTCTGTGTTGTTGTACGATGTCCTGTCTTCAGATACTGTATACCTCTCACCTAAATGCAGAACCTATCAGAGGGGGGCTAGGAGGGCCATTTGGCCTGGGTCTCAAGCTTAAGGGTGGCCTCAAATTTAGAAACTTTCAGGTTTGAATATAATGTTTTGCAGTGAAAATAATAATTGGGTTTAGCTATGGGTCTCAAAAGCTGGAAGTGGCCAGGGCCACTCTGGACCTCTGAGAGGGCCTGCCTATATGGCAGTCTTGATTCAGACAACTGCTGGTTTACAATACCTTATTTTTGTAATGTAGCAAAGATTATATATGCATAGTAAGTTGTGTTATAATAAGATTGTATTTGTATGTTAGGTTAAGTGACTATGGTGTGGATTGTGAATGATCCGCAACAAAGATGTTTTGTTTGTTGTATAATTAATAATTTAAAATATAGTTTCCACAAAATCATATCCGAACCCAGCTTCCCATAATTCATCAGCATTTTTATTAAACTATTTTTTATTTTCATAATTTCTCTGATTTTTTCATTAGCTACAATTATTTTTTTCTACTTATACAAATGATCTTTTTGAGTTAATGATCTCTCATATAATAACAATATTCATAAAATTGTCAGATAATTAATCAAACAGTATGCTAAGTTAAGTGGCTATGTTGGCCTTATTTTTTTATTAAGTTCAGTGTATAATACGTAAGATTGTACTTGTATGTTAGGTTAAGTTGCGATGTTGTTGCGAAGTTGTATGTTGCAAGTAACCCTTTGCCCATGTCAGGCTAACATCATGAAAAAGAAAAAACTGTAGTGTTTGTCATTTACCATTGCTTATTTGGACTATAGTGGATTTAATTTTCTGAGAAGAGTTCCTTGTTCCATGCACAGTCTGTGTGTATCATAAAAAACCTCAGGGAACCATTCTGAGTTCATTCCCATATATATACAGGGTGTCCCAGAATTAACTATCTATTTCAATGAAATCGGACAAATTTTTTAAAAACATACTTTTATTTATGTTTATCATGTTTAATATGTGTTAAAAATATATAAATTTCTAAATTTTTCTCATAATTTTATTTTCATAATTTTTTCATTATCTGGTCCAATGAAAGACCGTCTGAAGTCATAGAATGGCAAAGAGACTCCAAAAGTTAACGTGTGGCTTGGAATGACCAAATCAAAAATTTATGGCCCATTCTTCTTTGCAGAAGCAACTGTAACAGGTACCGTCTACCTTGATATGCTTCAGCAGTTTCTCGAACCACAGCTTCTTGATGATGGCATTCTTGATAATGTTGTGTTTCAACAAGATGGAGCACCATGTCATTATGCTCTAATTGTTCGAGAATACCTCAACAGACGCCTTCCGAATCGGTGGATTGGATGTGGACTCGTGGAGGACCTCGACCTTGGCCTCCGTGTTCTCCGGATTTGACACCCCTGGATTTCTTTGCATGGGGTTTCATAAAAACAAAGGTTTATCGCCAAAAGATCAATGATTCTTGTTGAAACACAACATTATCAAGAAGCTGTGGTTCGAGAAACTGCTGAAGCATATCAAGGTAGATGGTACCTGTTACAGTTGCTTCCACAAAGAAGAATGGGCCATAAATTTTGGATTTGGTCATTCCAAGCCACACGTTAACTTTTGGAGAGTCTCTCTGCCATTCTATGACTTCAGACAGTCTTTCATTGGACCAGATAATGAAAAAATTATGAAAATAAAATTATGAAAAAAATTTAGAAATTTATATATTTTTAACACATATTAAACATGATAAACATAAATAAAAGTGTGTTTTTAAAAAATTTGGCCGATTTCATTGAAATAGATAGTTAATTCTGGGACACCCTGTATATATATGGTATATATATACATTTAGGATAAAAACGAAGATGTAGAGCAAGAAAGTCATTATATTTGGCTGCAGCCGACGTTTCGGGCAACTCTACCCATTTTCAAGGCCTAATAAATAAAAAGCTAAAATTAATGCATGACAAAAAAAAAAAATATACGAATGTCAAAAACAAACTAATTCATAGCACAGAATAAAACCACTTAAAGAATAAAAATTAAAAAGTGTAAAACAAGCATAAGCCAAAAACAAAAATTAAAAATTATATACATGACAAATAACACATGATAAAAGTAAAACTTTAAAACTAAAAACATTCAAAAAAATGAGTTAAAAACTTCACTAATAAAAAGTTAAATGAAAAAACGCAAAAGTGCACGAAACATACCATGCTCACTTGACATCCTCAAACAACTGAGGCGAAAAGGAGACAGGGTCAAGGGGAAAAACAGAAAAATTTAGTTGGTAGGCATTCTAATTAATATAAAGGGGGTAACAGCTAGAATCAATATTTAAGCTGGAGTTCAGAAATTTAATGCACAAAGATTCATAAATACGGAGAGAGGACGGACATTTTAATGATTTAAGAATTTTAAAGTTATTAACGGAAATGTCAACTTTACACTTAACAGAATGATTTCTAATGGCAGACTGTTCCTTTTTAGATAAAACTTTCCCTGTCCTATGGCTAATACCCATATGGGAGCAAAATCTTGCCTGCAAAGAACGAACTGTGCTGCCAACGTAGTTCCCCTGGGAACACCCAGGGCAGGTAAACAAATAAACGACAGAACAGTTCATCGCAGGGGGGATTTTGTCCTTACAACGGAAAAAACATTCAAGGGTATTATTATTCACAAAAGCAACCTTAAAATCAGTGTGAAAATAAAATTTCCTCACCACACTCAACAATTGCTTTTTCACAAAAGTGTTAAATTGGTAGAGGTCAGGTAAAACAAGATATTTACAATTCTTAGGAACATCATACGTTAATAACTTTAAAATTCTTAAATCATTAAAATGTCCGTCCTCTCTCCGTATTTATGAATCTTTGTGCATTAAATTTCTGAACTCCAGCTTAAATATTGATTCTAGCTGTTACCCCCTTTATATTAATTAGAATGCCTACCAACTAAATTTTTCTGTTTTTCCCCTTGACCCTGTCTCCTTTTCGCCTCAGTTGTTTGAGGATGTCAAGTGAGCATGGTATGTTTCGTGCACTTTTGCGTTTTTTCATTTAACTTTTTATTAGTGAAGTTTTTAACTCATTTTTTTGAATGTTTTTAGTTTTAAAGTTTTACTTTTATCATGTGTTATTTGTCATGTATATAATTTTTAATTTTTGTTTTTGGCTTATGCTTGTTTTACGCTTTTTAATTTTTATTCTTTAAGTGGTTTTATTCTGTGCTATGAATTAGTTTGTTTTTGACATTCGTATATTTTTTTTTTTGTCATGCATTAATTTTAGCTTTTTATTTATTAGGCCTTGAAAATGGGTAGAGTTGCCTGAAATGTCGGCTGCAGCCAAATATAATGACTTTCTTGCTCTACGTCTTCGTTTTTATCCTAAATGTAAAATTACGTCTCCTTAGGAGGGATCCTATTTCATGGTATATATATATATATATATATATATAGTCATTGAATGGAAAAGTTAACGCACTAGAAGGCAAATAAATGGGGGTGGGTGGGAAAGTGGCATGTTTGGTTTATTGGCTGTCATAAGCAACATGTAAAATTATATCTCTATTAATTAATGACTCTAAATCCTATTTTGTGTCTAATCTAAGATGATTAGGTTACATTGTCTAATTATTAGTATGTCAGTTAGGGGTAATGTCTATAGCTTATAAATAGGTAAAGTAGGACTAGGTTGGTTGAGGTTTTGTTGCCACTGGTGCTAATGGGCACCAAAAGAACATATGATAGGACCCAAGGAAATTGGAAGCAAAGTGACTAAGTACCCTTTCTCTCTCATTTCTAACCTAAACTTAACTGGGGCTTAACACCTCCATGTTATTATAGCTAAGGACAACAGTGACAAGAGAAATGGGAGTTCCAGCACACTGTCTCCCGCTTAATGTCTCCTCCACAGTACCTCCCTGGTTGATTGGTGTCTACAATCCTCCTCGAAGGAATCAAACTATTTAGCTTATTTCTTAACTGACCACTACTTATCCAAACCCCCAAGGCTATTGGGTCATTCTCTGTCAGATCAACCAGTGCCTAACACCCTCATCTCTCAGATTTTGCTGAAATTTGGTTTATAGGGAGTTTGTAGGCCCTGAATCCATTTCTGAAATTATAAGGTCAATCCGACCAACAGTTCAAGAGATATGACCTCGGGAAATTTGAGGTCACTTGCGAGGTCACTAACATTTGGCGACCCATAACTTGGGTAATAATGGTCACAATTATATAAAAGTATATATATTTAGAATCAGAAAACGACAAGGAATCCAAATATGCAAGTTTTAGAACTGTAGTTTGAAAAATAAAAAAGTTACACTGTAACCAAAATTTGAGGTCACGATTTGACCTCTGGAGTATCAAATGAGAATTTTTTTTTTAAATGTAAAAAATGAAGGCATAGGCATTGGCTATTAGAATCAGCAAAAAAAGTTTGTTTATGTTAGTATTTTTCATGTAACTAACATATAAGTGAACACATATTCATAAGTTGTGCGTCAATTCTACCTATTTTTTCACACTTAAGCTCATAATTTGACCTATAGAAATTAAAATTACATTTTTTTATAGATATAAAAACAAAGGCAAAAAATGTAAAATTGTATTTCACTGCTAATCTACACTGGCAATAATAGTTATAATAGTGAAAGGGGAAGACCTACTTAGAGGATTCATGTGCTAGCCTAATACAATTTTTGCATGCTCGATGCTCTCATCAATTTCTTTTTGTGGAAAAATGTATTGAATTCTGCTGCCTCCTCCTCTTAGGGTAGGACAACTCATTACAGTTAATATATGATGTCCTGGCACTGCACATGAATCCTTGTTTGATGGATAATAATATGCACTTGATCCTGATGACCCAGAGGGATGTAGAAAGTTCACAGTGAAATCATCAAACTCTTCACAATATTCCTCCACAATTCCATATCAAACTTGCATGTCATAAATGCAGCCAACATACTCTCCTGGTTTGACACATTTTAGGTTACCAAGCATTGCAGGTTCATTAGTAAAATGACTTTTCCTTATTCTTTTCTTTTCTCCAATGCCACTTGAAATGGGATACACCATCAGTTCTTCCTTGTTTAGGGGAACAAATCTATGATATTTCTGAGTTCCAGGAATAGCCCTACTATCCTTGAATCGATGTTCCAACCGTTCTTTTGCATCTTTCAAATCAGCTGTAGTTACAAAGAAAAAATTTATCTTCTTGCTCAAGTTTTCTTCACAAAACTGAAACATGTGTTCTGGTGTAAGAATTTGCCTCTCTGTAGTTCTCTGCAAACTGGCACGAGCAGTAGCTCTTTTCACTGTTCCTCCAATCCTATCACATGCATTTTTGCCATGGGATGTAGCAAAGAAGTGCCATTCACAAGACAGACCAAAATCCTCTTCATGGTAAGAGAGATTTGTGAAGTTGTATCTGTTCTTATATTGGCCAGCACATCCATCTGAGAAATAGTACACCTTCTTCAATTGTGGGCATCTGAATTTAACATATGTCATAAGCTTCAATATGAATGAGTAAACCATTATAGTGTTGTGTTTTAGTGATGCAGATAAGAAACAGACACTAAAATGGCTAAGTTCCTGGTCTGCAGATGATCTATAATAGATGACAAAAGGGTGAACTGTACACTGTGAATTGTCCCAGTGAAACCCTTGGGCAGCATCCTGGACAATGAAAGAATTTCTCAGAGAAATCACCTACTATAACTACCTCGCTCTGAGGTGGTAGTGTTTCTTTCAACTGCTTGAAGTACTGTGATTGTTGCTGAGCAACAAAGTGATGACGAACCATGCAGGATATTTTCATGCTTAGGGATGATAAGTATTCATGAAGTGGCTCCACCTTATCAACCATTGTACAACGGTCAACAGTCACCCATTGCTTGTAAGATATTTCATTTGGAGCTGATTTCACACTGTCAAGTAACTCAAGAAAATCCAGGACACCCTCTTCTCTTGGGCAATCATTGCAAAGTTGCATCATGCAAGTCTCTCTTTCTGTACTGCAGACACTGTAATCCATAAGATCCTTGTATGAAAGACCTCTTTCTCCCAATGCAGCCAGCTGCAATTTTGGATTTTGATGGTATGTGCAGACACAGACAGAATGAGTCCCACCACTACCGGCAAGCACACAATATGATGGCCGTAATTTTGCAAATGTGGAAAATCCTATTTTGGGATTCTTTTCATCATTTTTATATAGTTCAAACATCTCTCTTAAATTCCCGAGGACCAATCGTTTTTGCACCTTCATTGCACCTTCAGCACTGATAACTTTCACGCAATCCTTTTGGCCAGGACACATACGACTAACCTCTTCTGACTCATAGAATCTTCTAACTATATCTTTGTATTCTTCAGATATCACTTTTCCTTTGCTCATTAGTGGAATCTTCGGAAGGATTCCATGTTCTGATTTAAGTGAACGGCTTCTTTTCACCATGTATGTTGTAGTTTGAAAGAAACTAGCTGTTTTTTCAATTGTGTATGGTGAGAGTGTCAATATTTGTAGTTTGTGATGGTGACATTTGCTCTCCAGGAATGACTGTTTCAAGTCATTCATTAATTTGTCTAGATGTTTTTCAGATTTAGTTTCAGGTTTTGAAGTATCACTTACCTCCTCGGTAATTTGAACACCATAACTGAGTTCTAGCCTCTCCTTCAGGTGTTTCTGAGCAGATGATAGCTTACCACGAGCCTTGCGCTTTTTCTGGCTTAATGACAGCCCTTCTGAAAAGAACAGAAAAAAAGGTTTCACACACCTGAATATTAGTAATTAAATATTAATTATAGTACCTTAAATGCTATATAATTGGCTATATAGTAGATCAAACAGACCTTGTAGTAAAGTATAAGTTATTATATTAATTTATTACTTACTTTTTTTAACTGGTGTTTGGTCCAGAAATGCTAGAACTGGTTCAACTGAAGTTGAAGGATTTTCCTTTATCAAGCAATCACTGTCATTGTCCAGATCTTGAATTGAAGAGATGTTACTCAAGCCACTGATAGTAGATGATTCATTTGAATCCTGCTCAGACTCGTTGTTTTCAGTGGTACTAAGTATAGTGGGGTTTTTCATTATCAGTGTCCAGCAGTTCACACACAACAATGAGTCTTTTTTCACTCTTCCAGCACATTTTTCAACAAGTACATCAGTCACTTTTCTAAGATTGATTGTTATGCGTTTCTTGTGTTTTTGAATAGGGTCCTGGCAGTATTTCAAGTGCCGAACCATTGTATTTTGATCTGTAAAGATATAGGATTTACAATTAGGTATATATATTTTTTAGAAAATATATAGCTATACACACTTAATATTTTAGGCCTTGATAGTCTCTGAGGCTCATTAAAACACCATACCCACCAGCCACCCACAGTGCTGGCTGGAACTGTACTAACCTGGAGACAAGGAATTTTGCAACTATCTGTGTTGATTCTGCACTTAGACAAGTAGCAACATGTTTCAACAGGTTTGTTTAGGCTACATGTGAGCTTAGTCTTCCCCTTTCACTATTATAACTATTATTGCCAGTGTAGATTAGCAGTGAAATACAATTTTTATTAAATTCTTCGAGCTTGAGGTCAAATTGATAGCTAAGATATAAAAATTCCTTGAAATGACAAGCAATTTATAAATATGGTGTTCACTTATAAGTTAGTTACATGAAAAGTACCAACAAACAAACTTTTTATGATTGTTTCTATTAGTCAAGAACTCTGACTTTGTTTTTATATCTATAAAAAATGTAATTTTAATTTCTATAGGTCAAATTATGAGCTTAAGTGTGAAAAAATAGGTAGAATTGACGCACAACTTATGAATATGGTGTTCACTTATATGTTAGTTACATGAAAAATACTAACATAAACAAACTTTTTTTTGCTGATTCTAATAGCCAATGCCTATGCCTTCATTTTTTACATTTAAAAAAAATTCTCATTTGATACCCCAGAGGTCAAATCGTGACCTCAAATTTTGGTTACAGTGTAACTTTTTTATTTTTCAACCTAGAGTTCTAAAACTTGCATATTTGGATTCCTTGTCGTTTTCTGATTCTAAATATATATACTTTTATATAATTATGACAATTATTACCCAAGTTATGGCTCGCCAAATGTTAGTAACCTCGCGAGTGACCTCAAATTGCCCGAGGTCATATCTCTTGAACCGTTGGTTGGATTGACCTTATAATTTCAGAAATGGATTCAGGGCTCACAAACTCCCTATAAACCAAATTTCAGCAAAATATGAGAGATGAGGGTGTTAATTTCAATTTTTTTGGTTGATCTGACAGAGAATGACCCTATTACTGCTTTTAAATTCCCTGAATACCCTTTTCTTATATTTAATCATTATAGCTATTTCCCTATTTCACCACAATGGTTTCCTAATCTTATTCTAACAGTTCTGAAAGGAATACATCTACATTGTATACCCTCTAAACTGTATTTGATTCTAGACTATATATATATATCTAACATTTTTGTCAAATTTATTATCCCACTTTACTGAGCATAACAACTCCCAAAATTTACTATAGTCACACTTCAAGAAGAAATTAACTAGATCCCTATTTATTCTATTTTGAAACATGACAATTTTATCTTTATTCCCTAATGACTCCTACTGCAAGTTCCCTAATAATTAATCATTGGATAGAATCAACTCTAAGATTGCTTGATCCCTAGTTGGTTTGTCTACAAATTGCATTGAAAAACTATTATAGCACTCAATAAAGAAGTTACCTTCCCTATTATTTTTTAAAAGGTTTGTCTTATATGAGGCAGGTTGAAATCTCCCATAATTAATGTTTTAGCTCTACAACCTTTATTTACTTTGTGAGCCATATTATCATCAACTTCTTTTTGTTTGGTTTGGAGGTCTGTAAAATGCACCTGTCTTTATGTACTGGTACTCTACTTGATGCACAAAAGCCACAAATATCAACCCAAATTGATTGTACCCTGTTGTCTAATTTAATACTATCATTTTGAACTGAAGTTAAATCATTCTTAATGTATAAGACCAAACCAACACCATGCCTATTAGGGTGTGTCAATTTTAGTAAAGTCAACAATTCAAAAACTACTGATGCTCAAATGATGTCATATTATCTAGCAAACTTAGAAGTATCTTTAGTGTTGTTTAAAAAAGCCATTTACCTACTTATAATTTGACCATAAAGGTTTCAAATACAGAAATCCCCCGCATTAACAACCTTCACATTAGTAGAAACTTCACTTGGATGGACTAAATTGCTGTCTGGTCATTAACATTCAGTTTAACGTAATGCAGGTCGTTAAAGTAAAGATTTCCGCTAAAAAAGTCTGTTAGCATCACTGAACTTCACTTTAGCAGACTCCGAGTCATTAAAGTGAAGGTGACGCCACTGGAATATTATTGGAACCAGCCCTCAGATGAGGTTGTGGTCAGTTATTTACACGTGCATGTGTTCATAAGTAGGTAAGTCTATGTATGCATTTTCATGTGTTGAATGTGGAGATTCAAGGGCTATACATATATGTGTAACTGTACTGAAGTATTTTGGTTACGGAAAACCCCACTTTAACATCCTGTAGTCTGGTAAAGTGGGGGTTGTCTGTACTTCACTTTAATGTTCCCTGGTACGTTAAAGTGGGGGGTTTCCGTACTTCACTTTAGCAACCACATGCTCCCCCCAAAGTGTATGTTAATGTGAGGGTCTACTGTATAACCTAAATGACTGTAGCATCATATATCAATTTGCCATTGATATGTGTGGTCAGCTTTGGTTATTTTTGGTGTGCAGTATGGTTTCTAAGTTTCACATAATCACAAATGCTGGAGTTTTGATTGTGAATGCATGTGTTTTTCCCTCCTTTTTGACAATTTTGATTACTTCATAATGTAAATATTGTGTAATTCAAATTATTTGAAATGTTACGTGTCACCCAAACTTTCTGTATATTTTGATATGATAGATATATGAAATTGTCATTACTTTGAATAAGTAAGTCTTGTACCTATAACAACACAACCTTTTATCTGAGCTTATAGGAAGATATTAAGAATTTCAATTAACTTAATTTTATGAATTAATCAGTCAGTAGGCCTATCCAAATTTCAATGACATTTCTTTTGTTCACAGGTCCACAGGATGAGTCAGAAAGAAATCAGAACCCGAAGCAAATCAAGTTGTCACCTAAGTCATTTGGTGGGGACTGGGAGGGAACTTCCCCTTGCTGAGGTACGGTATGGTTTGAGGAGAGAGATGAGTGAGGAAGACAGGAGGAATTACCCAATTAATGACCTGATTAACAATGGCATTGTTCCAAGGCTACTGGCTCAGTGGAGAAAGGCCAATGCTCTATTCACAGGACCTGTAATCAACACTGAGGTCAGGATCAGGGCTAAAGTGAAGGCACTGTGGGATGAGGCAGTGAAGGTGTCCATTGGCGATGTGAAGCTAGAGGTCAAAGATAGGTTCATGATGAAACCCGACAAATTGGTGGACATCCTGACCTGTCAATGTGTGATCAGGAGCTGCAGTGAGGTTCACATTGACTGCAGCTGCAGGAGCGAGCAGAAGATACCAGTGCAGGAGCTTGCCTTCATTAAAGGTCAGAGAAAAAAGGTGGCCAGTGTGGGGGGCACACCAGATGGGTCTAGCTGATCACCTTGCGACCAGGAGACAAGAAGCAGTGCTGCAGAGACAGGAGCAGAGGAGTCAGCCAAGAAAGGAGTTGAGGGAGGCATCACTGCTGGAGATGGAGTTGGAGGAGACTGGAGATATACTGGAGGAGGCAGGGAGGAGAGAGGAGGATGAAGACTTCATACCAGAGGCTGCAACAACTTCTTCCTTGCCTGTGGCTAAGAAGAAGAAATACAACACTGAAGATATCACCAACATAGCTCTGACTAGCTTGAGGCATCACACTGGGCTGAGAGAGAGTGCAGAGATTGCCACTGCTGTCTGGATTGATGCTGGTCTTATCACAGAGTTTGACACAGCACTGGTGATTGACCACAACAAGGTGAGGAGGGCTCAGGAGAGACTGACTAAGGAGCTGGTCAAGAAGTTTGATGAAGAGATTAGGGAAAATGGCATCACCTGTATCCTTTGATGGGAAAAGAGGACACCAAAGTGATGATGGAAGCTCAGGGCAGTGACAGGCAGTTTCCTGGCCTCATTAAGGAAGAACACTACACAGTGTGCAATGAACCTGGTGGGAAATATTTGTGGCATTTTGTACCAGAGGAAACTGCAGAGGAGAGAAGTCATGCTGAGGTCATTGCTGATCATCTTGTGAACTGGTTGAGAGAGAGAGAGTTACAAGGAGTTACAAGGAAAAGAAGTACCTCAAAAGGCCTTGCGGCCCATACCGAGGAGGTACCAATGGCAACGGGAGTCAGGGAAAATTTTGTAAAAGTTTATTTTTCTTTCAACTATCCTAGCAGTAGTAGAAAACTGGATAGTAAAGTAGAAGGCTCTCTCCCCACCCTCCGCTCCCTCCCTGCCAGAGGCAGGTACGGAAAAAGGTTGAAGAAAATACCTTGACCCTGGAAAAGTAGCCAAGGAAATTTTACAGGAAGGTGGAGAATATATAAATAGCTCTATATTTAGCTTGCTCACAGAGACACCGAGCAAGCGAACTCCTGCAGAGTTTTCTGAGGTTTTAATCTTAAACTATGAGTGTGTTCAGTACTTTGTCTAGCCTATTTTTAAACAGATTTACACTTTGACTGGAAACAACCTCTGAGGGAAGTTGGTTCCAGATATTAACTATTTTATAGGAAAAGAAATTTCCGCAGACTGAGGTCCTAAATGTCTTTACACACTCAAATAGTGTGCAAGATTTCGTCTAACCTTTTCTTGAACTGATCCACAGAGGAACTGTTCACAACTTCCGAAGGTAACCTGTTCCATGTGTCACAGATCTTATACGTAAAGTAATTCCCACACACACTAGTCCTAAACCGTTTCAAATCCAACTTCCAACCATTGTTGCGAGTTGGGTTATCATTTAAACTAAACATACTTCTAAAATCGACATCGTTGAACCCTCGTAAGAGCTTGAAAACCTCGATCAGTTGACCGCGCAGCCTCCGAGTTTCAAGCGAAAACAAGTTCAGGGCGCGTAACCGTCGATTGTAGCCCATATGCCTAACGGAAGGGATTAACTTTGTGGCCCTCGCCTGCACTCGCTCCAGCCTCTCAATATCTTTCCTGAGGGTGGGTGACCAGAACTGCACAGCATACTCCAGGCACGGCCGAACAAGGGAATTGTACAGTGAGAGCACAATCTCCTTGTTCCGAAACTGAAATTGCCTCCTGATATAACCCAATAGTTTCTGGGCTTTCTTTTCCACCTCTACACACTGTTTCGTAAACTTAAGGTCGCTGCTAATTAGCACACCCAAGTCCTTTTCTAAATCAGTCACCTCGATATTACTGCCCAACATCGAGTAGTCCGACTTGGGATTGGCGTAGCCAATGTGCATCACTTTGCATTTACCCAAGTTAAACGGCATTTGCCATTTTTCGGACCACTCTCCTATCCTACCTAGGTCCGCACGCAGTTCCTCGATCGCTTCGGGCGTCCCAACATTGGCCCCAAGCTTGGTGTCATCAGCGAATTTGGCGATCCGACTGACGATGCCACCGTCGATATCATTTATGTAAATGATAAACAACAGCGGCCCCAAAACGGAACCCTGAGGAACCCCACTAGTGACCGAGGCCCAACCCGAACTAGCACCTTTAATTACAACCCTCTGCCGCCTATTCTTCAGCCAGTTTTCAATCCACCTACCTATTTCCCCACCGATACCCAGCGCGCGCACTTTCGCCATTAGCTGGCGGTGAGGTACCTTATCAAAGGCTTTCTAAAAGTCGAGATAAAGTATATCAATCGCCCTACTCTTATCGTACTCACCCAACATGACGTGGAAAAACTCGAGCAAGTTGGTGAGACACGACCTATGCCGTCTAAACCCATGTTGGGAGTCCCCAAGCAGCTTGTAGGAATCCAAATGGTCAACGATCCTATCCGCTATTATCCCCTCTAATAATTTACCTACAACAAGTGAGACTAATGGGACGATAGTTCCCTGGACTTTCGTGATCCCCTTTCTTAAAGATAGGGGTCACGTTGGCTTCCCTCCAGTCACCAGGTACCTGGCCCATCTCCAACGATTTGTTGAAGACTGTAGCCAGGTGGGGAGCCACCTGGTCGCGCACCTCCCGCAAAACTCTGGGGAGAGAGAGAGAGAGAGTTACAAGGAAAAGAAGTACCTCAAAAGGCCTTGCGGCCCATACCGAGGAGGTACCAATGGCAATGGGTGCCAGGGAAAATTTTGTAAAAGTTTATTTTTCTTTCAACTATCCTAGCAGTAGTAGAAAACTGGATAGAAAAGTAGAAGGCTCTCTCCCCACCCTCCGCTCCCTCCCTGCCAGAGGCAGGTACGGAAAAAGGTTGAAGAAAATACCTTGACCCTGGAAAAGTAGCCAAGGAAATTTTACAGGAAAGTGGAGAATATATAAATAGCTCTATATTTAGCTTGCTCACAGAGACACCGAGCAAGCGAACTCCTGCAGAGTTTTCTGAGGTTTTAATCTTAAACTATGAGTGTGTTCAGTACTTTATCTAGCCTATTTTTAAACAGATTTACACTTTGACTGGAAACAACCTCTGAGGGAAGTTGGTTCCAGATATTAACTATTTTATAGGAAAAGAAATTTCTGCAGACTGAGGTCCTAAATGTCTTTACACACTCAAATAGTGTGCAAGATTTCGTCTACCCTTTTCTTGAACTGATCCACAGAGGAACTGTTCACAACTTCCGAAGGTAACCTGTTCCATGTGTCACAGATCTTATACGTAAAGTAATTCCCACACACACTAGTCCTAAACCGTTTCAAATCCAACTTCCAACCATTGTTGCGAGTTGGGTTATCATTTAAACTAAACATACTTGTAAAATCGACATCGTTGAACCCGCGTAAGAGCTTGAAAACCTCGATCAGTTGACCGCGCAGCCTCCGAGTTTCAAGCGAAAACAAGTTCAGGGCGTAACCGTCGATTGTAGCCCATATGCCTAACGGAAGGGATTAACTTTGTGGCCCTCGCCTGCACTCGCTCCAGCCTCTCAATATCTTTCCTGAGGGTGGGCGACCAGAACTGCACAGCATACTCCAGGTACGGCCGAACAAGGGAATTGTACAGTGAGAGCACAATCTCCTTGTTCCGAAACTGAAATTGCCTCCTGATATAACCCAATAGTTTCTGGGCTTTCTTTTCCACCTCTACACACTGTTTCGTAAACTTAAGGTCGCTGCTAATTAGCACACCCAAGTCCTTTTCTAAATCAGTCACCTCAATATTACTACCCAACATCGAGAGAGAGAGAAAAGACCCTTTTGGCCATAGGAGGTGACAGTACTAATGTGAATACTGGCTGGGAGGGAGGAGTAATGCATTATGTGGAGGCCAAGTTTAGCAGGAAGTTGGTGTGGATTGTCTGTGACTTGCACACTGGGGAGCTGAGTCTCAGACACCTGGTGACTGCACTGGATGGCAAGACATTGAGCAACAAGAAGTGGTCTGGGCCCCTAGGGAAGATGTTAGACACTGCCACTGAGCTGGAAATCAACCCAAACTTCACAAGGATCACTGTTGGTCCTCCTCTACCCTATCTCAGGAGGCAGTCAAGGACCTCAGCATAGACCAATCATATGGCTACAGAATCATCACTGCCATCAGATCGGGAGAGGTACCTCAGAGTCTAGCTCTCCTGGAGATTGGGCCAGTCTGTCACAGTAGGTGGGTCACCACAGCTCTACGGTTCTGCAGATTGTGGATTTCCAAACATGGGCTGAAGGGTAGGAACCTGAAGAATCTGAGGATAATTGTGGAATTCATAGTGGGAGTCTACATGCCAAACTAGTTCAACATCAAGTTAAATCACAGCTGGGTGGAGGGTCCCAGGCATGTACTGTACCAGCTGGAGCTGCTCAGAAGTCAGGAGGAGGTGATAGGAATAGTGATGCCTACAGTGAAGAGATCAGCCTGGTATGCACACTCTGAGGCTGTGCTCCAGGCCATGCTGTGCAGTGAGGTGGAGGAGAGGAGGGAGGCAGTGAAGAGGATACTGGAAATCAGAGGTGAAAGAGATGAGGACACACAGGTAGGAGACTGCAGTGTTAGACCCAGAAAGACTCCTGACATCAACCCAGATGCCACCAAACTCTCAGAGCTTATTGACTGGAACTCTGGTGTGACTGAGCCTCCTCTGACCTGCTCCCTCACTACTGCTGCAATCAAGGAGTTTCTGGATAGACCAATGGAAGTTCCTGCATGGCCCTCACACACACAGTCAGTAGAGAGGTGTATAAGGATGACAACTGAAGCAGCACAACATGTTTTCCAGGGCTGTGGAGTCAGAAGTGCATAGTTGGATGGAGTCGGAGTCGGTGCAAATCCTTCAACTATAACCATAGCAACCTAGGCCTAGCTCAATTTTATGAATAAAATAGATTTAACCTAATGTTTTAATATATAATGTAATATATAAATAATATATAATATAAATATAAATAATATATAAATATAGTTGCTTATAATTAATAAGGATTATAATTAATAAGGAAATTTAAAAATTTTGTACTAGCAACCCTAAATCTTTTTCAGATTTTTAGATTTCAATTTGATAAGTAATGATAACAGCATAATGTCACATCAAAAGTATAAATCTGCTGTTTTTGACTATTTTTCACTCACTGCTGATGGTAAATATTATGTATGTCAGTGCCAAAAGGGCACTGATGATCAGGAAAAAATGTGATGCCAAAATTAGTGCCTTCTCAGGTGAAGGATCCAATGCTCCAACAAGAGCAGGAAATCTAAAACGCCACCTTCAACGGCATCATTCAAAGGATTACAAAATTGTGAATGAAAATGATGATGAAAGAAAGAAGAAGGCTGATGACAATTCAAGCACAAGTTCTCGTCAAACTACTGTCACAAAATATTTTATGAGTGAAAAAGTCAGTGACCATGACAGCAGACAAATTTAAAGCATGCATAATTGAAATGGTTGTAAAGAATTCTCTCCCTCTAACATTTTTTTCAACCCTTAATGAGGAAATGGCAAATATTGGAGTTGGAGTCGGCAAATTTTATCACTGACTCCACAGCCCTGATGGATGTTTACTCACAAGAGAGGAGGGAGGTGTACATCAGTGGTCAGGTGGCCAGTAGGGAGCTCATGTCCAGGAACAAGAGCAAGGCAGACATGGCATCCTTGGCAAAGTTCAAGAGACCTGTCTATATTTCTAAGTTTTAATATTGAAATACAATCAAAATGTCTTTAATTGTTTGTAATGTATGTAAAATGTAGTTATATACAATAAAAAAATGCTTGCAAAAATTGCTGATTTTTTGTAAACTTCAACTTCAAATATAAGTAGCTAGGAGTGGTCAAATCTGGATTTTAAAGCCATATTTTGGTTTAGCACATAAAAATGCATCATTTGGTCACTAGTAGTCTTTAAAAATCTAAAGATTTCACTGCTCCCTAAAATTGACACACCCTAATGCCTATCCAGGGCCAGTCATAAGGGGGTGGGGGGGAACTGGGACATTTGCCTGGACTCCACACTTGGGGGCCAAGGAAGGTGAATTTTAGAAAATGAACTGAATATAAATTATATAATATACAGTAACAGACTGCATAGCATTGTTCAATATGTATTTTGGATTTTAAACCTTCTGACATTTTGATGTTCTGGATTGTATTTTGGATTGTAAACCTTCTGTATGGTATTTTAAAGATATTCATGAGACCTAAATCTGTGTTAAGATAATGCTGTATAGGTCTAAATATATTGACACCAAGTAAACATGTAAATGTGAAAGTAAAATTGTATGTATTAATTTTCTCTCTTATTTCTCTCAATTAGTTGATATTTTTGAGGGGGGCTCTGCACAGGTTGATTTGCCCCTGACCCCACACACCCCTAGGACTGGCCTGCGCCTATCCATTCTCTGATAAATATACATTGTACAGTCATTTAGCTCATACTCTGTTCTAGTGTCATTCAATACTGTATCACTAATCCAAGTCTCACTAATGCAGATTATATCCAGATTCTCACTAATCATATAACAAAATACTTTTTCATCATGGCTATGCTTAATGAACTGCACAATCAAAACCAGGATAAGTTTTACACTTGTAAGAGCTGTAAGACACAGATAAAGACAAGATATCACTGCCAGGAATGTGGTGGTTTATGCACAACATGCTACAACAGAGATGGCCATCCTCATAAAATGATTAGATTAGGTTTGGGCCTGGAAGATGGTTCTGCCTCAACTGAAAACAAGAATAGGAAACTTGCACAACGCTTCCAATTCCTTCAGAGGTGCATACAATCTACTATGCATGCAGCCAAATGTAGGGATGCCAATTGTTCCCTGCATGGTTGCCTCAAGATAAAGAGGGTTCTGTCACACGCAAAAACATGCAAGAAAAAGAACAGTGGTGGTTGCTACACATGTAAGATGTTTTTTGCCCCTTGGTACTTCCATGCCAGATACTGTAAAGCTCAGAAGTGTGTAATGCCTAATTGTAACATTCTTAAGCAAGTCTTGAAATGTGGAAGTTACCAGAGGTTCCAGCAACTGCAGTTGGTAGAGAGAAGAATGCAGCAGATGAATGCACGCATGATGGATGCTCAACAGTCATTGTCAACTACGATGGTGTCTCAGCTAGCACAAAGTGCCATTCAGAATATGCAAGCTGACATGAAACCACGACAAGGACCTCCACCAGAAGTACTAGAAGCTGTTAAGGAGGTATAATTAGTCTTGTTATTATTAACATTATTTCTTAAGACAGTTACATTTCACTTCGCAGTGAAATGTTGACTTTCACAAAAACAAAAGTTAATTAATTAAATATAGGACATACAAATGTTTAGTTGAAATCAAATAACTGATTTACAAAATGAAAGTCAGTATAGGGTAGTGTTCATTAGGAATGGATAATGGAGTAAACACCTAGTGTGATTGAGGAGTGGAAAGAACAGAAGTTGACCATTGTGTAGAATGTCAAAAATGTACTTGGGGTCACAGGGTGTGGACAGACTAGTGATGGTAAGAGAAGATATAAGAGGTAGAAAAAATTAAGCTATGACTAGCAAAATCCCCAACCCAGCTAAAGGAAAGTTAACATGGTGATGGTGGTAGGTAAAAATTAGATACTCTGCCAAAAGATTGGAAGTGTGAAGGAATTAATAATGGTCATACAAAACTAGAGTATTATACATTGATGTATAGTTGTCAGGTACTTCAACACAGTGATTTTATTCTATGATTATAAATATGAATTTAAGGTAGACTGCCAGTTCTTTCATTCTGGCCAGCTTATCTTAAGCAAAAGTATGATTCTGAGAATGTAAATTCTGAAGTTAATATTTTATTTTCCATTTTTAGATTCAGCAACATGCGCAACAGCAAGCTGGTTCAACAACTGCTGTCAGCTATGGGAAAGGCAATCTAGGTAATTTGCCTAGAAATATCCAGCCCCAGATGAGTCCATTTCATGTAGGCAACCATCAGGTGCACCCACTTGTGTCTGCAAATCCAGTGGGACCTATGAGCAACATGGTTCCTCAAATGAGTCCTATTGGAAAGTCAAGTGCCATGATGCAACAGCTGCCACAACAGCAGCCTCAACCCAATACAACATTACCAGGAATGGAGCAGTTGTGGAATTGGTATGAAATAAAAGTGTTTTTCTTTACATTGCATTTAGATCATGATAGGTTAGAGATTATAAATTGTCCAATCAGGGACCATGTTTTATTTCTTTCACTGGCTAACTAATCAGAGAAAGGTAAAAATGTTTACTTCAAATCTAATGCTTTTTGTGAGAATATATACATGCACACTGCACAGTGATTAACCCTGATGTTAATTTATGACTAATGTTTTGAATAATGCTTATTATTTTAGAAAATACTCGTTAACTTGAAATGTACTAAGGTACCTTGTGTTACTTATGTACAGAAAGGGGCATCTTAAAATTAGAAAATACTTAGTCACTGTTAAACTTTCATTGGAGAAAAGACAACATTCCTATATCATGAGTGAAAGTTAAAGTTGCTTAAACTTAATTGTTGACAAAATAAAGCTTTTTAAAAATTGTGGTTAAAATCAGTTTCAGACCAGCAATCATGAATCAACAGAAGCTCGTGGGTCAACAAGGACAAGGTGGACACAAGGGCAGACGCCTCAGCAAAATGCCACCCAAGCTTTGCAGTACCGTCTTCAAGCTCTTGAAATTTAAAGATTAAAGTGAATAAATTTTATTTTTATGATCATTTTCATGCTTGATGGTTAAAAATGAGAACTTGAGTAGTTTTAACAAGTTATAGGTAACTATTAAATTTACGTATTAACTTATTAGGTATATACGATAAAGTTGCCAGTGTTCATCCATCGGCCCTAATGTCGCGCATTTGACTTAAAAAAAATCCCCACAAAATACTGTTAGAGTGAAGGAAATAAAATTCATGCGAAATATTACGTTTGCCATTGGCAACTTTACCCTATTGTGTATAATGCCAAAGGAGTTAAAAAAAACTGAAAGGAAAAATTATTATTTAAACATTTATTGAATTTTTTTTTTCCTTTAAATTTTAAAATTTCAATAGTTATCATGTTGTTGTTGTTAGTTCTTAACTTGGTGTAATAGGACATAAATAATATGCAAGAATATTTTCATTTTGTCTTTCATAAAAATCTTGATCTAAAATAATAATAATAATATATACCGTAACTTAAACTTTAAAGTCACAAGTTGAAGTTTCACTTTATTATTTAATCTAAATGAGCAACAGACATAAAATTGATTTTAACAAAATAAACTACATTTCTAATTTTGTGTACTACCTAACAGCTCTGAATATTATACTGTTCCAAATGCTGAAAATGAAAGGAAATTAATTATATTACGTACCAGTACTTGGCATCCATCGCACGGAGATGCAGCGGGCCAGGACCATCGCCCGCCGCACAATGAAAACAGTGCGCCGAGCTTCTTCGCGTGCCTTTGTATTCGGCGTCACCACCACCACCACACCTTCGGCTACCATCTGGAAGAAGGTATGGGGCGTCGAGAGGCGACATGTCCCCTCCCGACCCCCGGTACTCCGGACTAACGACGGACTCCTATACGAGCCAAAATCAGTGGCAAACCATCTAGCTTCTACTTTCGCCGCCGTTTCTTCCTCTGCAGTTAGCTCCCTCGTACCCGCCCCTAAAAATAGCTCCTCTTCACCATCCATAGACAGCTCCTACAACCGACTGTTCACCATGCATGAACTACAGGCGGCACTGTCCTCTCGACGATCCCCTTGTCCGGCCCGGACGGTATCCCCTACAGCATGATCCAGCACATTCACCCTACCTTACAAAATTTCCTACTAGACCTATACAACCGCATATGGATAGAGGGCGCCTTTCCCTCCCGGTGGAGGGAGGCCGACGTAATCCCTATCCCCAAACCCGGCAAAGATTCCCTCGATCCCACAAACTACAGACCAATCGCCCTAATGTGTTGTGCCTGCAAAATTTTCGAAAAAATGGTCGCGACGCGACTACCGATCGTTCTTCCTCGAAAATAATAATTCCTTCCCGGCTACCCAGTCCGGCTTCAGACATTTTGGATCCACCACTGATCCCCTCCTGCTTCTCAGCCGTGACATACAGAATGCATTCGACAGTGGACAGTTCGTCCTATCAATATTTTTTGACATCCAGAAGGCCTACGAAACCACTCATCGGACAATAATCCTTAGTCAGCTCCAAAGTCTAGGGCTCGTCGGAGCCATGCCGACCTTCATCAGGGGCTTCCTATCCTCCCGAACCTTTAAAGTTCGGGTGGGCTTAGTCCTCTCAGACACTTTCGTGCAGATGGATGGGGTCCCACAGGGAAGCATCCTCAGTGTTCTATGCTTTTCCATCGTCATGAACACAGTCTCAAAATGCCTTCCACCCAACATCCGTTCTTCCATCTACGCGGATGACCTTGCGATCTACTTTACAGGGCGGGAGCCGTCCGTAGTTTAACGGCAAATTCAGCTCGCCATCTACCGGGTGGAAAGGTGGGCGACGTCGGTGGGTTTCCGCCGCTCCACCCCGAAATCCAAGTGTATGCTCTTCAGCAGAAGACCCGCAACCCTTCCTGTTCCTTCTGTCACGCTATACGGCAATCCTCTTGAGGTGGTACCCTCCACGCGATTTTTGGGCGTGATTCTAGACCGACGGCTCAACTGGGTTCCTCATATCAAACAACTGAAGCAGTCCCTCCAGCGTCCCCTCGCTCTACTAGATCACCTCTCCCACACCACATGGGGCGCAGACCGACGCTCTCTCCTTCGTCTTTACACTTCCATGGTCCAGTCGAAGCTGGACTGTGGCAGTGTAGTATACGGTTCAGCCTCGAACACCTGCCTCCGTATCTTGGACTCGGTCCTTAATAGGGGCCTTCGCCTCGCCACAGGTGCTTTCCGCTTTTCCCCAGCCTCCAGCCTTCAAGTGGATTGCAATTACCTCCCTCTCGCCCTCCGACGGGGTCTGCTCCTCATGAGGACATACCTCCGTGCACAGAGACTACCCTCTTCGCTTGTATGCGCGGCGATTTCAGGGACGGAGCTGGCACTTCACTAAAGAGGTCCGCTCTTTCCTTGACCTTTCTAACATGCCCGTCCCCTCAATTATCCCCATTTCATACAACATCTACCCCCCCCGGCTCCTCACCCCTATCAAGTTTTGCAGGGACCTGTGTGCCCTACCGAAGAATACCACGAGTGCTACGGTATACAGGTCACTCTTCCGTAAACATGCAACCCAACATCCGGACACAGTCTCCATTTATACAGATGGTTCCCGTTCGGAGACTGGTGGGGCCGCCTCAGCGGTGATACTGGCCCAGCCACTTTCTCGAGGCGTCAGCCTGCCCCGCGAGACCTCCGTTTTCTCGGCAGAACTCTTCGCGATTAAGGAGCCCCTCGACATAGTGCGCACTCACTCTGCCAGTTCTTTCGTCATTTATTCAAGATTCCCAAAGCGCACTTCTATCCCTAGAGAGATTTAACCCCCCTCATCCGCTCGTCTGTACCATCCAGCAAATCTTCCATTTTTTAACAGCCTTCCGACACAAGACAATCGCCTTCTGCTGGGTTCCGGCACATGTCGGCATCCAGGGTAACGAGGAGGCGGACCGCACGGCAAAGTCGACCTGCTTACTGCCTCCTCCCTTTCACCGACTTCTTCCCGACTCTCCGCTCCCACTTCCGTTCCATCTGGCAACGGGAATGGGACCAGGCCACACAAAACAAACTTTACAAGATCAAACCGCAAGTAGGATGCTGGGCCTCCTCCTTCCACCGGTCCCGGCATAAAGAAGTGATTATAGCCCGTCTCCGCATAGGACACACACGCATTACTCATGGTCACCTTATGGCTAAATCGCCAGCCCCGCTATGCCCTACCTGCCATACTCCCATCACTGTCGTGCATCTCCTGGTCGAATGCCCAAACTTGTCCGCGTTTCGTTGTAGATGTTTCCCTCACTTGGCCAAAATTCCCATACCCGAGCGTCTACAATTCATGCTCGCCGAGGGCCCCCATTTTTCGGGGGAAGCGATTTCCCGTTTCCTCACTTATTCCCACTTGCTTCAACGGGTCTGAGACCAGGCCCCTCATACCCACTACCCAGTAACTAAACATTACATTCCCCCCCCCTGGTCTATCATCCCCAACTCAGTAACACCACTCACCCACTGCCTCGCTGAGATAGGTACGAATCGGCGGTAAAATAAAGAAGGGGGGGGGGGGGATTTTTTTTAATAAATATGTTAACTTCCTATCTCACATTTTTTGTCATTTGTGTGCATAGTTTCAGCTATGAAACTATGCACACCTTTCAAAAGGTGCCAAAATCAAGTATTTGGCAAAATAACTGAAAAATCGAAAATCGAGTAGTTACCAAATACTCGGTACATATCAAGTTCAAAGTAATATGGGTCCATGAAATTGATACACGAATCATTTCACACAAGATTTATTTTCATAAGATTCCACTTACACGATATTTAATCATATTATGAAAGGAAAATATATATATATATAGGAAAAATAAATAAAATATATACTGTGTATATATATATAGTTGCCGCGTCCAGGAGGCCAGGTACCCCGGGGTTATTTGCTATTTTTGGTGGTTTTCTGCCGTTTAAACCACTTCTTATACTCGCTTTTGTGAAACTTGTTCACCATGTTACCCTTTTGAAATTTTATGCTTTTATAAAAGATGAAAAATAAAAATACGAAGAAAAATTCTTCCTTTTAATAATTCCTTTTTTCTCGTTTCTCAATTCACGGATAAAATCATACACAAACCCAGTTAATATTTTCCATTTACAAAAATTTTTTAATGGAGTTAATGAATGAAGGTAATTTTTAGAGCCTTAATTATGGTAAGCGACAGTGAGCAACCGCGTGATGATTCAACTAAAAAATTAATCAACGAAGGGATATAACTGTTCCAGTTATTGCATATAGAAATTCAACAGCACAATATTTACGGGAGAGCGTATATCTTACAAATTCAAGGCAAAATACTCGTAGAACAGCGATTTTAGATGGTTCTCAGTTTTATATCATCCAGAAAGTAGGAGTGGGGTTTTATAGTTAAACTACTACCTAATTCTAATAAAGTCCAATCAGATCATTTCCAGGATGAAGAATTCCTATTTAAGGTACGGTATCCGATTCGTACAATTAGTTATAACGTGAACCAATCACGAATTAAGTAATCCTGTCTTGGGTCATTACCTACAATTATTCACCCTAGATTGAAGTTCCTGATAAGATTTCGATGTTCGCCAGCTCGAAGCACGGGCTTGGGGTTCATCTTTCTCTGGTAAGAGGTTTCAATGATTACGTCTCAAATTATAGATTGTGGCGGTCAGTTTTCTCAAGCGTCAGACAAGGAATTTGTGCGCAAAGTAAAATTGTGAGTTTACGTTGAGCGCATCTATAAACGCAAGTTTTATATACATAACATTAGACTAAAACAAGACAGAGAATGAATGAACACATATTTTCCTATTCCCGTATTGACTGAGTTGATAGAAATATTAGTGGTAGGGTAAGCTCTCTCTGCGAGACACGGGTCTTCAAATAGAATTAATTTAGGCCAATGCGAGGTAATCTTTTAGTTTAACGTCACAAATTAGGTAGGTGTACTTTTAAGTTGTGTTTAAACGTCCTAAATTAATTGTTTTTATTTTTTTTTGTAGAAATCGTTTTAAACATGGCAAGTTAGGTTAAGATCCTAAGTTAACCCCTGTATATGACCTCCAATCTTTCAAACGTAATTTCTCCAGGCATCTCGAGAACTTTGGACCTCGGTTATCTCCTTTTATGGGGGTCGGGGGCACATATTTTCGGACATTCGTCCTTGGCCCCCACTTTCCTGCATAAATAAATATATGCACTAAATGCTAGGGCTACGTCGTGGTCTCTGCTTCTTGTCGATGAGCAAACTTAAGTGACAAGGTCTGGAGAGTAATTAGAAACTCCTGTTTCTTGCTGGTAGGCAGTTTCTCGCGTTTACTTTTCGATGCTCATGGGTACAATTACCTCTTCTTTTAGCACTCGGGTGGTGGGCGACCAGGCCCTCGAGTCCTCTTCCACTAAAGACCGCATCTTGGGGGGGAGGGGGTCGTCTCCCCTCTGACTATGGAAAACTCGCGTTCTCCTCGTTCTAAGACTTCTCGTACATCTTGTTCCTGCACTCTTTGCTTTTTTTTTCCAGAGCTATAGGGCGCGTCCCTCTGTGGCCAATGGGGGAATGCATCTTCCTTCGATGTAAGGGCTTTCTCTCCCCTCGTGGACCATTGGACCCGTTTTGGGACCCGGCTGATCTCCTACTCTCCTACTTATATTTCTTTCTCCCTTTCCCTTTTTTCTTCCTGCATTTGGCTTTGTTTTAGACCTTGACTTGACTCTTTCCTTGGACCTTGGGTGAGGGAGGTGGTTGTCCTTCACCCTTGTCGCTCTTAAACCAAACCCAAGCCCTGTTCCTGCCATCTTTCACCGCGCGTTAGATGAGGGTGGCCGCCTTTTCGGCACGGGGACTGGGTATGGGTGTATCTCCCCTGCGTGACATCTATTGGCAGTGGGACCGAGTGTGCTCACGATTCGTCTTTCCTTTGTTGGAGTCGGTGGTGGCTGGATGCGCGCGAGGGATGAAGTTTCTTCTTTTTGTTTGCTATGGTTTCTTCTCCTCGGCTTGCGACTTCTGCTTCTACTTCTCGGACTACTACTTCTCTCGACACTCGGGTGGTGGGCAACCAGACCCTCGAGTCCTCTATCACTGGAAGACCGCATCCTGATGAAGTTGACCCCCCTTGGAAGCGGAACACTTGCACTCTCCTTTTCCGTTCCCGACCCCAGCGTGTACCTTGAATATACCCTTGGACATACACCCTCTGGAGCAGGGGTCTCGCCCCAGCCCTCAGCCGCCTTCGGGCAAGTCAGGTTCCACCCAAGACTTGCCCCCAAAACCCGGCTTCTTGCTCTGCCCATATGCCCCCTTCACCCACCGTCAGCCCGCCTCCCCACGGAGAGAGCCCCGCGGCGGACGGGGAAGTCAGCATTCACGATCTTCCTATCGACCGTTGGATATCCCAATCCACTTCGATTCTACAGCCTCCCTATCCCTTCCAAGTATCCACAAATTCATAGTGATCCGGCCTACCTCTGGGTCCCTCCCGTCCAACTCTGAACGGACGTTCCAGGCGATCCGAGCCCGCAGCAACTCCAGCCGCTATGATGTACGACCACAGAGGGATGGCTCCCTCCTCATAAAATCACGCTCAGCCGCAGAGACGAAAGCCCTACTCTCCCTCACTGAGGTTCTTGGATGCTCCGTGTCCGTTTTCCCACACCCTCTCCTGAACCAGAGCCAGGGCACTATTTACGCCACCCGCCTATTGTCGATCACAGTGAACGCTCCTGGAGGACCTCGCACCCCAGGGTGTCACTAAGATCCATCGTTTCACATCCCGACAGGGAGGTACCCCCTCCCCCACCCCGCGTCTACTTCTTACCTTCAATACCTCAGTCCCTCCTGACCGTATTGTATGGGGTATGGGAGACCGCACGTCTTGCGAGTTTTCTGTCCGCCCATACATCCTAGACCCGACCCGTTGCTTCAAATGCAACAAGTTTGGACACGTTAGCTCAGTTTGTCGCAGCCGCACCAACTGTATGTCCGTTGCAGACAAATCGCTCACCCAGACAAGTGCCTCAACACACCCAAATGCTCCAATTGTCAAGGCGCACATCCCTTTTCATCCCGCGAATGCCTGTTCTTCAGGTTCGAGGCCTGCAGCTAGCGGACTTAGCTTCCGAGAGGCACGAGACAGGGTGCGGAGTCGGGAGGTGAGGCCGGGGGTCTCTTATGCTGCACCCCTCGGCTCAGTTCCCTCGACTCGCCGTCCGGATCCGCCACTTAAACCCCCATCGACTACTCATCCCCCTTCCTGATCGGGCCCCACGCCGGGCCCGGCAGCCGCCTGTCCCCCTACCACGCCTACCTACCGTAAATCTCCAAAGCTACACACTTCCCAGACCTCTGGAATCGGGACTCTCGGTTCTCGTCTCCCAGGAGCCCCGCTTTCACCGCACTCCGAGAACACATCCAAACCTAGCGCCCGGGGGTAAATCAACGAGGCGGAGACGCCGGAGTGAGTCTCCAGACTCACCGACCATTCAACAAGCCTCCCTCTCTTCTCCGAAATCTAAAAGGAGAACCCGAGTACCTACACCCTTAACCTCGCCTACGATGATCTCATCCCCGCACTCACATCTGCAGAAGTTGACAGTCGTTGCTGACGTGCACGAGCCACCACCTAGGGCGAGACACGGGGCAGATCACCCAACATCCGAGGATCCAGTGGACGCGGCAATGGCACGTCTACATGGTGTGGCCAGAGTACCCTCGGCGCACCCTCGAGCCTCCTGGATCTGCCCTTACCCACTGGTGCTATCTTCTCCACCCCACTACGGGAGCACCCTGGCTCATCCCCTTGTACCCCCACTGACCCGGTCCCTCTCGTGCCTCCGGCTCTTCCCTTATCGGCCACCCAGACTTTGTCCTCTTCCCCACCCCCCCGGTTTTACTGGTATCCCCTGTCGTCACCCCGGGTGTCCCGGGAAACCACAACCAAACAGGAAGGTGCCAATCTGGACAACGAAACCCTCCGCCGTTGCATGACCACTGAATCCTGTCTAGAGACTCCTCACCCTCTGAGCCCGCGACGGTCCCCGGGCCGCCGCGATCCACGTCTCCGGTCCCGTTCGGCCGACTCGTCCCCACAGTCCGCGAAGGGGTTGGCAGGTCAGCCGATTGCCTCCATGGTGAACGGCAGGTGACCCCACAGGCCCCCGACTTAACCCCCGCCATCATGGACCTAGATCCCCATCCACAGTCTAACTCCCTAGCACCTTCACCCTCTCCACCTCTCCCTCGTCCAACAATGAACCCTCCGAAAGCGACGATCCTACAGTGAAACTGTAGAGGAATCTTTGCAAATTACGAAGGCCTAAATTCCCTGATCGCCTCTGCTCGTCCTGTATGTGTCTGTCTCCAGGAGCTAATCCCGGGGACCAGACCGATGCTCTGCCCCACCGGATATTCTAGCACTACATCTCCGTCTCCTACCTGCACATGAAGGGGGGCTGCCATCCTCGTCCACCGTACAGTCCCCTTTCACAACCTCCCCATTAGATCCCCGTTACAGGTGGTTGCTGCCAGGATTTTCCTGGACAAACAATACACAGTCTGCTCGATCTACCTCCCCCCTCACTCCCAAGTTTCCCGCGATGACCTGGTTGAGATTGTTCAACAACTCCCCAGGCCCTTCTTACTCTTGGGTGATTTCAATAGTTGCGACCCTTTGTGGGGTGATACGACCTCCACTTTTGTGGCTCCGACCCTGATTACCCTCATGGCTGAACTCTCCTTCGAGTGCTTCAACGACTTCTCCCACACACTACCACGCCACCAGATGCACCCCGTCCTGTATAGATCTATCGTTCATTTCGACGGACGTCCTCCTGGACTTCACCTGGCAAGTGCTTCGGGATGACCACGGCAGTGACTACTGCCCTGTTTGCCTCTCACTAAATCGGCACGATCAGACCGTTCGGGTACTGGAGAAGTGGATAACGGCCAGAGCTAACTGGACACTTTACCGGGACAACACTTCCACACGTTGTACGACGGCCCACTTTCCATCCTCCGATGAATGCATTGCGTACTTTGAGGCGACTGTGGTCGCAGCTGCAAGCACTAGCATTCCACGATCTTCGGCCTACCCCCGAGCCCGACGAGTACCCTGGTGAAATCCAAAATGCGCAGAGGCCTCTCGTGCCAAGAAGAGGGCTACCCGACGATTTTATCGTACGCGAACCCCTAACCATCGCATGGAGATGCAGCGGGCCAGAGCCGTTGCTCGCCGTGCGATGAAGAAAGCGAGCCGAGCTTCCTGGCGTACCTTTGTCTCAGGTATCACCTCCTCCACACCATCGGCTACCATCTGGAAGAAGGTACGAGTGTCGAGAGACGACACGCCTCCTCCCGACCTCCGGTCCTCCGAACAAATGACGGGCTTCTCTATGAACCTAGGTCAGTAGCGAATCTTCTAGCATCTACCTTCGCTGCCGTCTCCTCCACAGACAGCCCCCACGCGCTGGCCCCTAACAAGAACTGCTCACCATCCCTCGACAACTACAATCGGCTGTTCACCATGCGAGAGCTACAGGCGGCACTGGCCTCTAGACGGTCTCCTTCCCCTGGCCCGGACGGCATCCCCTACTGTTTGATCCATCACATCCATCCTACCACGCAACTGTTCCTCCTAGATCTCTACAACCATATATGGATTGAGGGCACTCTACCCTCACAGTGGAAGGAGGCCCACGTAATACCAATCCCCAAACCCAGCAAAGACTCCCCTTGACCCGACTAATTATAGACCAATCGCATGAACATGCTGTGCCTGTAAAATCTTCGAGAAAATGATCGCCGCGCAATTCTCCTTTCTCCTTGAAAACACTGACTCCCTCCCAGCTACCCAGACTGGCTTTACAGTTCCGCTCCACTACAGACCCCCTCCTGCTCCTCAGCCGAGATATACAGAACGCCTTCAGTAGGGGACAGTTTGTCCTGTCCACTTTCTTCATCCAGAAGGCCTACGACACCACCCATCGACGTATAATCCTCAGTGAGCTACAAAATTTGGGTTTCGTCGGAGCCCTGCCGACCTTCATTAGGGGCTTCCTCTCCTCCCGGAACTTTCAAGCATGGGTGGGCTCATTCCTCTCCGACACCTTTGAGCAAGAGGACGGGGTCCCACAGGGAAGCATCCTCAGTGTCATATGCTTTTCACTGGTAATGAACACAGTAGCAAAATCCCTTCCACCCACCGTCCGTTCCTCCATCTACGCAGACGACCTGCGAATGGTTCGCGGGGCGGGAAGTGCCCGTCGTCCAACGACAAATTCAGCTCGCCATCCATCGGGTGGAGAGGTGGGCGACATCAGTTGGTTTCCGCCTATCCACCTCTAAAACCAAAAGTATGGTATTCAGCAGAAGATCATCCACAGCCATACCCTCCCCCTCGGTCACGCTATACGGTGAGCCCCTCGAAGTGGTGCCCACCGCGCGGTTCCTGGGCATGACCTTCGATCGACGGCTCGACTGGGTTCCCCACCTCAGGCACCTGAAACACACCCTCCAGCGTCCCCTCGCTCTCCTAGACCACCTTTCCCACACCACGTGGGGCGCTGACTGACGCTCGCTCCTCCGTCTTTACAGCTCCGTGGTCCACTGGTAGGGTGGCCAGACGCCCGGCTTTAGGCCGGAGAGTCCGCCTTTTGAGCACAGTCCTCCATCCGGAGCCACCTTGAGCCGGACGTTAATTTGTCCTCCTTTTTGGAGTCTGGCTAAAAAGAATTATATAAATTACCTCAGGTACACTTAAAACAGAGGGTACTGAAGGCCATAATAACCGTTAACGTATTTTTATAATATGTAGTTGGCAACACTGCTGATAAGCCGCATTTGTTTTCAATTTCATGACTACGAGTCGGACAGGCAGTCTGCCCAGAGTAAAAATTAATATTCATTTCTTTCAGTTATATATATATATATATAAAATTATTTTTTTTTTTTTAACGTACGGCCACATACGCAGTGTCCTCCTTTTTAGAAATTTGAAAATGGCCACCCTACCTAGTGGTCCAGTCAAAGCTGGACTATGGGAGTTGTATACAGGTCTGCCTCCAGCACTTCCCTCCGAATCTTGGACCCGATACTTAACAGGGGCCTCCGCCTCTCCACCGGTGCCTTCCGATCCTCCCCAGCTTCCAAGCAGAATGTAACTACCTCCCTCTCACCTACCGACGGGGTCTGCTTCTCATGCGAACCTACCTTCGCGTGCAGAGGCTGCCCTCGTCACTTCTGTGCGCGGCGATTTTAGAACCTTCGCCCCAGGGTCAGAACTGGCACTTCACGGAAGCGGTCCGCTCTTTCCTGGATCTTTCCAACAAGCCCCCTCCTTTAGTCACCTCCATCTCGTATCATATCCATCCTCCCTGGCTTCTCACCCATATCAAGTTTTGCAGGGACTTATGTGCCCTGCCGAAAGCTACTAGGACCGCTACAATATACAGGTCGCTCTTCGAGGAACACGTAACCCGACACCTGGACGCTGTCCCCATCTGTACGGATGGCTCCCGATCAGAGGATGGTGCGGCTGCCTCAGCGGTGATCGTGGCCCAGCCGCTCTCTAGAGCCTTGGTGACTGTGGTGATGCATTTTTGTCGTCGTAGCCGCTGCACTGCCGTCCCCTCTCTCTCTATATGGATCGCCGCTCCCCGTTATCCCCGAAATTAGATTTCTCCTCCTGGATTCCCCACCTGAAATCTCTGAAGGCTTTGTGCCTTCAAACTTCTTTTCTCAAGTTCCTTTCTCATACCGATTGGGGTGCTGCCCGCCAAGCCCTTTGGCGGCTCTACCACTCTCTGGTCTAAAGTAAGATCGATTATGGCTGTCAGGCCTATTCCTCCGCGTGGTAGACCCTATCCGCTCCCTGGATGTACGCATCAGCACTGGCGCATTCCAGTCCTCTCCTATTGTCAGTTTTTATGTGGAAAGTGGCCATCTCGCGTTGGATGTCCACCGTATCTTAGAGGGTTTAAAATACCTCCTCCGCGTTTGGCAGTTTTCTTCCACCCCGATTTTCCAATCCCTCTTCGACCCATCTACTTCGAGCTACTTTCACCGTCGTCCCTACTTGGTTTGACCGTTCGGTCTTTGGAAGGCCCCGTCCTGTCTTCTTTGGGGTTAGAGGGGCGAGTGCTTCCCTCTCCTCCTCCTCTCTACTGCACTGAAGTTAGTTCCACCCTTTCGCCCTGATTGGGACCATCACAGAGGTGAGACTTGGCAATGTTCGGGGACGGGTAAGCTAGCAGCCTCCCTCTTTCTGAGGCCTCTACCCCGAAAGCAGTGACAGCACATACTTCTGCCAAGACACTGCAGGTCGTAGCCTGAGTACCCATTGCACCTTCCAGGAGGACCACTACCACTTGCATTTTCCAGATTGTTGCAAGAAGCGAACAAACATCCATAGTTTCCAGTCGCCGGAGGCAGATTAGCCAGATCCTGGGCTACAAACACTCGGGTATCAGTACCCTTCTGCTGAAACATCCTAATAATGTCCTCAATATTTTAAGTACTCTTTTTAAAGCTCTCCATTTTGATTAACCTACTCGCATCGGTATTAGCAAACAAACATTTCATCATAAAAATCACCACATGGTTAACTTAGTAATGGTCACAGGATCCAGATAGTCAATCTTGTTGATAATAAAGCATAGTGCTCGTTCACCACTACACCATTACACTTATCAGTGTTTCCTGACCTGTCAAGTTGGCGTTCCTGGTGGCTGCCGCTTGCCAAGAAAGCATGTCAAAGTTAATTGAAAGAAAACCGAAGACCGGTATTGAGCCTACCAAATTAGTGTTGAAAGGTAGCCTAGGTTTATCACATTTGGTTGGAATGGTTAATTTAATATCCACTTTTAACTTCACGGCTCTTAACTTTAATGTTCTTAACTTTACACAGTGAATTGAAAATTTCGGCTGAAATTCAGCAGGACTCTCGCCAGCTAAAATGTTAGTTTCAGATCTGAAGAGTCAGTGTTCTTTAGTTCCAGGGAGAAAAAGGTAACCACGTCTCGTCTCGTGTCACAATTCTTTCTAGAAACCTGTATATTGCTGTAACAGTTCTTGACATAGTGGCATACTTCCACACACAAGTTTTTCTGGTCTGAACGCAAATTCCTAGGTATCCACTTTGCGGCGATTTCGTGGTGATCCAATTCGACAAGAATTTGTTCCACAGTACCTTGTTATTTCGTTAGGTGTCGATTTGCTTTAACATGTTCATTGACATGAGCCCTGTTCTTTTCAGTCGTTGCGGTCGAGGGCCCACCACTTCCTGCAACGTTTCTGTTACTGTCGTGTACACTTCAACACTTCATTTATTCATTGCATCATTGCTGAAACTAGATCGTTACCTTCCATCTTGGCTTTTGGTTAACTAATGACAAACTTTCAGTAAAGTTGGGTCTACTTCATTCCCTCAAGATACCGGATGGATAGTAGTTTGAAGAATAGAATCGACCTGGCTGTTCATATATATACAAATTTTATTTACAACGAACTATTGGTACTTTAAAAAACTGTGCGAAAATCATCCGGCCTACATCTACGTATATATCCTGTTCTTTCAATAAGGTATGTGGGAAATTACGTGTAATGTAAATAAAACAAAGTTCACTAACCGAGTTTAATATTAAAATTCTCCTTAAAAATTTAACTAACCTTTCTGGAAAAATATTGGTAAAAACGTGATCACAGTTATTGTTATCAAGAAATCCACTTAGTTTAACCTTTGCGCGATTTATAAAAAATATAAATTGCCTTTTCATCTGCTGTATAAGTCCCATATACACTAATATATTACGGAGCCTATAAATTAAAAAATCGACCCCCCCTACCATGCGTGTTCATCAATGATATTACATATAACACTTAAGCATTGGTTTTGCAAATGAATTTATATCAGCATTATTGACACTAATGCGAAGCATTTACTACAGCAATTTACTTTCAATTTGATTCTTTAAGATGCATTATTTTTACTTTTAATTTGAATAAAAGGTTTTAATTGCCCTGTAGGCTCTAATCTTTTAATTAGTTCAAGCACGCGTACGTCTAGGGAGGGGTATAATTATTAAACATTCAACAGTCTATAGTTATCTTCTTATATGTCTATTTCCATCGTTGTAAAATAGTTCCATTGCTCACAATTAACACAAAGATTTTCAGTGGTTCGTACATCATTAGGGTGTCTGAAAAGTCTATCCAATGAGAATTACATTAGTGCAATTAATTAATGAAAATAAGTACGTAATGTGTTTTAAAGTGACTTCAGGAGGAATGTTTCATTAATGATATGGTTCCATAAATAAATGTATTTTCCACCGAGTACAGACTTTTCAGACTTGCTTAATTGGTGGTGGTGGTGGTCATTTAAATCGGGTTTGTGAAATTTGATAATTTTTATTAATCAGACTGGAATGTCTTTATTTGTAGCAAGGTACATGATCAGTAAGGCAAAAAAAAAAGTCTGACCTAAACGTGTTTACATACACAATACATCAAAAATGCAATTTCTTCCTATACTAACATTAATGTCCCATTTTCCTGTCACTCTCTCCCTACCCTGTTTATTATGGAGAGAAGAGAAAGGAACTCCTTCCTACAGCAACTTAATCTAATTAATTTAAGTGGCCCCCCAAAGAAGCATCCCCCACCTCTTGACTTTAGAGGGACGGTTTCACCCATTTGTAAGAGCCATAATACTTGAAGTTATTTTCTGCACATTTCTCGTCTGCTTCTCGTGGTCCTCTCGTGCCGTACTTGTAATTGGTTGGAAGGGGTTTCTCACGCTCGATCGCATGAAGGAGGGGAGTGAAAATACGCCAGGCTTCGGCTAATTCATCGCTCCTGAAGGAAGAAAATAAATAAATTTTATATATATATATGATGAATTTCACAATTAAACACGTGAAATGAATGAATGATGCAAACCCACAGGGAAAAAAAAATGATTCTTGCAAGGCCTTTCGTGTATTCAAAGTATACCTCGTCCGGGAATGAGGTGGTGTACTTCTGAATATACGAAAGGCCTTGGAATCAGAATATATTTAGGGGCTTTTAAGTTATTGTCTAACCACATTTTTTTTCATACACCAAAATTTAACCATCGTATACTATAAATCAGTAGAGACTACTCAATAGGCCAGCCAGACTAACGACTTTCCATCCACCAGATAGTGACGGGACCCAGGTCCCAGCAGTTTCAAAAGTGGGATCCGCCGTGGGTTAGGTGTATGATTTTTATTCATGGTTTCACATTAGTGCGCGCATACGCCATCTTGGAGAAAAGGAAAATAACTATTTTTATGAATCTTATTTTTTCTGTCGCCAATACACTTCTCTACAAACTTTCTTCTCTCACTACCTCTTCCATGTGATCTCTCGCGTAATAAACGCACTTAAACCTACCTGACGAAATGCATTTGGGAGCCGCAGAACACATCCAAAATGAGTCTCTCGTAAGCGTCAGGCAGTTTGGCTCCTTTATAGCGTGACCCATAAGTCAAATCAAGCTCAGTTTCTTCTACATCAAAGGACATTCCAGGTGTTTTAGTCATGACCTGAATAAGAAAACTTATATAAGTGACCGAAAAGGAAACAATTTTCATCATTATTATTATTCAGACATGAAAATGAACAATAAGAACTCGTCTCGTGATTGGGTTCCAAGACATCTGATCGATGTTAAATTGAAAATTAACCTCTTAAGCGTTATCGACGAGTTAATATCGTCTATCAGCGCGTATAAAAGTGTGAAAAGTGACGCTTCACAGGTTAAGACGGCGATTACTTAATATTCGAATGCAGCTGAATGTGGTAATGTCGAAAAGCACAAGACTTACTTTACAGTAAATGGCTTCTCCCGGCTGCACTCTTATTACTAGCTCGTTTCGTTTGGCCTGACGATGAAAAATGTCTCCTGGTACATCTCGGTACTGCACTCGAACCTCCGCTTTACGCTCATTTAAAGCCTTACCTGTACGGGAGAAAAAAAAAAAAAAAGGTAGTTATTTTATTGACCTACTTTTTCTTGGTATTTACCAATTTCATGTGATCTCAAAAAACTTGGTTCTGATTCGCAAAAAAATTTCTAGAGTATAAAAGTGACTGACTACTGTAATTGGTAAATTTTCTTTGAATATTTTATTCTTTTTTACCACAGTAACAAAAATCTTTCCCAATTAGCATTTTTTTACGTTTTTTAGATTTTTTTTAAAAGAACTTTCTCCAAAACTACATTCAAGATCTCATTTTCGGATTTTTATATACTATAAATGATTTCATTCTTAGACATTTCTTAACATAACATGAATCATATTTACAAACTGTTAAACCAAACCAAACAACCTAATTAATATATCCTATATCCAAATCCCATCTAACATACAGAGCTGGGCAATAAATACATTGAATGTATTTAAATACTAAATACATGGGAGAAATGTACTTAAATACTAAATACATTTTACGAATGTATTTAGATACTAAATACAAAATACATCAATTGTATTTAAATACATTTGTAAATACATTTTAAATACATACAAATTTTAACATATGCATTCACTAATTCACTAAGCCATGACACGCACACGATAAAGAAATCAACCGCTTTCGACTAAGAGTGGCACACAACTGATTGAACTGACACGTTGAAACATGAACCATGCTGTACTACACTGTCGACGCGTCGTACTGTGCTAGTACAGAACGTGTATTAAACCAGTAAAAGTATTTACATTTTTATATTTTGAGTATTTAAATACTATATTTAAATACATGAAAAACAATGTATTTATAAATACAGTTCTAAATACACAAATGTATTTAAATACGTATTTAAATACAAATGTATTTAAATACTGCCCAGCTCTGCTAACATACTACATCCACGTACCACATCTGAGGATGAAGGGAACCCCTTCCCATCTTTCGTTGTTTATTTTGCAGACTGCGAGAGCGTAGGTGGGGGTTGAAGACCCAGCAGGGACCGTTGCGTCATCCAAGTAACCTTCTTTTGCGTCTCCTTCACCCTCAGGATCTCCAACGTATTGCCCGATGATGACATCATCAAGGGTGAGCTCTGGGACGCACTTCAACACTTTGACCTGTTGCAGGAACACAACATATAGTTATAAATTGTAAAAAATAGATCTTGTTTTGAGATCTCTTAAATGAACTCTGTTGAAAACTAAAATGAGCAGTCGGTAAAACACCCCCAGTAAAAACTGATGATGTACTTATTATTCTCTACAACATTTTTATGTTAATAATCAGTTAAACAAGACTTAACATTTATTTAGTAAACAGTGAAACGGATAACGATGGTAGTTCGGAACTTTGTTATGACAATCCACAAAAATAACAAAAAATTATAAACTGATGGGTGTAACTTTTTATAAATTCTAATGAACTTTAGTAAAATACATTTGAAAACTCGGGTAATGTAATCTAAAAAGAAAACCAAAATTAAGGTAAGTTCCATTCTTGTGTCCGGAATTGCTTTATTGTAATTAGACAAAATATAAAGTATTACTTACACTGAAAACTAATTTTTAAGCAGATTCACACACACACACACACACACACACACACACCACACACACACACTTTAAAATGTAAAAAGAGAAGTGCTTCGTCATACTTGGAATTCCCCATATGGAGGCGTGTCTCAATGTCTCCAGCCTTAATTATTATGTAATGCTTTTAACAGCTTTCTGTATGATACTTCAGCAACGTGTGTTTTCTTTAAGTTTCTGGTTTAAAGTAAATTCTTAGGCTTAAATAAAACCTTTTAGTACATTTAACTCATACTAGCCAGAGTTTGATAAGGGGAGATAAGCTTCTTTTTTTTTTTTTTTCCGCTGTTTAAAAACATGAAAATTTTTTATTTCTTCTAATGTACAAATTCTCAAATTTAAAAAAAATTAGTTGGTTTGCACGTATTTTCACCAGAAATTAATTTGGTTGTACATATCGACGGATGTAGTTTTTTAGGCGGTTTTTGGCACCATCATCTTTCAAAATTTTTTTTTTTCTAAAATTATGCGCGTTTCGGATATTTTTTCAAAATGGTTCGATAAATACCTCACTGACGTTCATGCGTTTTTTTTTTTTTTTTTTTTGGAGAAAAAAAAGCAAAAAAAAATGTATGCGTGTATGGATGAGACCCTAATTCTGAACCATGAAATTCAAACAATGTAAAACTTTTCTTCATTCTTACATTGCTTTCGTCTGTAACATGTATTATTTCTTTCAAATTTAAACTAACTCAGTTCCATATGAAAAATTTTATGGAGGTTGAGCATTTTAAATTTATTTTTAAAAAGTCTACCGTTTCAAAACTTTTAGCCACCCCCACTCAAGTACTTGTAAAAAAAACTTTTTTTTTACTTGCTCAAAAACTACTACGTATAATCGACTTACATCATACAAAATTTCAGCAAAATTAAGTTAATAAAATTTTACAGTTAAGTGAACATTCGTGTTCAATTTTCTCAAAATCGAAGGCTTGAAAATCGCAGATCTTCAAACTTGCAGGATAAATGTGTTAGGAACATTTCCAACAACCAGTCCCGGAGGAAGGACTTCCCAAAGGGGGAGGGGTCGAAATTGTAGAAAGGTGGACCTTTTGGTGCAACGACCTCATCACTACGGAAGGGGTTCATAGTAGTTAAGTTTTGAGTACTTTATAGTAGTTTGTGAAGTTGGGGGGGGGGGGGGGAGAGTCGTTAAAACTATGGTTACAAAACTGGACCTTTCCTGTCGAGGGGCGGTTATTTGCCCCCCCCCCCATGGCTACGGGCCTGACAACTATTGGTGTGTGTGTGAGAAAAACAAATCCCTTCTTCCACGATGTGCGTAAACATCTTAGAATCGTATGAAAGCGAAAGAGACACGTAGTGTTCAAGGAATCAGAAACAATAAGGACGCTTGTCTTCTCCCAAAAGGTCCGCGAAAGCTAGCGTCTTAACAATAGGACGCTTGTGGCTTCCCAGAGAGACCCGCAAAACTTGGCGTCCTAAGAGCCTATGAAAGCGAGACTTCACTGAAACGTTATCTCACTCGCTCTTCTCTCCACATTCTTCACTTCTCGTCTTGGTCGTCACGTGTCACTTCTCAGCCTTCGTCAGCAGCAACACTCGTCAAGCTACCCGCTCTCCGGCTTTCGCCGGGGAGCGGCCTGCTGTTTCCTTCAAGTCTCTGGTCTATCATCATGTAAGGTCTTTTATAGACCGCCTGCAGAAGCAAACCTTCTAAACCCAGCGCCGTTCGACTTCAGCCGGCCTCAGTCCCTCAAGCAACATAACACTACACGAAGCGAATCAACACTTGGTGACATCCTTCTGACCCTGGCTTAACTCATCCTTCACCTCAATTCGATCGGCGCCCGTTCAACAAGTTCACTATAGGCCCCGCTATCGACTTCAAGGTCATCCTCGATGTGCGAAACACAGGACGGTCAACTTCACCTTGGGCCTACAAAGTCAACCTTCAAGTATCTCTTCAATCTCCAGAGGTATTTCAACATTGTCGGTAAACTCTGCCTCGTTCTTAAGCAATTCTCGTGAGGCCTACACAGTGTAATCGCAGAACCGCGTGTTTAGGCTATACCCGAAAGTGTTTTCAATACCGTTCAAACTAACTTCCTCGTTAGAATTGCAGTAGGCCTATTTCAAATGTCATTACAATACCGTAATTGCGTATCACCCTGTTATTGTGTTCTTTCATGTAATCCATTTTTACTTTGCATCCGTTTGTTTGTGATCTTTTAAGCATTTCATTCTTGACGGCTTAATCCATTTACCGTACCGACCGTCAGTGCATTAGTTCTATCATCATTTGGCTGCATCTATTCTATGTTCCATTTATGCATAACTCTTTAGCCTACTTAAGTCGGTGTATTACGTAATCGATTCAGTGTATCTAACGTACGTGCATTATTTATATTATCAATAGGCTGCAGCATCTATTCTAAGTTCCATTTATGCGTAACACTCTAGCCTACCTAAGTCAGTGTATTACGTAATCCATTCAGTGCACCAAACGTACGTGCATAATTTCTGTTATCAATAGGCTTCATATTGCATGCTGTGTTCCATTTTGCATATCATTAGCCTATCTAAATGAGTGTATTACTTAACAATTAATCTGTATAACCATTTCCTTATTTGTTAATCCTGTCATCTTTAGCATAATCTAAATGCCGTTATATAGTTGTCAATCATCGTAAATACCTTCATTGCAATGTAATCGCTGTGAACAAATAACCGATTTATTTTCCTAATTAAACACAAAACCACAAGGTAATTTTTCCAACCTTATTAATATTGTTTGCTTGGGTGTAATCCAAATTGGTGACCTCAATCACTCGTATCATATTCTAAGTAATTATAGTAAGCCTACTTCATTGGCCACATCAAACCGGTGATACCGTAGGACATAAATTGTTGACCCCAGCTTTGTCATTAACAATTAATCGTTATCACCCCAATCGACCAATAACTAGGCCTACTTATATATATATATATATATATATATATAATCCGAAAACGATCGCGTTATATATCTATAAACACATTGATGACACCACAAAGGAGAAACTCCTGAAGATGCCAAGGGGACCTTCAAAGTTATGAGTTTCCTATTGAACCTAAACGCCAAGTGAAATTTCGGTGGGGTTAGCTTCACAGTTTTCTTTGGCTGTCTTATTCACTGAAGGAAAATTGAGCACACTGCAGACAAGTGGACGTCGTCTCACTGATCGACTCGGAAAGGATGCGCCGAACCCATAAAAATAAAGCTAAGCTGAGACTATAATCCCGTGTGGCCGTTAGCAAATTGCTTTCCAAAGTTCTTTGGAATCAGGGCCAGTGTTGAAAGAGGATCCGAAGTCCGAAGATCAACGACAGGAACTTCAGGACTTTGCTTAAGAATGTGTGTGTGTGTGTGTCGCGGCCGTACCAACAGTAATTAAGAAAGGTCTTCTGAAGGTTCAAGTGCAATATAACTAATGGAGTTTTGCAGCTTAGACGAAAAGCCGACCTCGACAAACAAGAAATTGGAAGAGTTGCATGCCATCGCGAACCGATAACGATAACTATTTAGCCATAGACAAATATAATTATCAAGTCGTCTCTTCTCTTTCACGAGCTGTCATACTAAAATGAAAATACTTCAACCTACAACTACCTTTACAATTTAGGACTTCTTTATCTCAGAAAGTAATGAAAATTTATATCGTTCTTGTTTCCACCAATCTGTACGTTACTAAACCGTAAGAAGCATAGTACGTAACAAATCCTGGCCTTAATCCGAAAATACCAGCCATTTCAGACTGCCGTGCACCCACCTTGATTTCATAATTCAAACTGGTGAAACCTCATGAATGTGATTCCCCCAGTTTTGCAATTTCAGATGTTCATGCGTGTGTAAGGGGGGGATAGGCGCTGAGAGTCAATTTTAGCATAAATGCCTGAGAGAGAGAACAGGCTTTATTAGGCGATTTAGTAATTATATTATTCTGTGGTTTAACTGCAAAAAGACGAAGTAGAGGCTTTGGATCAGAAAAAGACCCACCAGAATCATGAACCACTTCATTGTGAAAATCGTCAAAGGTTCCCCGCCGCGCCCCACCCAAAAAACAGCATCAGTCCCTAATTGTTAAGTTGTAATTGCGTTATTATTATTCTGTAATTAACTTACGTCTTATTAGTTTCTACCATTAATTGTTACTGCAATAATTGTTGCAAAATGTGCCCAATAAGTTTTAATAAAAAGCAAGAACATCCATCATTGTTTCCCTATCGAACAATATATAATGCTGATAGTACACGATTCTTCAGGAGCAAGATGCACCAAGACGGATAATAACGAAGTGTCCGCAATACAGTGACGAAACTTCCATAACAGATGTGGGTTTAGACGTACTGTACTGTACTTTGAACTACGATAACACAGAACATGGGTCTTTTTGTGGTGAGGAACTACGTACGGAGGCCTCATTAGTACATCGACCCCCTGTTTACTCGGCAATGCTGCTGCGAGCTGCTTGTATCCAGAAATGGGCGGAATGATGTTCTATGTAAAATATGAAATTTTATTTCACTTACGCTGTGATTACGACTGTCTTGGTGGTAATAAATTTATTTATTTATTTTATTTATTTTATTTATATTTTCCATGCTTGAACAGAAGGTGGATAGTCATTAGTGCGTGCTTTTACGCCCTGACTGAGCTCGGGGCAAGTTTAAATAAAACCATCACTGACGTCAATGACCTATTTACTCCCCATCCCCAGCTCCCTTGTCTCCCAGCCCTTTTTCTAATCAGCCCCACCCGGGACCCCCTCCTAAATGTAGGCTTATAAACAGTACTATGATATGAATAGTTATTCGCAAAAAAGAACAAAAGTTTCAACCAACAAAAATCCACTTGGGCCTAGCAAAAAAAACCAAATGCGCGCGCGCACGCGCGCACGCACACAAAATTGATTTTATGTGGACGGATTGCCTTCTTGTTTTACCTCCTCCGTAACAGCAAATGTTATAGAGGGACCCTACAGCTTTGCATCCGTTTCGAAACACGGGTCGCTACATAATCTGAACGGAAAAGACGGTCTCCCATCCAACTACTCTCTAGTCTAAAGCAGTGATGCACAAACCCTGGCCCGCGGGCCAAATGTGTCCCCACGGGTCTTTTCAGTGCCCCACGGGTCTTTTCAATTCAATGAAAAAGTTAGAATATAAAAGTGACCCAATTTATGACTTAGATGGAAAGTAAGTAGGCTAATACATTTAGTTATTTTCTTCGCTTGGCCCTCACATCAAAAACGTTTGTGCACTACTGGTCTAAAGTCTAAAGCCTAAACATATGTACTTAACTTCGCTGATCGACGAGAAGCAGTGTTACGACATTGGACAAGATATAGTTCAGATTTCAAAGGATATTCTTTTAAAAGAACAATAGCATACGTTTTGCTAACTGCAATTGCACAAATGATCTAAAAAATAATCAGTAGAGTGGAAAATTTGCAAATTCATTGCGAAGTGTGGAATTATTTTAAATGCGTTCTTTTTATACTTTCATACGTTGAGAAATTTTTAAATTATAAAAACTAGCAAAAACAACCCGCCTTAAGGGCGGAATATTTTTGCTAGTTCCTGCGGAAAACGGTTATTATCCTTAGGGAAATATTTACTGTAGTTTTTCCAAGTGATGACTTCCTTTTTCTTGCCATGTTCAACCAATAAAATGCAATGGAAATTATTTAAAGAACATTTTAAGCGAGTTACGAGTTTAACATTTACAATTAGCTCACGAATCCCTTAAATTTTAAATGCAGTTTAACAGATTTTACTTGAAGCTCACGAAGCAGTTAAATTTCAAATACAACTTGTCACTACTATTTATTTTTATTATTTTTTTTTTTTTTACTTATGACTTCCTATGCGTAGCTAAAAATTTTGATGGCTACATTCTTTTTAATCACAAACTTTTTCTTCATTCCACGAAAGTGTATAAACTCTGTAGAAGTGTTGACAGTTTACTTGTAATCTTTAATGATAGGAAGGCCACCAGTCCACGCTCCTACAAAATTTTATATTTTTTAAGCCTGAAAAGCGAGTAGATCAACAAATTCACGAAGGGAAGCAACCATCAAAATTTTGATTTTCACATTCCAAGACCAATGGACTAAATTATTGAAATTTAAGCGTTTTATCATATGAATGTTTTTGGGAGGACCCATCTGAAAAACACTCCAGGGATCATAGATGTTGTAACGAAGTTTCGTGAAAATTGGTCCAGCCGTTTGGCCCTCAAAAGGATACAGACACGCGGACAATATATTATTTATACGATAATTTCTTCTATTTAGAATTAAAATTATCGTAATTATTAAGTTGATATAAAACTCTTTTCAATCAAAGAAAACAACGGAGATTATATATACAGTACCTTGGTTAACCTTGGTTTTGCTTCCGCCCGAATTGTTCATTCTGACGAAGGTCAAGCTCGTCACTCCACCTTAGACCTACAGTTTAACGTGGAATCCGAACCACGCCCCACCAGCAGCCCAGCGACTTAACCACTAGGGTACCCATTTATCTACCAACCAATTTTTTTTTATCGTGTGAAAGGATGAACTCTCAAGAACAGCTGGGTTTTGCTGCGCGCCGCGTGCCATCACCAGGTCGCGCGCTCTCATAATATATATACAGGGTGTTCATAAAAGATCTGAACGATTTCAATCCTTATTAATGTGATAACCCAATAACATACAAAGAAACAAGTTTGTCCATGTGACTCCGCACAGGTTTTACGTACATGTTTAATAAACTTCACCATGTGCGCCATTGGTCACCCGTACAACATCCAATCGATATTAAATTTCTCATGTGCGTTCAAGCATGCCAGCATCGACCATCGCTATTGCATCCCTGTTCCTGATTCGTAGTTTATGGATGTTGACAACATTGGTCTTGTACACAACATCTCTAACAAATTCCCAGAGGGGGAAGTCCAATGGAGTAATGTCCGGTGATCGTGGAGGCCAAGGGATAGATCCATCACGGCCAACCCGGAAAATTTTTATTGAGGTATTCACGCACAACCAGCCCAATGTGGAGGTGGCTCCATCTTGCCGATAGTCGGTGATAGATAATGTCCGGCTGCAATTCTTGTAGCTGTGGAAACACAAATTGCTCCAGCATGTCAAGATAAGAGATTGATGTCACGGTTCCCTCAGCGAAAAAGAATGGCCCAATCAGTCGGTCATGCATGAGACCGCACCAGACGCTATTTTTGGGGCTGTCGCATTCCACAAAAAACTTTATTAGTGGTTCTATCGCTTACACATGCTTCATCTCTTATTTAGTATGAAAAATATTAACGAATCAAATCTTTCAGATCTTTTATGAACACCCTGTATATATATATATGTTAATCGGGTCTTTTCTAATGAACTTCAATTTGATTTGACAAAATTTAGGCGACTTATACAGCTTCCATTATTGCCCCCAGAAAATATTTAACAGTTAACAGTTAACATTTCAGACTGAGTCATTCTCAAGAGTAATAATAATTTAAGTTTATTATTATTATTATATAATTAGAAATAAATAAGTAGTATAAAAATAATGAAGCATTAAAAATTAAAACATTTTCTAATATTTAATTCGTACATTTTTTTTTTAATAATTTCAAATAATATAGAAAGAAAATGGAAGTTTTATTTCATTCCTTTTTTATGTAATTATTATTCCTTTATATATTATTTGAAATTATAAAAGTTTACTAACACTAAATATTAGAAAATAAGGTTTTAACTTTTCATCCGTTTCTAATACGAATTTTAGTCTTGAAAATGAATCAAGAACGCTCGAAACGTTTTCCTAAATATTTTCAGATGAAATACGAGCCCTACGGATCATCTTGGGTTTTATTTTTTAAAATTATATGTATATCTATATCTTTTTTTTATGCATGAAGGAGGGGCCAAGGGCAAATGCCCGCAAAAGCGCCCCTCCCATAGAAGAAAAAGAGCCAAAATCAAGGTCTGGGGTTTTCGAGATGCCTAGACACTGCGTTTGAAAGATGGGAGGTCATAGGCAGGAGGAAAGATGGATTGAGGAAGATTGTTCCAGAGTTGACCGGTTGAGTAGATGAAAGAAAGTACCGATTAGCTCTTGCATTATATAGTTGGACAGAATAGGAATGAAGTGTAGAAAGTGAAGAAAGTCTGGTACTGCGTGTTCTCTTTAGAGGAGGCATGTAGTTAGTGTGTTCAGAAGAGCAATGTCCATTATGATAGCGATAGTAAAGAGAGTGAAGCAACACTGTCTTCAGTCTCTCTCTCCGTCGCAATCAGTAGGAGGCGAGGAATTGATGAGACGAAAAGCCTTTGATTCCACCCGGTCAAGTACGGCTGTGGGGGTTGAACCACCTCTCACATGAGAAGCATACTCCATACAGGGGAAGGGGGGGGGGGCGAACAAGATTCCTGACCAACTGAATTGGGGTTAAGAAACGCGGAGGCGGTATAGCACACCTAACCTCTTAGGAGCTGTTTTAGAAAGAGTGTGTGTGATCTTTCCAGGAAAGATCACGAGAAAAGGAAACACCAACAATGTTAAGAGAAGAGGAAGGATTGAGTTGTGTATTGTTGAAGGTGAGGGGATAGTCGTGTGGAAGATTGTGACAAGTAGACAGATGGAGGAACCGAGTTCTTGAAGCATTGAAAGCCACAATCAGATATAGCAGAAAGATCAGAGGTCAGGTGTCCCATAGCCGTCCTACGCAAATCATAAAGCGACTGCTGTGAGGGACGCTTTGAGAAGCGGGTGGAGAAGTGAAGTGTGGAATCATCGGCATAGGACAGGAAGTGCGAATTAAAAGATCATTAATAGATAAAAGGAAGAGTGGGTGACAGGAGAGAACCCTGAGGAACACCACTGTTAATAGCTTTAGGACTAGGAGAACAGTGGCCATCTACAACTGCAGCTATAGATCGGCCAGAAAGAAAATTAGAGATTAAGGCACAGATAGAAGGATAGAAACCGAAAGAGGGCAGTTTCGAAATTAAAGATTTGTGCCAGACTATCAAAAGTTTCACCAAAATTCCGAAAGGAGGATAACCAAGAGTTAGAGATACTCAAGATCACCAGTAAAGCGTCCCTTTCAGAATCCATACTGACGACCTGAAAGATTGTGAGAAGAAAGGTGTTTAAGAATCTTCCTATTAAGGATAGATTCAAAAACTTTGGAGAGGCAAGAAATCAAAGCAACTGGACGATAGTTGGAGGGTTGAGAGCGGTCACCCTTCTTTGGGACAGACTGAATGAAAGCGAACTTCCAGCAGGAAGGAAAAGTACCAGATGAGAGACAAAGACGAAAGAGTACGCCTTCCGAGAGTTGACGTGTGTGTGTGTGTGTGTGTGTACGGTGGTTGACATTTACAAGCCATTTTCAAGACATAAATCTCGCATCAATAAACGTCACTATTATGTAATAATTATACAGGGTGCTCAAAAGAAAACGGAGAATATATAGGCTATATCATAACCTAACCACTATAAAATGATTGACATTGTACTTCGACACTATTTTGAAATTTAATTTCCTGTTAGAGAATAGTGTCCATTTAACATTTTCAAACGTGTCAAGTATTTACTGGCCACCCTGTATAATATACTGCACGTGTGTATATATATAATTATGAATTAACTTCGACTTTCTGTAAAACTTGTTGAATATAAATGAATATCTTTATAGATAAAAATTTTAAGTATTATTAATTTTAAGTATTATTAATTTTAAGTATTATTAATTTTAAGTATTATTAATTTTAAGTATTATTAATTTTAAGTATTATTAATTTTAAGTATTATTAATTTTAAGTATTAAGTATTATTAAGGGGAATACTCAATTTTTTATTTTTATTTAATTTGGCCCTCAAGTTTTTTTTAGGCTTTACTGGGCGCAAAACTGTGATGGAATTTTACTAAATCTTAGTCAAATCGCAAAAAATAAATTATTGAAAGAGCCAAGTTGGACTACAAATGAAGTCTAAAATCTCATACTTTATGAGTCTTCCTTTTGCAACCAACAAGAGACTTCAAATGCTGTGATGACGCGTATATTTTAAAAATGTCTGCACAAAGTTTAAAATACCAGAGAAGCTGTAAAATAAACTTAATGATTTTGTGTGTTAAAATCAAAACACAGTCGATTCTCGCGATTTGCAAGTTTGTCAGTAATAGTATTTGCCCTTCGAAGACGGTTAAATCCCATAGTAGTTTGGGGGAAAGGGGACTTTTCATTTAAATAGTCGTTCAATGTCGACCTTGCGAAATTATCGCGTGCGCGCTATAACGGATGGGTGGGTGGGTGAACTCGCGGGAAAGGCAAAAGTATCAAGTCCTTCGCAATAATAATAATGAAGGCGACAAGGCCACGAAGCTATACATACAGGGTGTCCGAGAATTATCTGTACAATTTTTGGCTGTTATTAAAAGTCAACCATGAAGTGTAGAAATTCCAGTGTTGTCCCATTTTACAGAGAATCTCATTAAGTTTTTTCTGATACCAAGTTTTGACAAGTTTTTTAGAAATTCCAGTGTGTCCGAAAATTATCTGTACAATTTCATCTTTTAATAAAATTCTTGATAACACACGTAAAATTCTTAAACAAGATTATTTAGAATCTGTATTTTCAAAAGTTTCTTTTATTAAAGTAACGGTTACAAACATTCGATATGTGCACCATTAGTGATTCGCAAAACATCCAATCGATACTCCAAATGTTGCCGTGTACGCTGCAGCATATCCACATCAATTCGCTCAATAGCAGCTGCGATTCTTTCTTTTAAATCATCAATGTCTGTCACCCGCGTACAAAAAAGAAAAAACTTGTCAAAACGTGGTATCAGAAAAAACTTAATGATATTCTCTGTAAAATGGGACAAACTGGAATTTCTACACTTCATGGTTGACTTTTAATAACAGCCAAAAGTTGTACAGATAATTCTCGGACACCCTGTATATCACTCGCGAGGAAGGCATAGCGACTTCTCATTAACAATAATATTATCCTGTATTCAGCAAAACATTTACATAAACATATTTCAGTGTTATTAATAGTGGCGTGTTCTTTCATGCGTGTTCGTATGAAACTGTTGGCTGGTGTATTTAATATACAGTATTTAGAGTTCCAACGTTCTCTCTCGTCTTTGTCATATGCATTAATAGACTTCATAAAATGGAAGCAGAAAACAAAGAATGTGGGTTCAGATAAGCGAATATTTTAAAAGAATTCGCTTCTCTTCTTTGAACGCACAAAATACTAGGGGAAGGGGGAGGGGATCTTTACCATGGTTAATTCAATGCTTATTAATGATCTTTTTCTATTTGCTTACTTCTCCCTCAGCTTCCTTTTATAAAACCTGAAGAGTGCGCACGCACGCACACAAGTGAGGTACCGACTTCTTAAATTCATATATCTAGAAAAATTGTTAACTAAACTTAATTTAACCTAAGTGCCATTGAACCGAGAAGTGCGTGATAAGTATTTCGGACGTAGTTGAGGGCTCGAAGGGTGCTTCTGCTAGTCATTTTAAAATAGTGGGGTACTCTCTAATCTACTCGTAGCCTAGCCTAGCCTCTTTTTTCCAACATTAAAAATAGTTTCGATTCTTTATATATATTTTTTTTTATTATTAAGAGGTACCAAAAGCGTTACCTCACAAAAAAATTACCCCATTACATCTGCACACATTTTTGTTTTTTAACTTATTTTAACAAGACCCTCGCTTAAAGATTTCTTTTCCACATGATTGTAGAAATGTATGAAAAAATATCGGACTTCCATAATTTACGTTTAGAAACAAAATGGAACCCCACTCAAAGACACTGATGGGCCCTCAAGCAACTAGAAATTAAGGTCAGCGTTAATATAAAACAAAGTATAAATATACAAGCTCAAAGCACACAAAAATACACGATATATTATTTTATAGTGCGTTAGTGAATGTTCGTGTATGTGTGCGTCTGTTTATAGGAAATTATGTATTCACGAACATGCACATAAACATCACACATACTGAAAAAACACAGAGAAACTCACAAAATTTTTGTTAATGTTTGTAACCAAGTTTTATTATTATCATTATATATATATATATATATATATATATATATATATATATAAAAGCGTTCCGCGCAAGATGAGGAGGGAGAACGAACGAACAAATGAAAAAATGAGGTAACCACCCGGGAATCGAACCTGGGATCTTCCGATTGCCGGTCAGATATGATAACCACTACACAATGGGCCTCAATCAATCAGAAGTAATTCTCCTACATACGAGCAGAAACCAATGCCCTGAGGGGGCACCTCCCGCATGCCGCACATATATACATTTTAACTGCAAACACCACACAGTATAATTAATGGAAAGAACGACGCTTGTATAGAAGAACGTTCCGCGCAAGATGAGGAGGGAGAACGAACAAATGAAAAATTGAGGTAACCACCCGGCTGCTTTAAACCCTAGATCCTGTCCCAAAGCTGGATCCTATCTGCTTTGCAGATAGCTGGTGAGGGAAGCTATATATTTGGGACCTCTCTGCGAGTGACTCGTTGCCCACGTCGGGCTAACATCATGAAAAAGAAAAAACTATAGTGTTTGTCATTTACCATTACTTATTCGGACTATAGTGGATTTAACTTTCCTAGAAGAGTTCCTTGTTCCATGCACGGTCTGTGTGTATCAAAAAACCTCAGGGAACCATTCAGAGTTCATTCCCATATATATATATATATATATATATATTTTATTATTCCCCAAGTTGGTCGAGTGGATAAATGAGGGGGGGGGGGCTGATAGTGGATTAATGGATTACTTGTTGCAGACTAACACTGATGAGAGGAATTCACCAAGTCAATAATGTCACTTTTTATTGTTAAGATGCAAACACGAAGTAATTAATTATTCTCAGTTGATTATTGGATATTAATTATTTATGAGAGTTAATTATTAAATATTAAAAGAAAGATTCCAGCTTTTAATACAACCCCACTATTAGGTCCTTTCCCAGTTTCCCTGGTCGAACCTTTCCAGCTTGGCCTCCTCCCCCAACCCCCCCACCTAGTAGCTTCCTGCGCGGCTGCGCCCTTTCCCAAACTCATCTTGTATAAACCATCTTTAGGGGATGGCTCAAAAGGGGTTGGGGAAAGGATAGCCTTATGTAGGTCTTCCTCAAGGAATGCGAAGAGGGTTAGTGGGTACTCTGGAGGAGTGTGAGGCGTACTTTATAGTGCACACACACCTATATACACGTGTAAATTGTCACACACACACTTTTACATATCTATCTTACAATCAATGTGTGAAACCAGTCATTTCATGTAATGCCTAAAAATTTCAGGCATTTAAGGTAATTCAATTAAGCAATTAATGACTTCGTGAAGGTTAGAGGTTAGGTCAAGTTCTAGTGGTTAAGTTAGTAATGCGTTATTACCTACGTTTAGGAGTTACAGCTATTACGCAAAATGCCTAAAATTTTTAGGCATTACGTGAAATAAATGGTTTGACACTAACATATAGCCTATATGTAGGGGCATACCGGAAATTCCTTTTCCTCGCCTACTTCTCATGGCTTGAAGATGTAATTGTACAAAGTGTTGAAATCCAATCACATGGGTAGGAAAAAGCGTACATAAAAATGCAAATTTCACAATCTTCCGAAAAGTAGTTTGCGCCAAACAATTACTGTACGCCACCAGAGCGTCTGTAGTCCACTTCAATTCGCCCTCATTCTGCTTTCTTCATTTCCTCATTCATCATCTGTACCATCCTACGACTTTCGTCGCGAAACCTCTCACTCATCTGTCCTGCAAACCTTCGAACCTCAGTTTGATCCCACACGATGTACATCACCGTTGTAGGTCTACGACTATTTCGTCCCCCCCCCCAACCTCTTTTTGCCTAAAGAAGGCGTTCTCACAGTTCCTAAAAAGGTATTGTACAGGGTGTCCGAGAATTATCTGTACAATTTTTGGCTGTTATTAAAAGTCAACCATGAAGTGTAGAAATTTCATTGTTGTCCCATTTTACAGAGAATCTCATTAAGTTTTTTCTGATACCACGTTTTGACAAGTTTTTTAGATGTAGGCGGGTGACATACATTGATGATTTAAAAGCAAGAATCACAGCTGCTATTGAGCGAATTGATGTGGATATGCTGCAGCGTACATGGCAACATTTGGAGTATCGATTGGATGTTTTGCGAATCACTAATGGTGCACATATCGAATGTTTGTAACAACGTTACTTTAATAAAAGAAACTTTTGAAAATACAGATTCTAAATCTTGTTTAAGAATTTTACGTGTGTTATCAAGAATTTTATTAAAAGATGAAATTGTACAGATAATGTTCGGACACTGGAATTTCTAAAAAACTTGTCAACTTGGTATCAGAAAAAACTTGATATTCTCTGTAAAATGGGACAACACTGGAATTTCTACACTTCATGGTTGACTTTTAATAATAGCCAAAAATTGTACAGATAATTCGCGGACACCCTGTACTTTAAACTTCTATATATGGGATCAGTAGTATAATTTGGATAGTACAGTATAATTATAACAAAAATTACAGGCCTGCGATGGTTTTTTTGTCCGAAATATTTTATCACTTATATAGTAATTCTTGCACGCTGATTCCGAAAATAATATTCATTTTTTGCCATCACGTACAGCTTTTTCACAATGTCATTACATAAGTAGTTTTCATTAAATTTTGATGAAAAACTAGTGTCTATAAATGCTTAGTTTCACCAAGACATCAAAGAAATGGAGATATCAGGAAAGGTGGAACAGCAGCATGATGGCTGATTACTGCTGGATGTTGAAACGGGATACTCCAGAATTATTACATAAAAGAAAAGGAACAGGGCGTACATTAGAGACAGTCATAGATCTCAAGAAAACTCAGGACAAATAAAGATGAATATGCAATTGACGTTAATAGTCTTTCTTTTTAAAATTGTTTGCATTTGTAATTAGTATAAAAAGCGAAATAGGTACCTAATGTAAACTGAAATAAATAATATTTATGTTGTTTTTTCCTTCGTTTGCAGAAAATCCTTACGTGATAGAAAAAATGGAACCTAATTCAAAATCAGTTATTAGTAAGAAAAAAACAATTGCAAAGTTCTCAATCGCAAGCCTGTGATTATTTATTAGAACATTTTATCTCCAAGAACAATTTAAGTATTTTGACTATCAGTAATGGAATTGGGGGTTCTCTTAAGGTTAAGGAAGCACTGCCTATCCTTCTACGTTCGTCTGTAATTTATAAATACAATAATTGTAGTGACTAATTTCGCTTATAAGTGTAGAAGCGACCTCACGTCAACTACACGTCAATTAATGAACAGAGGGCGCAACTGTCGTATAGACTTCTTAGTAACCCTTCAAACTCGTATTAGAAATAATTTAAAGGAAATGGGACATCCTTTGAAATTGAATAATTTTATAGTCCTTTCTCGTGTCCCTGACTTGAATCTTATGGAAACTATCTTCATTTTTAAACGTAAGCCAGATCTCAACGAATGTACCTCGTTTAACAAGCTAAATGTTCTTAGGTAATGTACGCTGATTCTGTATTTAGTCTTATTCTGGTTGTATCCCTATCCCTAGATTTTTAAAGTTTACTTTTCATTTTAAAGATCTTAATACTTTATGGACGACTGGTACAAATTTGTAGCATTTCAAATACACGCATTTATAACAACCCTACAAAAAAAAAAATTCCAGCGTTGAAGGGTTATTTTATTGCTAATATATTTTAACCGCTTTTAGGAATCACTGATAATGATGATAGACAGAAGTTCCTATCGAAAGCTCTGAAAATAAGGAGGTTTGCAATTGGACTGATCATTCTTACCAAACTTCGCTTTCCAAACCATTTAAAAAAAAAGGTGCTTTTTTAGTATGAGGTCTACAGACAAATTCACACTTTAGTATGCGGTCTACACCAATTTGTTTTTTAAATGTAGTTAAAGAAGGTTGAAATGACAATCTTACTTGAAAAAAATTTATTGAAAAGTTAAAAACACAGTTTAAATGTAAGTATACCTTCTTAGCTTGTTTACATCCCAATGTCAGTCGCCCTTGACGATTGGTTAGGTTTAGTCATGATATTTTCGTTAGTTTTAACGAAAATATTTTGACTAAACCTAACCAATCGTAGGTAGACCGCATACTATAGTAGCACCGGCAATTGAATTGTTTACAACTTTACTGCTTCAAATTTCTCAAGCTACTGATGTTAAACAATCATTTTGAATTTCAAGGTCAAATAGGGTCTAAGTCATGTGAGAGTCATTTAGCGAAAAAAAAAAAAGAAGCGGCAGAATGCGTGAGCAGGCACAAATTTAATGAAAAAACCTGTAGACTGCACTTTGAAAAAAGTAGAGCGCGGCAGAATTTGTAGACCGCATACTAAAGGAGCACCAAAAAAAAAAATATTATACACACACACACAATATACATACATACATACACATACATACATACACATACTCAAGGAAAAGAAAAAATTATTGTGGGTTTGCATCATTCATTCATTTCACGTGTTTAATTGCGAAATTCATCCCAATATATATATATATATATAGTTGTGTGTGTGACAAAAGTAAATAGACACCAGGGACGTCGCAGGGTGGGGCAACGTCGGACACTTGCCGCCCCCTTCCCCCCTGGAAAATAAATTTTTTTTTTATTCATTCACTATTCGTGTACGAATTAAGCTGCATCAGTTTAAGAGCGATCCTTCAGTACACTGAGACGTGTCAATATGTGGCTTCGTTCATCAATGTCTACTGAATGCTTGTCTGGTTTGTCCATGTTGAACGCATCAACAGAAGGTGATAGATAGAAAGCAATCATTAAAAACGTGATTGACCGCTTTGCATCGGACAAGCACCGCCTGCAGTACTTATTTAGCCAGTTAAACTACTGTAGATATCATTTGGAATTTTCTATATACCCGTTTTGAATAAATTCATACCTTGTCAGGTCTTGCCTTCTCGCCCCTCCCCCCCCCCGCTTCGCCTGTCGCTGGAAAAAATCCTGCGGAATGGACACCACGATGATTGTCCTCAAGAACAAATGGCAAAGTTCATCAATGGAATGCCAGAACGTCTATCAACTTTACATAATGCAAAGGGGAAAGCAAATAATATTAAAAAAAATATCAAACGCTGGAAAAGCCAAAGGCGTCTATTTGTGCGTGCGTGAGTTACTCCAAGGTTAAAATGCGAGTGATGACAGTATTTTGCACGCAAGTTAACCGATTATTTCTTTACATTTCGTTCCATTATGTTGTTTCTGCAAATGAAAGTTATTTAAAGTAATTTATTATGCTTGCATTTTGAAGGCCTTTATTGCCGCATCACTGGATACCTTGGCGGATGTTTGGTTCGATGCTTGATTCTAATTGTGAAGAATTGGGTTGGGGCCTTGCTTGGGGCCCTGCTTGGGGCAAAAATTTATAAATTTATATTTTCACATTTTTATATCTTGTATCGTCTTTGTTCACTTAGCATAGTGATAATTTAGTGTCAGGAGTTTTTCTAAAAATATGGGTCACCGTCCCTATTAACGTAGTGGGCCTAGCAACAAAATGAAGAACTGCCTTCATCTTAAGAATGATCTTAATCAAACCCCCTTAACAATCACGACAAATTTATTAGTAACGAGCAGCTTCGCAAAACGTTATCGATCGAATAAAGTCCCGTTTTACTAAACAATCACGCGCGGATCAAGCAACCTCTGGCGGCCATGAGGCGAAACAAGAGGCTTTACCGTTTACGCGATATAATTTCTTTGCGGTCAACCTACCTCAACCAAGCGTACATCATTCTACATAATCAAAAATGCAATCAACCAGAACTCCAGAATGCAAGTGACCCGTAATCATTGAAGAGGACTTCGTATCTAAGCTATACGATATGTATAATGAGAGAGTACCTTTTCATCTCTTATATCGTCGGCTGCAGTAGACGAAGGTTTCTCCATGGCAACGAGGCAAAAGATCTGGAGGAGGTGATTCTGCATGACATCGCGAATAATCCCGAACGAGTCGAAGTATCCCCCTCGTCCCTGGGTGCCGAAGGGCTCCTTGAAGGAGATTTGGACGGAGGCGATGCTATCTCGGTTCCAAGTAGGGCCGAAGATTCTATTCGCGAATCTGGCAGAGAATATTAATAAAAACCTTCAATGGACCTACTGTACTTTTATACTTATCATTAGGGAATATATTTTAATTTGAGAAAAACAATGAACACTTATAAAGTACAACAGTTATTTCTTTATGAATGTATTCGTTACTGGCAAAAGTAAATAGCATGAAGTATATAACTTATAAAATGAAATTAGAAATATTTATAAAGAAATTAGAGAAATATGGCTAACAGCAGCGAAAACTGGTCACCAACTACAGCCCCTTTTGAAGGGTCGTTTTAATTCTTACTGGTTGACGACTACCACATTTTATTAACATAACGACTTCCCTCGAACAAATCCGAATCGTTTACACTAAAGCCGGCCGCACACAGGATCGTCTTGCGACTCACTTGGGTCGTGACTCAAGTCGCGACTAGAGTCGTTAGTCGTGAGTCGCAAGACGGTCCTGTGTGCGACCGGCCTAAGTTTCGCATAAATCGGTTTAGCCTCTGGAGATTTTAAAAACTTAACATTATTTTGTTAATAATAACACTGTGCAGAGTTACCCGGGTGGAAGTGGGAATCCATATGATAAACATACTCCCTCTAACATTCAAACCGCTTTTAGTTACAAATTTTCTTGTTAGTAACTCTTGACTAAACAATGTATAGTCACGACCACATGACTGATGCCATCCATTCCTAAAACGATTCCTCTACATGGCCTTCAAACAAAGCTAATAATGAATAATGGTATATAGCAATGAACACTTAAAACGTTTTTCCATATATTACATTAAGTTTTTATATTCATGCGTGTAGACTCAAAATGCACTGTGTTTTCACATTAGCAAAGTTTTTCATCAAAAGGTACAAAAGAGTTGCTGCAAGTTTCGTGTATTGTATAAAATGACGAATGTAAGGTTCGTTTAAATATAAATAAAGGATACAACGAAATACAAGAGTCGCTATAATATACACGAATTAAAACGTTAACGTACTTGGTATTTTTCATAGGAAAAATATAAAAACAGTGAATTCTTTTATAGCATGTTTCGGAGTCGCTTATTAAAGTTAAGGATTTCAAATTAATGTTTATATTTTCAAGACAATCACACTAAAAATATGTGTGTGAATTTTCTACAATTGTTTCAAGGATATACGAATTACGTTCTAATATTATTTATTCGGAATACACAGAAAATACTTGGTTGAACCACTTAATAACGGTTGAAACAACCAAATTAAGTCCCAATCCATTTAAATTGTTGATTTAGCAATTTAAATTTATTACCAGAATAAATATGGTTGGCGTAATCATCGAAGGGTTAATTTTACAATGTAGACTGGTCGAGTGTTGTTAGGTGATTAAAACAGTGTAAAGAGTATGTTGTTATTAGTATTCTTTAAAGGTACCAGAGCGCCATTTTGTTAGAATGACATTCTTTCCTCCTTCCATTCACTTAAGGAATAAATGTTTCCTCGTACCAATTTGATAAGGATTTTGTTAGAGGTAATTTATAGTTTGGATTTGTCTATAAACTACATATACATACTGCACGTTTTGCTTACGCCCACATTATTCATTCTGACGAAGGTCAAACTTGTTGCACCACCACCACGCGAAATCGAACCACAACCCACCACGAGTAGTCAGAAATTACAAAGACCAAGCCCCAGACTCATCTCACGACCTCCTGATCAACAGCCCAACGTGTTAACCACTAGGCTACCAATGGTACCCATTCATCTACCAATCATTTTTTTTTTGGTATGGAAGGATGAACAGCAGGGTGAGCTAAGTGCCGGTTACTATCGCCGTAAATCGAACCGGTAGATACATACACTACGTCATGGACAATATCGTAATACTACTTACATTTGATTAGCTAAGTTTAATTAATATGTAATTGGATAGGGAACGTCCTCTGCCTACAGGTGATGTAACTACCTGCGTTTCGTATCCCACGTAAAGCTGTAGGTTCCCATCATATGACCTTAGATGTTTGCGAAGGAAGTTGAACACTTCCATCAAAAATAAAAAACTATTAAATTATTAACAACTTACCTAAGAGTCATAAGATTTTGAACCATTTCCTTCCCCAAGTAATGATCTATCCTGTAGATTTCCTCTTCCTTGAACAGACTCGACAAATGCTTGGATAACTCAGCCGACGTATGAGAATCTCTGCCAAAGGGTTTTTCAATAATGATCCTCGTCCAACCCATTCTCTTCGCCATGCAACATTCCTTGATATGAGCTGTCACAGTTTGGAATACTGAAGGAGGTAATGCGAGATAGAAGATTCTGTTCGCTCTTCCGCTCCCCAGTTTCGATAACTCCTGTTCCAGGAGTTCGAAGTCCCTCCTGGTATCGTAAGTTCCTTTTACGTAGTGGTTCAGTTTCCAGAATTTTTCGAATCTTTCTTGCTCTTCATCCTTCACTTTCACCCATGGATCAGATTTCTTTCGCACATCACTCACTGTTAAGTCAGAGCGAGCGTAGCCGACAAAGATCGTGCTTTCCGGCAGGAGCTTATCGCGAAAAAGCCACCACAGAGTCGGGTAGATCTTTTTCTTAGCCAAATCCCCCGAGGCCCCCATAACGACGAAGATATGGGGTATCGTGCCCTCCCAATTAACTTCTCCCGGGGTATGGCACGACTTCAGACTTTGTCGAAGGAGAGCGAGCATTTCCTCGCCTACTTCGGAGGAAACTTTACCATGTGGTTTGCGAGACATGGTCACAGTGGTAATGGAGTAACTTAAGGGTAAATCCGGTTGACTATCGGAATGCGGGTCCACGTAACTACCTTCTGCACAGTTGATAAGGTTTCTGTCGGTGGCGGTAGGAGTCCCGAGCACGATGCAAGTATTCCCCAGCTTGACTCAAGAATGAGGTTTCGCAAACCGCCAGAAAACTGATGCGAGTTACCTAAAATCGCTGGAATATACAAAGCAGTCAATTTACTGATGACATTTAGTTCTTAAAAATCATTAAAACACTTATTTTAGGCTTAGCAACAGTTCGATATTTACTTTTGATGTACAAGAATCACTAAATCCTAAAAAAAGTAGTATATATATATATATATATATATAATGAATAAAACCACGAAGGGAAAAGAAAAAGTGGTGCTCAAGCGCTTTCGTCTAATGACATCCTCAGTGTTCCTGAGGATGTCATTAGACAAAAGCGCTTGAGCACCACTTTGTGCTTCTTTTCCTTCGTGGTTTTATTCATCATAAATATTTTTCACGTAACTTTCGTGAAATAATTTTATATATATATATATATATATATATATATATATCATAAAGAACCATGGGCCTCACAGGCCCATGGTGTAATGGTATCGCATCTGACCGGCAATCGGAAGATCCCGGGTTCGATTCCCGGGTGGTTACCTCATTTTTTCATGTTTCGTTCTCTCGTCTTGCGCGGGGAATATCTCCTATACAAGCGTCGTTCTTTACGTTATTTATACTGCGTGTTCTTTGCAGTTGAATGTGTGTGTGTGTATATATATATATATAATTATATATATATATATATATATATATATATACACACACGTTTTGGAGTGATTTTAAACGTTATGGTATATTTTACATTTAATAAAGTTTATTTTTTTAATTATATCAATATTATTATAAACGTCTAACTATTTTATTACTACTATTACTGGATTATCAGATTTATGAATAATCGATTACTTATGCACTTTTTCATCGATGTTTCTCACTGATGAGAAATATGAAAGAACCGTTAACGAAAACCACACTCATTTATTAAAAAGGAGCAAGAATTTTATATCAACTGTGTATGATCTTCAAAACATTAATATCATTGATCGAAAGCTCGTCCCCTTAAATAGAAATTCTATATTTTTATCAATTTCCTATTTTATTTTTTTTTAACTTATTTTTGTAAAGGATTCTTTGTTAAGAAATAGTTTGGTTAACTTGTAAATATCCGGTGAGAGAGCCTACAACTGAAGGCAACGTAGGTATAATATTCATTAGCAATCTGATTCCAACGTTTTGATTTAACTACGCCTCTTCCTGGAATACGTTTGACCGAGATTAGTATTGCTAACTCATAAAATATTAAAAAACTGGATGGCCGTATTGCGAATATTAACGACAAACAGTCATGGATTATCTTACGGAAGAGAGAGAGAGATTTAGATTAACAAATTCATATAAAAAGTTCTAATAAACAATTATTACAAACAATGTACTTTGTTAACTTCAAACTGAAATTATACTTAGAGATATTCTTTTCGCTGATAATTTTTCATGGCGTGATTTGACACCCAATACATTAACAGATAATAAAACAAAAAAACAATTAAATCACAATTTTTTTTTTAATTACTAGCACCAAATCACAAGTTCTCAATAAACATTGTTACCAAATATTAATTATTACGAACATCAGGTGATTTAATATAAACCAATAACTTATGGTTTACATTCCTTGTTATGGAACAATGCTAAAAATAACTTTCCCCTTTCTTTCAATTAATCAATAAAAGCTATAACACAAAATTTTAATAAACATCTCAAATTGCTATACATCAACACTTACACCTCACAACAGCCGCTGTCTGGGAAGCACTAACCTACCACCGTAGTACCACGTCACTGTGACAAGCAAAGCAAAGGCAAAGGAATCAGCTGATATGTACACAAGAAACAAACGAGTTGCCAGTTAGTATTAAAAGATCTATATTTTCCAGCTACATTTAAACTACCATTTACGCTGGCATTAATGTATTTATTTATCACTGATTAGTATAATATTGAAATTTAATGATATAATAGTTTAAACTATGGTCTTCCATATGTAGGCTATACAGCAAACGATGCCTTTTTATGTTAGTCCTAGCAAGTATATGTGACGTCACTAAGAACAAAACGAAGAAATATCTTGACAAAGTGAAATTATGATATGAATCGCATTCCAATTCTGGTGAAATCTATTTTATGAATTTTATATATTTAATCATCGATGCATTCATAGTTTAAAGTGGAAACATAAAAAGTTAAACATATTTTTACATAAATCACTCTTCCATCCGTACTCCCATTTCAGCGTACGAGCAGCTCGCAACAACATTGACAAGCAAATGGGGGAGGGGGGTGGGTCAAAGTACTGAAAGCAACAGTGCTCTGTATTAGTCTATTCCAGGGGTAGCGAACCTTTTTACAGTCGCGTGCCAAAAAAAAACATGAAACCATAAAAAAAAATTCGCGGGCCCACCAAAGTTTATATATAATGCACCAAATTATAAACCTTAAGTCTATTATTTTATACTCATTTTTTGGATAACAATTTTTATGCTTAGGCGTGCCAGGCAAATTTGATCGCGTGCTCATTTGGGCACGCGTGCCATAGGTTCGCCACCACTGCTAGTCCAAAGAACATCCATACCCGTATTCAGTTGATTACAGTTTTCGTTAATTTGTATTGCAGACACCCCCAATTATTATCAGTCCTGATGCATGACTCTTCAGCAGCAAGATGCACCACAAGTTTGGGTTCTTTTGCATTATCCTCCCAACACTAATTTTTTTATATAATGTTGGTTTGGTTTTGGTTATGGTACTTTATTTTCCTTCCATTATAAAAAAAATGAGTGTTGGGATAAGGTTAGGTTAGGTTAGGTTAGGTTAAAAACAGTCCGCCGCAAGTGTTTTGCTAACGTACTTTATTTTCCTTCCATTATAAAAAAAAATTAGTGTTGGGAGGATAATGCAAAAGTACCCAAGTTTGTATTTCCTCCCTAGGGCAGCACAAATTTACCTGTATGTATATATAAGTTTCAAGGAGACTAGATTACACTGGTTAGATGATCGTTTTAGATTGGTTAGTTATTTTCCATGTGACCAATTTCGGCCAATCAAGAGCTTTGTAACAAATTTTTACTATTAAAAACACTGGTCTCCGCGAACCTTAATATATATATAAAAAAAAAAACCTTTGGTTAGCTTCCGCCCGAATTGTTCATTCTGACGAAGGTCAACCTTTTCACTCCACCTTAGACCTACAGTTTAACGTGGAATCCGAACCACGCACCATCAGCAGCCGAGCGTCTTAACCACTAGGCCACATAGGGTACCCATTTATCTACCAACGACTTTCTTTATTGTGTGGAAGGATGAACAGCTGGGTTTTGCTGCGCGCCGGCTGCCGTCGGGTCTCGAACCCGGAGCCGCTGGATTTGTAGTCAGCAACGCTAACCACTGCACAGTCGTTTTCATAAAACGCTTATTAATTTAAACTTCGTAATTTACGCAAAGCGGGCACAAACCGTTAATCCGTTAATCGTTAATTAACGAAGTTAACTTTTTCGTTAACGATTTAACTTTTAAGTTAACTTTGAAAATCATTATCGAACTAATTAACTTCCGTTACATTTAACTTCCGTTAACTCAAGTCCGTTAACCCAAAAAATTCATAAATAAACGTTCAAAAGTTTCTATTATTTTCAGTGCTGAGCAGGTGCGTAATTAATCCGCCACTGTTAATAGTGATGAACGAATTTCCATTTCCGCAGTGCAAAATCAGGCGATATATTTGTTTCCGTCGCCACAATTTGTGTCTTACCAAATATGGTAGTTATTTATGGCATTGGTTTGAGCAAAACATGGTCGACTGTAAAATCAGGCGGAAAGATTTGCCATTTGAGTTGAATGTTTCAACTTCTTTCAAGAAATATCACGAGCAAGTGTTGGTGGACTTGTTCATCAAGTTCAACACAGCCATCCCCTCCAGTGCTGCAGTGGAGCGTTTGTTCTCTATGGGCAAGAAATCCTGAGGGCCAAGAGATCATCCCTGTCTGATGAAAACTTTGATATGCTAATTTTCATGAAGGGCAACATGCATCTCATGGACAAAATGGAGAACGAGAAGAAGAGGGAAAATTAAATTATATATATATTGTGTTTTTCATTTTTTTTATAAAAAAGTTAACGTTAACGGTTTATCGGTAACTTCCGTTACATGTTTAACGAATTAACGGATTAACGGTTAACGAAGTTAACTTTTTGGTTAACGGATTAGCGGTTAACGAAGTTAACTTTTTGGTTAACGGTGCCCACCACTGAATTTACGGATAGGGCTTTTGATTTATAGTTAATTTAACCTACGAGAGAGAGAGAGAGAACAGGTAAGGAATGTAAGTATATGATTGGTATCACATTTTTGGCTTGCCTCTACTACGATAATTTCGTAATTTTCCTAGTTTTCGATAATTAGTTGTATAATTTCACACGAGTGAGGCGTCGCCTTTCGGCCATTACTGAGGAAGTTCAGAGAAAACGCGATGTGAAGAAAATAAAAATGAATGAGATTTGTTTGCTTTTTTTTTTTACCATAAGGAATTGAAGATATTACAGTTCCTTAACGGTCTTAACAGTGGCGATTCCAAGATTCTGAAATTGAGGAGGCGGAAGGGTGGCAGAGAGATAGACTTGGGAGGCGAGGTTTGAATTTGGAAACATATGATTTCATATGATTTCATACTTGACCCAGTACATTTCATACACTGTTTCTCACAAAAGTAATGATGAGCCTCACCATTTTCCCATAACCAAAATGAAATGACACAAAATTAAATGTAACAATGTCAAACAATGACATAGTTTAAGCTTGTTGAATTTTGTATTCCAAAAATACTCTTAATAAATTAATATATTGAACATGACACACAACTGTCAAAAAAATCCAAGTCTGACAGACGAAAAAAAAGACAAAAACCAACAAGGCTTAATTCCTTACAAAAAGTATCTAAAGTGTTCATGAATTGGTTTCCTTCATGGAAGAGGACTACATCTCTTGGTAAGTGACTTCATAACCTAATACTCTGGTTTAGAAGAATTTACATAATTCAAGTTCGCGATGCCCCATTTTCAAAACTTGTTCCTGGTGTTGACTTGGAATCAATTCAAAACAAGCAATATCCTTCGAAGTTTACAAGGAAGTTTCATACCAACGTAAATCTAACTAAATTAAATTTTTTTAATATGAGATATGTACATTCTTAGATTCCCTAGGGGAGGCACCCGCCTCCCCTTGGCGTCGCAACTGGGTCTTAAGCAATATATCATCGCATACAGGACACTTTTGGCTACAATTTTCGGCCATAAAAGAAAAATGCATTGCCGCGGCGATAAGACACCTCAGGAAGGCGACGCCTCATTATTTAACACACCTTTCACTTCTGATACAAGGGAGGAATCTGGTTTTTTGGTATGAAAATGTTCCGCGAAAAGCTTTTACAAACTGTTGCAAAATGTTATGCGTTCTACTAGTGGTTAAAACAAAAGGCCGTACTGTAAGCTTTTACATAATTTATTACCTTTTAAAACGCCCCAAAACTCTCTCGTCTTTGTTTTGAAATAATCGTTATCTAAAATTATCAAATTATTTGACAGATCATTAAAATAATAATATTAAATTCCATTTAACAAATTATTTTAAAGATAATCATATTAAATTCCATATACCCACACTGCACAATGGAGTGGACATGTAGCATCATTCTTTAGAACATGATGTCCTCGGGTAAAGTATACCATTCCGAAACAAAGACAGGAGGTTCTTATCTAAGATAGATATGTAACCTTGTGAATTAAGAATTAAGACGCTCCTCTATGAACCAAAAGTCAGTTTTTTCCAGAGTATCAAAGTCCTGCCCACAGGGCCGGCGCTAGTTAAATTATGATACTGGGCGACACACATTTTTGGCGCTCCCCACCCCCCATATTTAAGAGAGTTGTTAGAAAATCTAGAAGACGAAGCTTCACTGTTATCCCAAAGCGATACGATGACTAAGCTAATTAATGTAGCATTGCTTGTATATATTAAGATACTGTATATCCATCTCATAATTGTAAGGTTAGTGAAAAATTGTTACTTACTTTAGAGCCAAAATTTTTGGGCTCTTGTGGCATCATTTTTTTAACACTGGCAGCGTCCTTTCTACTCTTTTGTTGAATGTGGCAGTGATAGAGTGTGGCCTTATAGAGAGCTCTCTTGCAATTCAGTATGGTAGTTTAGATACAGGATTGTTGCATTGTGCAATGGTGTAGGTTGTGTTCAGAGCTGGGCAATAAATACATTGAATGTATTTAAATACTAAATACTAAATACATGGGAGAAATGTATTTAAATACTAAATACTAAATACATTTTACGAATGTATTTAGATACTAAATACAAAATACATCAATTGTATTTAAATACATTTGTAAATACATTTTAAATACATACACATTTTAACATATGCATTCACTAATTCATGAGTAACAACAATATAAAATGCTTGATAAAGGATAAAGAAATAGTACAATCTAATTTCCGATTATATATTTCCCTTTTTAGAACAAAACAAAAACAAAAGAACTTAGAACTTACGATGTTCAACCAGTGACATATTATACTCATTATATCATTGCAAAATGAGTAACAATTAATGAGTAGATGAGACATAAACGTAAACATAAGACGTAAACATAAACATAAGGCACCTTACGAATTCTCTTTTATTTCACGGTTGCTGCGGATCAAAACCAATCTTTCAAAAGTTTTGTCTGAAAGAGTTTCTTTTGGGAGTCAAAGTGATTCCCGCGAATGAGAATATTCGCTCTACCGGTGCCGAAGATGGTAATGTCGTGTTATAGCGGAGGAACAGTCTTTTTATGAGAGGATGTTTTCCCAAACTGTTGAAACATGAACCATGCTGTACTACACTGTCAACGCGTCGTACTGTGCTAGTAGAGAACGTGTATTAAACCAGTAAAAGTATTTACATTTTTATATTTTGAGTATTTAAATACTCATTAAAGTATTTAAATACTATATTTAAATACATGAAAAACAATGTATTTATAAATACAGTTCTAAATACACAAATGTATTTAAATACGTATTTAAATACAAATGTATTTAAATACTGCCCAGCTCTGGTTGTGTTGTTGTTGCACGGTTTAGAAACAAGGCCATAAATAGTGCCCTTTTTCAATTTTATGCTAGAGGCCCAAAGTAGGTCCACATCGAGTCAACAACCCTAAGGTAGGACCGAAAAGAACCTCCAATCCATAAACTCTGTTTTAGTCTAGCTTAACTTAGGCTATAAACTAAGATAGCCCTTCAGAGGTTGGCCGTTTAAGGCTCAGCTGGGATTCTGAACCCAATCAAAAAATAAAATAACAAGAATAGCTTGAACGTAGTTCTACAATATTTATTTGTTTATTGTGCATTAATAATTATATACTTATACGTTGAAAATACTTCTTTATTATTATTAAGAGAAAATAATAATAACAATAATAATAATAATAATAATAATATATCAATTATAACGTTTATTTAAAAAAATCAAAGAGAAGTATAGAAAGTAAAAAACAACATACAATATTATCAAAGGGAAATCAAAATAAGTATAATATTAATTTAAAAAGGAACTTTCCTTGCTTCAATAGCAGTAAATTCTTTAATTAGTTCTGATTAGTCCTGGGTCTTCACAATTCGGTTCTCTACAGCTAATATAGCAAGAGACGCTAGTCTATCTTGCACCATAGTTGTTCTTTAGCAATTTTTAACTAGTTAAGTTTGCTAAAACTTGTCTCTCCATTGGTCACAGTAACAGGAATTATGAACAAAATACGCATACTAATCCACACGTTCGAAAAATTGTCTTACATTTTAGCGTTGTTAAAAATCTAGAAGAAGAAGAGCCATTGTTGTCCCAAAGCAGTATGATAACTAAGCTAATTAATGCAGCATTGCTTGTATATATATACTGTATATATATATATATATACATATATATTAAGTTAAGGTGTGTGTGTGCAGGGCCGGCGCTAGGAAGTGCGGGGCCCAATTAGAAAATTGTTAGCGCCTAGCGGGGCCCTCTACCCGTTGTCGTTTCAAAGTTGGAGTGACAAGAAATTTCGCTAGAGCACCTCTTTGTTTTTCATTTTCAGCTGCCTTAGCCTTGGCCAGTGCTCGTTTCTGATTGCTGCTCAAATACTTTCGCCTTTTGTCTCTATCTCTGCTTGTGCTTGCCATGATGACGATGATGTAAGGGCTTTTTCAATTACTTTTCTTTTAAAAAAGCTAAACGGCGACGATAAACTGAAATTACAAAACAAAAAACAAAATCATTCACAATAAAGACTCCCTGGCACTGAAAAATAATAAAGATGTGCATGTATGCATCTAATGATTAAAGCAAAAGATTTCATGATTTTTAAAAGCCTGGAGTAAGAAGAAAAGCGCAGGGGGCAAAGAACAAGCTCTAGTAAATAGAAATGTAAATGCTCTATGATAATGAGGCAAAAACTAGTTAATTTAATATGTAGGATCTACTTACCACCACGTTTCTCTGTTACATGCAGGCTTAAGACACTTCAAGTTTGCAGTTTGGACATATAAACAATTTGGACATATTTAACAAACCACAACTTTACATTCCAAGCTTTATGTTATATAATCTCATTAACAGCGCTCTTTCTGTGTTGAGGGTTTGAATATCGTCCACAAATTACCTTTTTTTTAAAAAAGCTAAACGGCGACGATAAACTGAAATTACAAAACAAATAAACAAACGATTAGCAATAAAACATTGAAACATAGATATACGAGGACGGACTGAATAGTTTCACTGCCTTCACAGTAACAAGAAACTTCGTGCACACTGGACACTCATTAATTCATCATAGCGTCCCCCACTCGAGCGCGTGCGCGGGGTCCCCTCGGGGCGCGGGGCCCAATTTGAACAAATCTGTCTAATCGGCTTAAAACCGGCCCTGTGTGTGTGTATAGCCATCTCATAATTGTAAAGTTAGTGGAAAATTCACTTAATTTGGAGTCAGCATTTTTTAGCACTGCAGCGTCCTTTCTACTTCTTTGTTGAATGCGGTACTGATAGGGCGTGGTCTTATAGAGAGCTCTCTTGCAATTCAGTTTGGTTGTTTAGATATAGGATTGTTGCATTGTGCAATGGTGCAGGTTGTGTTGTTGTTGCAAGGTTTAGAAAGATCATAAATAATGCTCTTTTTTTCATTTTATGCTACTGAGGCCTAAAGTTGGCCCACATCGAGTCAGCAACCATGAGGTAGGACCGAATAGGACCTCCAAGTCCGTAAAGTTTGTTTTTGTCTAGCTTAACTTAGGCTATAAATTAAAATAGCCCTTCAGAGGTTGGCGGCTCAAGGCTCAGCTGGGATTCTGAACCCCAGTGGCGGTCCTGGCATTTTTGGCGCCCTAGGCGAGATCATGCAAAGGTGCCCTTCCTCTGTCAACAGCACACTCCCCCCTCCCGGTGCATAACCTCTGCCGCAATAAAACACACAGAACACATTGTCTTTAAAACACAAAGCACCGCCTTCATTTATTGTTCTTAGCTTCAAGTAAGAACAAGTTGTCTTGAAACAAAAACTACAAAGAAATCTTGTATGAATAATAATTGAACACTCAATAAAGATTCCCAAACATATTGCAAACAAAATAAATATTCCAATGTATATTGCACACAAAATAGATAAATAAAAAACTAATAAATCACACAATGTAGCTTAATAAAAGAATAAGATTGCCAGTTAGCAAATAACTGAATTTTAAATTTGGTTTGGAAGTTTAGGTCTAGTTGTTTTCCTATTAAAACCTGATCCTCCTGGTCTTCCTTGATGCAAATTCATCAATGATGTCATCATAGGAAATCTGCTCAGAAACCGCATGGTTAATGCTGATGACAGCAAGACCAGTGAAGCGGTCTTGCATCATGGTGGATCTCAGGTAAGTCTTGATGAGCTTGAGTTTGGAAAAGCTCCTCTCCGCTCCAGCCACTGTCATTGGAAGGGTGACAGCAACCCTGAGGGCGATCTAGAGGTTGGGATAGATCTCTGTGAGCTGCTTTTTCATGGATAAACGTCAGAAGATGAAGTGCTGTCATGCTCGTAGATGGCAGTTCAGGCAAATTCTTTAATTCCTGTGCCAACTCCCCACCATCTAGATCAGAATGGCCTCGACAGCTTAAAGTGTTGCTGAAGGTTTCTGATTGCTATGTCATCTCCTCATTTGACAAGTTTTGGAAGTTTGAGAGCACTCCAAACTTGTCTCTCACTTCTCCCAAGGTCTGCAATCTTTCCTGAAGTGATGAGATAGCAACACCACCACATTGAAAAAGGTCACCTCCAAATTTTTAAGTGCGTCATTGATGGGCTCATCAGGGGACTCATAGGAGAAGTGCCGCTTTGTGGACCTCAGCCTCTTTTGCTGGAGAACAGCCTCCACATTCATGTCTTCGCACATGTCCATGGCTGAGGTTCGTGCAGCCACAAAGCCTGTTGTTCTGTAAGTGCTGAGAGTTGTTTCAGTCTTCCTTAGCAGATTGACAGCCACATCCAACTGAATTGAGGGAGACTGGATTAATTTGCTGACTTGCTCTATGTGGATTATGTGGCTTTTCTTCTCTTTCTTCCCTGTGCACCTGACGGCTTTGTCCTCTTCAACATGATGCTCGGCCAGACACGACTCACTGTAACCTAGAACACATATGAAATTGTGGAGTAGAGAAAAATCTGTCGCTAGCTACACTCTAATTTACTCTGCTGTGATTTTAATAATTATAAACAGTTTTAACTTATATCTATTTCATTGCTTGTTTATTTTAATAAAATAACTTTTAATTTAGTTTTATAAATTGTTTTTACAAGCAAAATCGATACCTATCACCAAAGATAAATATCTATCTCCAACCGGGGTTGGTGAGACCGTGAGTTGGTAAATTTCTCGAGCCCTGGACTGGATCCTGTTTGAGAAAAATCAAAAAACGAGCGTGCTATGTCGCCCCCGCCAACAATTGGCGCCCTAGGCGGCCGCCTATATCGCCTATGCCCAGGACCGCCACTGCTGAACCCAATAAAAAAAAATAACATGAACAATCGTTCTTAATAAATCGAATCACGTGAATAGGCGTAATAACATTTTGATCAGTGCTGAACTTAACCGTGAATATAAAACTTCCATTAACGTTAACAACTACAGCTCGTTTGTTCTACGCAGGTGTGACGTGACACATGACAACGGTGAAAGTTAGATACACACTGCGCATTGCGCAGTAACTTGGAGTACCAGTCGATTATTTAACGCCGTGAATAACTATCTTCACATCTGATGAAACTTTTGGGGGTGGCTTTCTTTCATTGATCCATTGACTACCGTTGTGCAATAGTACAGCTTTTAAACTCAACTTTGATGAATCGACACAAAGCCTCCATTCCTTAGGATTGTGTTCGTGACCATTTGCCTCCATGATAACGTTCACAGCATTACAATACACTAAATCACTTTCCATAGAGAAAAACGATGTAAAGTATGTCTGACGCTTAGGGGCCATTCACAATTATCAACATTTTCACAAGTGTACAAAGCGTACACTTTTTGAAGACCGCCCCGCCCTCCCCCCCTAAAAGTGTTCAAAGAAAAATGTTGACTTTTTTTTACAATGTATTGTATTGAAAAAACTAGAGATATATAAGTTAATATTCACACTCAAATTAAAAAAAAATGGAATTTAGCACTATTAAAATGAAAGAAACGTACTGACAATACAATCCAAAACAGTTATACTATAATATTAATACTCTACGAAATTGGCGGGAAGATATAGATTGACATTTTTTGCATTTCTAAAAGCGTACAACGGCCCTTAACCCCCTCCTCGCCCTAGCTTGTACGCTCGTGAAAATGTTGATAATTGTGAACGGCCCCTTACGAAATGATGATATTTTACAGTCTTTTGTAAGAGATTCCAACCTTTTAATCTAGAACCTAAGAGCTCAGCCTGATTTTTAGATAGATTCAACTCTCTGACAAGATCATTTAATTCTGACTGAGAAATTAAATGAGGTTCATCCGATGAAGGTGGTTGAAATTGTGCATCTATGTCATTTTGTCTGTCCAAAAGTTCATTACACGATTCATCATCAGGTTCATGACCAGTGTTGCCAAACCTGCGGTTTACCCGCCCAATTGGGCTATTTCGAGCTGCTTGCCGCGCCGCGGCATAGCATATTCTTACTGCTATGTGTCTAAAATTGGGTTACTTTTGAAACACGAGAAACCGCGGCAAGAGTCAAATCTATTAAAATTAATTAAATTTAATGAGATAGTCACTTATTTATCCAATTTTTTAAAAATTATATATATATATATATATATATATATATATATATATATATATACAGTTTAACTGCAAACAACACACAGTATAATTAATGTAAAGAACGACGGTTGTGTAGAAGAACGTTCCGCACAAGATGAGGAGGAAGAACGAACAAATGAAAAATGAGGTTACCACCTGGGAATCGAAGCCGGATCTTCCGATTGCCGGTCAGATATGCTATCCACTACACCATGGGCCTCGATTAATCAAATGTCGTAATTCTCCTACATACGAGCAGAAACCAATGCCCTGAGGGGGCACCTTCGCATGCCGTACCTATATATACATTTTAACTGCAAACAACACACAACAACCTCATTTTTCATTTGTTCGTTCTTCCTCCTCATCTTGTGCGGAACGTTCTTCTACACAAGCGTCGTTCTTTACATTAATTATACTGTGTTGTTTGCAGTTAAAATGTGTATATATAGGTACGGCATGCGAAGGTGCCCCCTCAGGGCATTGGTTTCTGCTCGTATGTAGGAGAATTACGACATTTGATTAATCGAGGCCCATGGTGGAGTGGATAGCATATCTGACCGGCAATCGGAAGATCCCGGGTTCGATTCCCGGGTGGTAACCTCATTTTTCATTTGTTCGTTCTTCCTCCTCATCTTGTGCGGGACGTTCTTCTACACAAGCGTCGTTCTTTATATATATATATATATCTTTTTAATTTTTTTCTGTAATCCATGCAGGTAAATCTAGTAAACTGGGGTGAAGCAATCTATAAACAAAGAAATGCCGATGTCCTAGCTTTCATCCTAGGATAAAGGCTTCATTCTTTGATAAAGGCTATCAAAGACAGTTCATTCTACGATCATATTCAGCATTAGCATTCATAAATCAAATGCATATGTAATGTAATAAACCTATGCATTAATGCATTCAGTTTATTAAATAAATGCCTTTTGTGCAGCTTATTTTCCTTTAATTTTATTTATTTCTGAAAAATCCGTCACTAATTTTTACAAATAAATTAAAATAATGTTCCCATTGAATATGAAAACTTTAGCGCACCCTGATGGACCATAATAGCCCTTAGCGTGCTTACTTTAAAAAAAATTATGAAGTTCTTGTGTTCTTATAATTTGGGTTACTTTTAAGGTCTTTGCCGCGCCTCGCGAGATCATCCGTCGCGGTTAAGTAACTAAAGTTTTTGGCAACCCTGGGTTCATTATCTAAAGTCCATGTCTTTTGTGGTTTTGGTACTGGTAAGTCGTCACAATGTGAAAGACGTCGCATGGCTAACAGTAAATTAGGATATTGAGTCGCATGTTTAGATTTTGAGAAATGTCCACTTATCTTCGTTAAGCAGAAGTCGCAATCAGTCGAGTGGTCTCTTTGTTCTCTCCATACCATTGGAACAGCAAAAGGCATTGAAGAATGAGTACCTTTTAATCACGCTCTCAGAGATCTTGCACAAGAAATGCAACATACATGAGGAGCCCAGGTTTTGTCTTGACCTCCTACTATGCAGTATACTTAAATAAGTATATGCATATTATATATAACCATGTAATTATAAATAATAATAGGCATAATACAAAGACTTACAAAATAAATGACTAACAATAAATCTCGTATTATGATGCAAACTGAGGAATACTATCTCGATCTCAAAGGGTTTTAAGAGTCTTTTCCGTTTGGGGGCTAGCAGCGAATTTTAATGAAAATCGATATACTAATGTAGTTTTGGTCACTGATTTCAAAAATAACTTTCCTTTTTTGGAGAAGTGAAAAACAAACATGTTAGAGCACGTTAAATAATTAATGTGTTTTAACTAGCTTAAACTAGTTACAGAGGATTGTGTTAAATTTAGCCAGAGTCACAAACTGCTACTGTTTATGAAAAAGTGCTCTAAGTGTGGGAAAGTGTGTTCCTTTGATAAAAATACCCAATTCTTTCGTTGCCAAAAGCGTCGGTCTAATGGTAAAAAGTGTAACTTTACGAAGAATACGTTTTTTGAAGGATCCCGGTAGATCTGTAAAAGTAGCAGAAAAAAAAATCAAGAATTAATGCCCAGTTAGGTCAGCTGTACGCCTTTGACGATTGGTTAGGTTAAGTTATGATATTTTCGTTAAAAACACATTCATTATTTAAAGTGCTCTAACATGTTTGTTTTTTATTTCTCCAAAAAAAAGAGTTATTTTTTAAATCAGTGACCAAAACTACATTAGTATACCGATTTTCATTAAAATTCGCTGCTAGCCCCCAAACGGAAAAGACCCGGTTTTAAATTGCAAATCCCTCAAAAACTGGGGGTGATAGAAAAAATCTCTTTCCATTTTTGTAAGCAGCATAAAAAAGAACACAAGAATCACCCACATTTATCAAAAGGAGAAAAACTTTGTTGAACAGTGTTATACAATGTATAACACTGTTCATGTGTTTAAATATACATGCATATGTTTAAATATACATGTGTTTAAATATACATGTATATGTTTAAATATACATGTATTAGAATGTAGGTGCTAATTACTGTACGTTGCTGAAGAATTTCCACATCCGAAAAAGAACATGAATGCTGCGAGTTGGATTATGAAAATTATTGTGCAGTATTCTGGTTTCCTTCCAGTGGGTTCCGAGCCATGTTGGAATTACAGGTAATGAGATGGTTGATACGCTGGCCAGGGCTGCTCATTCCCTCCCTGCTATAACTTCACTATATTTCCATCCAGGCGAGGGTTTTGCAGTAGCTAAAATGGCAGTGCAAAATGATTACAAAACCCAATGGGAGAGATTACGGCACTCAACTCTCTATGGAATGTTTAAGCCTTCCTGGGGCACAAGAAATTGGCCTGTACCTTCTTCCCACTATAAAGCTTCTATAATATTTAGATTCCGTTCAGGCCATGTAGGCCTTCAGGCTTACTTACACCGGATTGGACTAGCTTTCTCCCCATTATGTGTTAGTTGTAATTTACCAGAGACACTGTCCCATTTCTTTCTTTTTTGTCCATGTTATACTAGGCAAAGGAAAAAATTAAGATTCTCTCTTTTGCAATATGGAGTCAGGAACTTTACTTTATCAGTCCTATTAGGTGGGGATAGTTTTTCGCCCCCATTGATACACTTCACTATGGACCAAGTATTCAAGTTTGTAGTGGCATCTGGGCGGTTGAGAGAGTTTTAAATCTTGCATTGTATACCGATTTTCATTCCCACAGGTTTATTAATCTGTTACCTCCTAGTTACTCCATCTGGCTGTTACTGTTGACTTAGTACTTGGTTCCATTTTTATCAGTTCATGTTTAGTAGTACTAACAGGCCTCATATTCATCCCTTTCTGAGTGTTCTGGAATTGGCCCCAGAACTGAAAAAGGTAATGGTGTGCTTTCTCTATTGCTCTCTCATCCCAATAATAATAGACCCAGCACTTGATGTAGGAACAGTGGAAGTTCTCCTGGAACAAGGTGTTTTGGTCTTGGAGGATGTAAATAGCCTTATTGGCTGAGCTCCTCCATATAAAACTTCAAACAATCAATCAATCAATTATTGTGCAACAAAAGTCAGAAAGTTGGCAGAAGATATTCTATCCTTGTTGTACCACGTTTTGGTTGGGAATAGTTGAAGTGTGAATAGCGGGATTTGTATGTGACAGTCCTGAATGGGAGTGTGCTGAAATTTGTTGTTAATATTTTGTAGATTTTTCAAGCTGTATATATATTTTAATTTGGTAAAAATTCGGTTTATCACTGGGAACCCAATTTTTGCATGAAAATAGGTTTTTCTGATGTATTTCACTGTGTTTCCTGCAAATGTGACCTTCATTTCTTGCGCTTCTTGTGCAAACATTTTGTATATAATTATTTCTCTTATTTATTTCTCTTACTTATTTCTCTTACTTATAAGGTAGGCTTGGGCCGGCACTGTTTTGGGGTAAGTTAAATATATTAATTATGCAGAGACCTAATGAATGAGAAAAGCAAATGTCGTACCCATTTACAGAAAGCGGAGTTGGTACCCAAAAGCCCATGAGCAAAAACCTACCCAAAAACCCAAACTGTTTCGTTATAAAACTACCTATTTTCATTATTCTAATGCAATTTTGATTTGATTTACACAATAAAGGTATTAAGACAACTTATTTTGGCACTTTATTTAGTGAAAGCAAATATAATAAAAGGGTCCACCTTTCACTTAAAAAATTTCCTGTTTTGTTGATGAGAAAAATTCTCTGAACATAAGAAATAAAGGGTTAATATTCGGCTGGACACAGGGGCTAACGAGAAATGAGAGGTGTTTCGCTAGCACTATTTTTCATGCTCTGGTATTATTCTACTATTACACCCGTCTAACGTCCAGCAATTATTATATGTTCATTAGGTAGATTTTTTAATTCTAAGACACTTTTCTTCTATAGCGTTTCCGTCGCAAATGCTTCGTTTTCGAGATATAAACGTTCGTTTGTCCGTACGTTCGTTTGTGTGTTCGTACATTCGTTTGTGTGTTCGTACGTTCGTTTGTGTTGATGTCACATGTCTGCCCAATCAGAGCGCTCCATCCATTTCGAATTTGAATTAGTTTGCTACCGGAATGGCTTCGTGTGAGACGTGCTTGTTTGATTATTACCGCTGTATTGTCGCTTTCTATGAAAATTTAGAAAAATGTGTCAAGTTTCTGCGTGCTCAGTGTTCTACCAACAGTAGTGAAGTGTCCACATTGTAAAATGGAGTGTACATATCGTCAAGACCACAAACTGTGGCATTGTAGATAGGTTAGGAAGGTTAGGTCAATTTTGAAGGCGAAATTTATGTTTTTCCTATGGTTTTTGATGTTTTGAACGAATCTGACCTTCAGAACCGTCGGAAATGACTCGTTTTCTGTGATTTCCCCCACATTGCCAACTGGGGGGGGGGGGGGTATTTCAAAAACGAGTCATTTCCAACGGTTTTGAAGGTCAGATTCGTTCAAAACACATCAAAAAACATAGGAAAAACATAAATTTCACCTCGAAAGGGAGACGGGTGTAATACTGGACATTTACCCATGCTCTTTACGATGGTACTAAATTTTTTGTGGAAATGCAAGATTATAGAAAAAATTACAAGTTAGATTTTTATAGTGAATATTTCTTGTTTTGGCTATAATGTACTTTTTTTCATAAAATATTTTTTCATTACTTTTTCTTCCGCAGCCTTATTAGCCCACTTTTATGTGGGGTCGCTGTTGCAGATCCTTCTTCTTCGTTCACTTCTGTCTTGAGCCACCTCTTCCTCCAGTCCCTTATCACTATCTTTCTTCAGTCTATCCCGCCACCTCATCTTACATCTACCTCTTCTCCTCGTGTCTGGAATTTCCATCCTCAGCATCCGTCATCCCACATACTCCTCCTCCCTCCTCTGGACATGCCCAATGCCCATACCATCTCAATCTCTCTTCCTGTGCCTTCTTGGAGATTTCCGTAATTTTTGTTGTTCCTCTTGTTATAATGGATCTGCATTCATAAGGTTTTGGCAAAAGTTTTATGGCTGGATGCCCTTCCTGCCTCCAACCCTCCTTTCTCCGGGCTTGGGACCGGCTGAGACTTGGGCTGGCTTGCCCACTCCCAGGCGGGAGTTTAATTAGTTGGTTGGTTTCTGTTCTGTCTATTTTTTTTTCTAATTGGATTCAGTTTGGTCATGTTTGTGATAGAATTATAATGTGCTGTTCGTGTGGTTTCTGACTTTGAGAACTTGATTTGTCATGTTCCCTAGATGAAGAGAAAGCATTGGATGTTTTTATCAATTAAGGCGTTATTCTCTCATCCTTAACTTGCCTGAAATGTGACAGTGAGTGCCTAATACGAAAAGATCAGAAGAAATTTAGGTGAAATAACCAATATTAACCTGTCAGGCCAACTGAATGCCTGGTTAGGTCAACTGTACACCCTTGATGATTGGTTAGGTTAAGTAATGATATTTTTGTTAGTTTAAATGAAAATGACGAAAATGAAAATGACATGGCCTGAAGTTGAAATAAAAAGTATATTTTTCTAGTGTATTTTGGTGTGCTCTGTTGAAATATAACCTTCATTTCCTGTGCAAATATGATGAAATATGACTCCAAAATAATGTATCCCATACACCTATGATTATAATTATCAGCACCTCTTAGATGCCTTTATATATATTCTTACTAGCATCTCAGGGATACAGATGAAGTTCAACCCTTGGTAATTTTGGCACAATAATCTTGGCTCACTAACCTAACCTAACCTAACCTAAACTATTAACATACACATCAGCTGATATCACTGTTAGTGATCTCAGCCCATATTATAATTGGTCCAAAATTACCAAAAAGGGCTAAGATCACTGCTGCAAGTGGGCTGAATTCACCAAGGGCAACTTCACCGGTACCCATATCTCAATCTTCTCTCTACCTAGCTTATTTCTCGAGTTGCTCCATACCAATCCAAATGTGGAAAATATTTTTTCCAGTGACTCAGAACTTGCTGTGCAATGAGTGTATGAATGTTGTAAAGCCTGGTGGCACCTTTAAGTTTTTAATTTCCTTCCTTTCAACTATTTTGCACCATTCTGTAGCATTTACAGTACTAGGTATGTTGGAAATATAGTTTTCTTTTAATCTAAATGAATTATATATATAGGTAGGCATGGGGTAATAGTAATAGACTATTACAGGATTTTTTCAAGTAATAGTAATAGATTATATTTTTTTGGTTGTAATAGTAATGGAAGGCAAAGTAATAGATAATAGTCTATTACTTTTCTATTACAATGGCAATGAACATATTGTGTGAACAAACTGAAAAAATGAACTAAATCTACTCTAAACTAAAATAAACATGTGTGTGAACTAATATTATGGCAAATTTTTCCTTCAATAAAGTAAAATTTATCAAGACCTACAGTGTCTGAAATTGTAATGATTTGGTTGAAACAAATATTTGTTAACACACTGCTTCTAATTGCATTTAAATAGGCATAAAGATCCTTTTCAAATGAGTGAAGTACCCCACATACAAAAGTAATAGTAATAGATGGAAAAATAAAGTAATAGTAATAGAAGAAATCAAAAGTAATGGTAATAGAAACCCAGTAATAGACCCCATGTCTGATACAGGGTGGCTCAAAAGTCAGGAACCAAAGGCACATTTTATTAAATTATAATAAATGTTCAAATTGGTGGCCTTCCACTCAGAGATGCTTTCTGATGCATTGAATGCATGATGTTTGAACATTCCTTAACACATTGGTACTGATTTTGGCACACTGAGATGTGATTTTATCCTTTTGAGAATGTATGGTTCTGGGTCAATCAGCATAGACTACCAATTTGAGATGGCCCCACAAGAAAAAGTCAAGAGGCGTGAGGTCTGGAGACCTAGGTGGCCATTTGATGGGCCCTCACCATCCAATTTCATCTAAAGAGCTCTGGACAGTGGTTGCAAAATGTGGTGGTGCACCATCCTGCTGAAACCACCCATTCTGCCAATGGAATGTCATCCAGTTATTCTAGTATGGATATTAGAAATGTTTGCAGCATATGCAGATATGTTTCACCTGTTACATTGCCATTGAAAAAGTACGGACCAATTAACTGATCCCCCCAGAGCGCAGCCCACACCATAATTCGTGGATCAAATTGTACATATCCTTTCTCCATCCAGTGGGGATTCTCATTGGCCCCATAGTGTGCATTATGTCTATTTACACGACCACTGAGGTGAAATATCACTTCGTCGCTGAACATGATCCTTCATTGAAGCTGTTGATGTTATAGAAATCACTGGCAGAACTACACAATGGTCTGTGTCATCACTGTGCAGTTCCTGAATGAGTTGGACTTTGTAGGGGTGAAAATGATTTGTTGTAAGAATTTGTTAAATGGATCTTTTGGAGACATCTGTTTTCTGGGATAACTTTCTTAAGGACTTATGTGGGCTGTTTTCAAGGTGATTGAGTACTGTTAATAATGATGCTGCATCGGTTGAACTTTTTTGCCAGCCATTATGTGGCTGATCATGGCCTGGTCCATGGGCCATTTCTTTGAAGCGAGTGAACAGTTTTCCAACTGATACCTGAACAACTGGCAGCCTCTCAGGGTGTTTGTCATTAAAAGCAGTAGCAACTGATTGGTGTGTTTTACCATGCCTTGCACACATTAAAACTATCTCCACTCATTCATCTATTGTCATTTTCTGTGCCATAGGTTCAACAACAAATCTGAAAAGAACAAAACACATATTAAAACACACATTATTAAAATGTCCCTATGGTTCCTGACTTTTGCACCACCCTGTATATAGTCACGTCAATAATTTTCATGCAACTCATTCTCTGCTGCTTCTTGACTTATATCAAAGTTATCTGAAAATTGAAAAATGCATACACTGTACCTACATTAAATCATTAATACATGTAGGTATAGCTATAAACCTATACAAAACCAATTGCATATACATCAATTATTATTAAATTAATACTTGTATAATATGCCTAATTATCAACCTTCATATTTTGGATCAGTCAAATTAGCCAGAAAATGATATGGCTCCATTGCTTTTCCAGACTTTTTCTTTGTATAATCCTTGTATGGCTCAAGTTTTAATGTTGAAGATAAAACTATGGAATTCTTGGTACGAAAACGTCTGTCTGTAGCTCCACTTAACTTCGATATTACAGTATTAATAGGCACTGATTATTTTAAAGGCAAAAGTATATTTCTTGTAATAATCATAGGTGGGGGAGAGACCAGCCTAATAGGCCACAGATTTCTCTTTCCCTAAAGCCTCATTGGTAGTACTTTCCTGGGCAGTTGCTGCTACAACCTACTACCTACTAAACAGTATTTTAAGTTGTATAATTAAAATATTGTATTGTAAACTCAATCTAGAGTAAACACAGTTAGCTACCTACCTTGTCTAAAGCACGCTCAGCATGTTCCAATTGCATTTGCAAGTTCAGTGCCTCTCTGTGGATTGATAAGTTATCAGTACCTTTTCCTATATTTTCATCCATAGTTCTCATATTCTCTCTTCTTATTTCGTTGTACAATGTATAATTTGAAATATATGATTTGACACAGTCTAGCTGTGAGTTCCAATGAGTGTCATTTGGAAATGGGTTGATCTCCCTCAGTTCTAGTTTCAAACTAGAAGATCCTTCACTTATGATGATGATGATGATGGTTTTTTTCTGAAGGTTTTTTGGCTAGTTCTTTTCTATGCTGCACAGGAAATCTGACATTTGACAAAACTTAATTTTGTAATATTTCTTAACCATTGTCTCTGGCACTGATGGGCCCTTTTCTTTGTCCCCCTCTTTCCTGGAATAAGTTCCAAAGTAATTGGCAATTTTTACTAGATTTGAGTAGGTGATACTTTTTCAGTTGCTACTTGTGAGGATGCAAAAGCATTTCATGTATTTTTAATATGTAGCTATAATATATCTGATTGTGTTCACAAGAGTTACATCACATTCTTGACCTATGGTAATCATTGTTTTGAAGTATGCTTGATGATGGGTGAATATCTATTACTTTACAGTGATGTGCATGAAGAACTATGTAAGATTCCACCTTTAAATTTTTAGGACTTAGGCCTGTAACCAATTTCTGACCAACACAAGTCGGGTCAAAGGTAAAGAAATTTGAATTTTTTAATGTATTTTTCCGAACTATACAATAGGAAAGATAGCTTTACTCAAGAGCTTCAAAATGATACCAAAACTGTTTTTTTTAAGGTTAACTAGTGAGAATACTATGACCTTGAAAAGGGGGTTTGGTGGTCCAGGTCAGGTCATTAAGTAATGATATTCTTTTGGGTAACTGGAGGCTATAAAGAAGTAAAATTTGGTATGTACTTAATAATGCAACTGGGCCAGACTTGACTGGGTTTGAAAGAGATGGTCCAGATCAGCATTTTATAATTTTTCCAAGTACAGTAAACTCTCCAAAATCTGAACACAAGATCTGAAATTTTTCCAGCTAGTCATCGAGCCATTCATGTAGTAAGTCACTATCTAAAATGGCTCCAGTTTGTTTACATTTGGCTCAGTCTTACACCTGGCATCATTCTGGAGGTGTTTCTTCAGTGAATTTAAAGTGATTCAATATTTTTTTTATATTTTTAACCCATCAGACATTAAAAATGTGTACTAGTAAAGCATCATTATTTTTTATTATTATACTGTAGTTAGTATATTTTAAGTACCACTCTCAAAACTCCAGATTTTTTTAAAGGTCCAAATGGCATTCAGTCCCAAGCCATTTGTATTTTCAAGAGTTTACTGTATATAGTGTTAAATATTAGCTAAACTACTTAGCATACTTGTTCCAGGTCTAATATGTAATATGAATAATGCTTGAATAACATGATTCTGGAACAATTTGTGACTTAACTGTATAAAATAAACGTATTTTGATTCTGGACTATCCGGACTGCTATTTTTCAATCTTTGCAAGTACCAGTACATCATGTGAGTTTGAGCCAAACTACTTGCTTTAATATGTAGTACTTACAAAATAACAGTGTTTCAGGCACAGTTTCTGACTTAATTGTGTGAAATAAGCATATTTCAATTCTGGACTGGTCCAAGGATCTCACATTGCATCACTAGTACTTGTATTGCATCTATATTAAATTATGCACCAAATTTCATAAAAATCAAAATAGATATAAATTTTTGCCAAATTTAATTGATTAAACATGGAATGATGCTATACAGCTTTCTCAATTTTTATCTGTAGGACTTGCCTTAATTTTTTAACTTACTTTCGTTACTAATTAGGTAATATTATTAACTGGTAGCCCACTTTAGGTGTTAGCCTAGGCTAAAATTCTAAAATGGGTGATGCTGCTGTGAATGAAACTGAGAAGCCGAAATCTGCTAAGCAGTTAGAGAAAGAAGCTAAGAAAGCAGCTAAACTTGCAAAGTTTGCTCAGAAACAAGCAAAAAATTCACTAAAAGTTTCTGATAAACCTAAAGAAGATATTAGCAAAGAAAAGAAAGAAGAGGTAAAGTATCTTAAAATATATACAACAAATGTCCTCAAGTTTAGACTAATTGTGGAGGAAAGTCTGTCTTCACCAAATAATATAACATTAAGCCTCCACTGTGTGGGAAATGATTATAGTAATAGCTACTGTACTTATACAGTTCTGATTGGGAGTGTGCTGAAATTTGTGGTTAATATTTTGTGGATTTTTCAAGTTATATACTTTAGTTCAAACATAAGGTATATAGTATTCATTAATGTGTAGTATGCACCCCACATTCTAAAAATACACTGAAGCCCATAGGTAGTAATTTTGTTTTCCTTAAAGCTCATTGTTCTAATTCTTAAAAGCATTTAATCCATCTTATTAAAGTGTAACTTTGCTCTATTAATTTCAGTTAGCTACTAATTTATCATTTGTTTTTATTAATTTATTTTCAGAAAAAAGTTGTTACGTATGACTTAGAAACAAAGCCAGGAGAGAAGAAGAATGTTGATGTTGATCTTCCTGTCCAGTATAGTCCCAGATATGTTGAAGCTGTGTGGTATGATTGGTGGAAGAAACAAGGATTTTTCAAACCTGAATATTCAGTTAGTTCATTTTAAGATTAAAATAATTGCTAATAAGGATTGATAGTTAATTGTTATTATTAATTGCATTAGTTGCATTTAATTTTCAGGATGTTTGGAATATGTTTTTCATTAAATTATTTTAAATGAAGATATTTGCTTAAAAATTTGCATGCCAATAGTTCATATTACCTGTAGCATCATAGCCTCTAGCTTAGTTATAATATTTATTAAACCTACAATATTGTAGTTTCGGCTGTTCATTTGATGGGGCCTTTGGCTTTATAATTTGACAAATTTAGTCAGCAGTATAAAACTGAAGACACTTGAGCTGATGTGCCTGTAGAAGTTGTAAAATCATCTCATATGCTATGATAAGGGAATCCATATGTGCAAAATCATATATATTAGAATAAAATGCAATTATTATTCAGCAATGGTTAAAGTAAAACTTATTTTTATTTCTTTCATACAGCAAAGTAATCCAGACATTCCAAACCCTAAAGGCCAGTTTGTGATGGTGATTCCACCACCAAATGTGACTGGTTCATTACATCTGGGTCATGCTCTCACTAACTCAATTGAAGATGCTATCTCTAGATGGTGAGCTTTTTGTTTTTCAAGCTTCAAAATTATGTAGGAAAGGAATAGTTAATTAGGAAGGATTAATTGGAGGAAATTTAGCCATTGCTAAAATAGACTTTATGCTCCAAGTCCTTAAAGTACTCGTAATTAATTTATTATTTTATATCCTTTACTGTGCTGCAGTCAATTTTCAAACAGTTTGAGCCCTATTCCTCGGTGTAATATTTTCCATGTAGTGTCATACAATAGCTACTTAGTTCAAGATTGGTTGATTCTCAATAAATTTAAGTTTAAGCCATGAGCTTGTTTGTAAAATTATAGGCACAAAGCAATCTAAAATACTTCTCAGGGTAAATTATAAACTTAGAAGGGAAGATTTCTTTATTTTAAATTAAAGAAATATTAGTGTGTAGGTGGAATTTGCTGTTATCAAACTCTGATGAAGTAAATGCAGCTTCCCTAAGTTATCCTTAAAATTAGAGGAGTTTCTTTTTTTTTTCATAGTAGTTTTTCTTAAAGAAATGTTAATATGAAATTAATATTTATCTTGTCCAGATAAGTTGTATATTTGGATATTACCTAATATAGTCCATCCATCCATCATGTTCTCCCTATCAGGCAGGTCCAACTCATGTGTCCCACCAGTGTTCTATCCTGAGCTATCCTTTTCATATTGCAAGGAGATGGAAAACAGCATGTCAAAATAGGCATAAATAAAATGCCTTCAATTGAGCTCATGCTGGCTACACTTGTGTTTGAATTGAATAACCTTTATTAATAATAAAATAAATACATTCGTTTTATAATTTACAATGACATGAATAATTGTGAAGCTCGACTATTTAGTTAGTAGTAGTTATGGAAAGTGTAACTGTTCTAAATATAGTTCCTTGCTATGTAGACTTAATAGGCCTTCATGTTGTTCGTATCTTCTTACTACGTGGGCTGTGGGTAGATAGGCCTACTATCTATGTAGACTTAATAGGCCTTCATGTTGTTCATATCTTACTACATAGGCTCTGGGTAGATAGGCCTACTGCCAACAAAACAATATTCACATATCACACAGATTATACATTTGATTTATCTGAAAGCAAAACATAATTATATTGAAACTACCAGGATTAGTTCAGTTTCATTCCTACAATAGACCTCCGATCCCTCGAAAGCAAAGCCCTTGCTAAGCACGTATATTATTTCAGTTGCTTCTGAACAAAGGAATTTTATTTCCCTAATAATAAAATAAAATAAAAATTGAGTAAAATTTATTTTGCGAAGCTCATAAATGTGATTTTGAGTTTTACTTTGGTAGGCACAGAATGAAGGGTCGTAGCGTGTTGTGGGTGCCAGGCTGCGACCATGCTGGCATCGCGACTCAGGTTGTTGTTGAAAAGAAACTGAAGAGAGAAAAAGGCATATCTAGGCACGACATCGGAAGAGAGAAGTTTATCGAGCACGTTTGGCAGTGGAAGAATGAGTAAGATGGTTTTCATCATCCAAAGAGAATTTTCTAATAAAAATAGTTTACTTTTGCAAACCTATTCTCCAGCATTAAGATTTTATTTGATTTTTCTAGGCTAATTTTACGAAATTATTTATTTTATTTATTTATAAAAGAAAAAGTAATTTCATTATATGCAGTACCACTCATGGAAAATGGCTGCAAGTTTCTCATTCATTTCACAGTTCACAATGTAGCGTCATATCCTGTATGGAATTGATTTATGAACATGTATAACCTGTACAATATGTAGTTTTAACGCGGTTACTGTTTACTTCCAGAAGAAATCTAAAATGGTATTTGGAAAAAATTGAAATTACCTTAAAAAGACTATAATGTAGTATATAGTATGGACTCTCTTGGCTGATGCATCGGTGACCAAAGTCGCCGAGATTCTGTTTTTCACGAATAGTAAGTAGTCTCCAAGGTTGTAACCAAGGAAGACAAAACTACATCAAATAGGGACGATATTGAGCAAAAAGTAGCACCGAAAAACACGTGATAAAATAGCCTTGTTACGAATTGGTAAGGGTGACTGGAAGATTACCGCATCCAGTGGCGGATAGCCCTATAGGCTGCACAGGCTGAAGCCTAAGGCCCTGATGTCTTAGGGGCCCGCCAAAAATATGTGTACAAGTAAAAAAAAATAATCAAACAAAAGTATTTATTTCGGAAAATGAGATACATAAAAATTGAAATACATATACAGTATAATAATAGAAATATTTAAAATTGTAATTTGCGACATTTTTTGCCTGCGAATTCATTAATAATATCCTGACAGTCAATTTTATGCAAATGCTTTACTCGATGTGCATCAATTATGATATTTGTAGCCTAGCCACAAGTCACAGCGCTGTAAACACGTTCAACCACGTTCACACTTGTTTTGTGCGCTTATGCATTACTCCCTCGATGAAAATTAAATTTTTATAGTATATGAATAAAAGGGCCCGATCATACATACTAAGCCTAAGGCCCAGAAAATGTTAATCCGCCCCTGACCGCATCTATCCTATTTCATATGTCGTCTTTCCTTTTGATGTTGCGAATGGGTTAGTTATTTTTTCTGTTGCTTTTAGTCCACTATTGTACTCGTAGTTTTTCATTGCTGTCCGCGATGTCCTAACTTTGAAGACTACTGCGCGTGAAACACAGGCTATTTTGGCAACTTTGATCACTGAAGCACCAGCTAAATGGGGTTCCTGTTATCTTGCCTTTCTTAAGGTCAGTTAAATCTAAATTTTTTCAGTGTCATTTTTTGTAAGCTGACCAATGCTCAAGGCAAGCTATCTGTTTGGTACGTCGTCGTTGTTGTAAAAGTTCCCTGAGTAAAATGTATTAGATATTTGACCCATCATTCTAGTCAGCTTTAGGAACTTGGGGGAAGGAGTAAAAATGAGAAACTGAAACTTGGGTTTTTTAACACTTGGTTGAGTTGAAATTTAAAACAAATATGATGAAATTGGCATAATTAACTGTTCGACATAATTTTATAACAACTTTTGTTTGAACGCTAGGAAGTCAATAGTTTCTCTCTTAGGGATAACAGGCGATTTATTTTTCTTACTCGTCTCTATTTTTTTTTATAATTATTGTCTAGAAAGGGAAGTCGAATTTATCACCAGTTGGAGAAATTGGGATCGTCCTTAGATTGGGACAGAGCTCGATTTACGATGGATCCGATGCTTCAGAATGCCGTTGCAGAGGCCTTTATCCGGTTGCACGAGGAGGGGATAATTTACAGATCGAATCGCCTCGTCAATTGGTCGTGCACTCTCAAGTCGGCAATTTCGGATATTGAGGTAATGCGTGAGAAGGAAGAGCATTGCGTAGGAAACTCTTATTGTTTGTAATAGAACTTGATGAATGATTGTTTCGTATCACATTGTTACTCCGGTTATACGAATAGGTTTTTGCTACATAATTTTGGAGGTACAGTAAATGATTCGAGAATTTCTTCTTTATTAAAAATATCGGTTTTTTATTGTAAATCACCATTTTACTCTCAATTTTGGATAGGTGGAGAAAAGGGAATTGAGTGGAAGAACAGAGCTCCCAGTACCGGGTTACTCGTATCCAGTTGAATTTGGTGTGCTGGTGTCATTTGCTTACCAGGTAGAGGGATCTGATGAGAAAGTTATTGTAGCTACAACCCGTATTGAAACTATGTTGGGGGACACGGCTGTTGCTATTCATCCAGATGACGAGAGGTAGGGAAATATAACGTATTATTTACGTTAATTCATTTACTAGATCATATTAACTGTCTTAATTTTGAAGTTTACTATAATGACCGTTATACTGTGATAGCTCTAATTAGAAACGGTGGTACTGTACTATGCGTTAAGCCTAGTGGTGATGTGCAAAGAGGAGGATAGGAGGAGGGGATTTCTAACCAGTCACAAATCACAAAAGTAGGAGTGAATGAAATAAAAATAAAATAAATTATAGATATTTTATTAAATTGGGCGTTATTTGTTATTTATGTTTTGCCTCTTTAAAAAGTTAAAGTATGTAACAATTACTTTTATTTTATAATGATGGAAGGTAATTAGTATTAACCCTTTAAAGCCTGCTGGGTCGAATATGTACAGTTTCAAATACACGCATTTAGACTTAACCGACAAAAAAGTTCCACGTTAAAGGTTAATTTAAAGGATATCTTATGAAACTTGGTTTGTTCTATGTACAAGGTGCTTCAAAAAAATGTTACCACTTATATGGTGCTAATTTGTTGTTGCTTAGCACTTTGTGTTTGTTTGTTTTTGTTATGTAAGTGTTTGTGTGTTTCTTTGTTTGGTTTTTAATAATATTGATAATAAATACACAGTATTGAAATATATTTTTTGAAGCACAGTAGCACACCCATACTAAGTGGAAAATTTTTTTGAAGCACCCTGTATAATCTAAAAAGTTCGATCGATAATTCTGAATTAAACTGTCCTCTGTGAAAGTGTGCATTAACTAGATTATTAGAAGGAAGGAGGGCGCACTAATTTGATTGATTACCCAAGGGGAGTCGTGACTGAAAAAATTTGCGGATCACTGTCCGTAGATACTAGTTGACTTTAATAAATCATGTGCCTTAAAATTTTTTAAATCATCTCTGAACTAACTATCTGATAAGTGTATATTTAATTCTGTCCCTTAAGGTACAAACACCTGCATGGAAAAACGATCAGCCATCCGTTTGTCGACCGGAAGCTTCCCATAGTCACTGACACATTTGTTGACATGAGTTTTGGGACGGGGGCTGTGAAAATAACTCCTGCCCACGATCCGAACGACTTCGACGTTGGCAAGAAACACACGCTCCCTTTTATAACCATTCTCACTGACGAAGGTTATATCGTTGATGGATACGGACAATTTAGTGTTAGTTGGTGGGCCTGAGTTGTTAGGTTGTGTGTAGGTTTCATCATGCCTAATTCCTTCGAAGTTTTTAAGCGTACCTTAATTATACAGTTCTTCTTGGAAGGAAAAAAAAAAAAAAGCCTAATTCCCTTAAAAGTTGCTTGAATCGTGCAATTATTTTACTTCTTTTTCCAACTATTTTAAACTTCTCACTTAGTTTCTGTCTGTCACTCGTGTTCACCACCACACAAATTGACAGAATCTTAAATTCTTTAGTATTTTATTCCAGCAACTCTCTCCTTATTAAAGATATGTGATTTGGCACATAACCTTATTGTTTAACTACGCAGTTAATACAGTTTATGGCTTATTGCAAAGTCTGTTGGGTTTTCCGTTATTGGCATATAAAACTAGCTTAGATCATTATTACAAACAAAGACTAATCGTCCTTTTTATAAATTAGCTGAACGTCAAAAATCCATTTTTAGGGAATGAAGAGATTTGAGGCGAGGAAAGCCGTCCTAGAAGGTCTAAAAGAAAAGGACCTTTACGTCGAAACTAAAGACAATCCGATGGTCGTTCCAATCTGCTCGAGGTCGAAAGATATTATTGAACCGATGTTGAAGCCACAGTGGTAAGATTTTTGAGTGATATTAAAAATAAACTCGTTTAGTAACGGCTGCTTTTTAAGTGTATGCGTAAATTAATTTCTTAAAGTGTATATTGCTTTAAATAATAAATAAGTGAGAAGCGATTCTCTTCAGTTTGTAATGGAACGATTATTATAGTCTTTTGCTTCATTTGCCCAAAATACATAGAGAAATAATGTAACATTTTTTGAAGGATGTTTAAAGATATCTTGATTAATTTATTATTTATTTAATTATAATCCACAAGCCGAGTAAAATGGCAGTTAGAAGATTGTCTTGTGATAAATTAAAGGCGACCAGCTGATAAAAATGGACGTTTAAAGTATGAAGTTAGTGTTTAAATGGCAGAATGTTCACTGAAACTAAGATAATTCCGATTGATTTAAAACTGGAAAAGTTGTAGCATTTTAAATAATTTTTATAATGTTGTAATACACTAGGCCTATCTGAACTGATTTCGCAATTTAAGGTATGTAAAGACTAAAGAGATGGCTGAAGAAGCTGTTGAAGCAGTCACCTCTGGTGAATTAGAACTAATTCCTAAAATTCATGAGAAAATTTGGTTCCACTGGATGTCTGAGATCAGGGATTGGTGCATTTCGCGACAATTGTGGTGGGGTCATAGAATTCCCGCTTTTTATGTTACTATCGACGATAAACCTACTCCAGAGACCGAGGTATGTGAAAAAATTATTTTATAATGCATATTTAATGAATGCTTTTCATTAAGATTTCAAAAAGTAAGGAAAGATGTTATTTCGTCCAACCAGCCATAAACCCTAAAATGCTAGTACAGGAATACCTCGAAATTCGTCATTTCGAATTTCGTCGTTTCGCAGATTCGTCGTCAATCTTTTACTACCTATAGTTTCGCAATCCGTCGTCCATATTCGTAGTTTTTTTTTTTTAAATGTGATAAAAAAATTATAGAAATTGACGAAATTCAACTGTTTACCAACGCAATATATTATTATAATTTTCTGAAAAACGAGTAGAATTTGATTAATTAATCTGTTTAATAACAATACAGTAAAATGTTTTCTCATTGAAACATGTTATAATCTACCTCGAATTTCGTTGTTTCGTATTTCGTCGTGTTATTCCGGAACGAATTAACGACGAATTTCGAGGTATTCCCGTAATTTCACCCAGTTTTCTACGTGAAAGTAGGTTATTTTCTTATTTACTTAGTTTGTAAATTTCTTCAGTTCTGATATTAATGTGCTATGAACAAAATAGCATTTAAAAAAGATGAAACACTAGTTCAACTTCATTTTTGTTTGGCCTTTTGTCTCCTCTAATGCAAACATTAGAGCAGACTAAAGGTTTAGTTTTACAGTAATGGTAAACGTCTCTGCCAGCACACTATTATTGGTGTCAAATCTCCGCTCTGAACGAGATTCATCAGTTTTCCTGCGTGAATGGAATGCAAAGTAGGCTAAAACTTTTTGGATTGCTCGTCCTTTGTTTCTGTACAATTTAATATATTAAGAAAATGTGAAAAGACAGTAGTCGGCACAATGCTCACAAATTCTGGTGGAGCATAGAGACACGCATCATTAAACACAGTTCACAAAGCAACATCTGGTTGATAAACACCGTATTTAGCGATAATGTTGTGAGAAAAATAGAAAACAAAATTGTAAAGTATCTGTGATATGTAATACGTAATTTTGGAGTAACCAAATGACGATATGCGAAATTGGCCCCTTAAAAAGTTGAGTAATAGCCGCTATACGAATGTAAGGAAACAAATTTTTGTGGAGTAAATTGTTTTAAGTAATAAAACGAGAAGTGACTGTTCACTTTGTAACGAAACGTTGTTATTATTGGGCGTTAGTACTTTTTGCTATACAGTGTGGCCACAAAGTCCCTTTGCGGTGATATTACGGCATATCTGTATGTTGCTCTTGTTTTTTCATACAAAGGGACTTTGTGTCTACCCTGTAGGTAATGAGTCGGGTATGTAAGTAAATGTTCATCATTACTGACAGAATCTGATTCACTTCTTCCGTTCTTTAGATTAAAAAATACAAGGTCAGGAATGAAAACCTCCTTCGGGTGACGAGTTAAATTCTAACTTTTTTGCAGGAAGAGGTTTCTGAACACTGGGTAAGTGCCCAGAGCAAGGAGGAGGCAGCCGAGAGAGCCAGTCTCAAATTCGGTGTTCCATCTGATAAGATTTCCTTAGAGCAAGATCCCGACGTATTAGACACCTGGTTTAGCTCTGCCTTTTTCCCTTTCTCCGTGATGGGTTGGCCCGAGAAGACCAAAGACCTTGAAATGTACTACCCGAACTCATTATTAGAGACTGGCCACGACATTCTTTTCTTCTGGGTCGCTAGAATGGTGTTCATGGGCCAGAAACTGTTGGGGAAACTGCCTTTCAAGTAGGTTGTTGCTTTCTTCCGTTTCTGAATTGAAATTCATAAATGTCTTAATAAATAATATTAAGTACTGAAATATAAATTGTGCGTCGATTTGTTTAAGACGCGTGGAAGAACATTTATCTAATTCGTTAATTTATCGACAAAAATACGTATGTAGTTTCCATAGATGGGTAGATTTTAATTATTACAACATACACTGCTCGTAAGGTGGGGTACTCAACCGGTTGATCACCAAGCATTTTTTAATCAATTGCGAGGCAGAAATGGTCATTTCCCCAGATCGCAATAACTGCACAATATAATCTTAAAAAGAAAATTTCTTTTCAGTATTTTAAAAATTACTGTACTTAACCCATTAACGTCTATTGTCTCTTCTTTGAAGGGACACATTTTAATAATACAATTTAGGTTAGAATTTAAAAGTAAATTTTTTAAATATTAATTAATTTTTATTTTTTAATTTAAAATTTTCTATATCAGATAATTATTTCGTGTTTATTTAAAGTCTCCGAAGCTGTACATATCGAGTAATATCGGAAAATTTAAAAAAAAAAATAGTTTTGGTCCATAATGAGTTAAAATACATTCTCTTTTTGAAAAGTTTGCCATTGCGTTTCTTTTTACAATTTATTATAGTAAAAATAAACGCGCGAGACACGATTAGAATTGTAAGGAATAGAAGTGGGAAGAAGTGGAGATGGGAGAGGTGGAGGGCACTTGAGTACAGGGAGGATTGGGTAGATCACACTTCCTGGCCAAAGTAATAGTAGCTCAATTTCCCCAAAAAGTTGAATAGCCCCGCCTATATATAAATGTAAATTGCCTTCAGCAGGTGGGCGCGCTTTACAAGCTAGCATCTACTATTTAAATATAACTAAAATTTTAAGTAAAAACTTAGATAAGGGACAACTTACGGACTAGGACACGTTCATATTACGCACTAAGTTTTATTACATAAACTTAAAAGGGGGTTTCCATCTTCATAAGTTGTTATACATTCGGATAATGTTTCTGCATAATTATAATGTAAATAAAATTATTTCAAGGGGGCACTTAAAGTGATAATTCTCGTAATTGAGACGCCATTTCAATGGATTCATTATTATTACAATCATAAAATTATAGTTCATTGCGGCTGCAATCTTGTAATTACATTACGAGTTCAACGCTGTTTTTCTCTTTATATGTAATTATTATACATAATAATGATAAAAGTCTACAGAGAAAAAGAGGTTAAATGGTTTAGTAATTTCAGTCTTTCGCCAAAAGGCCCTTATCAGAACCCTTAAAAGATCAAAAAAGTTAGTAATTAAAAAATATTATAATTTATTTCTTTTTTCTTAAGACAAGTGTATTTGCATGCGATGGTAAGGGATGCCCATGGGAGAAAGATGAGCAAGTCCATCGGAAATGTCATTGACCCGATGGATGTAATCAATGGCGTGTCTTTGGAGGTAGGAAAGTTTCCCTTAAATTGACTTCATTACTGTTAAAGCGTTTTTAGTGAAATTGAGCTGATTTCAGTTGGTAAAATGCTTTCACCCTTTTCATTATATTTCATTAAATTTCATTCAAATTTGAGTTAAACGAACCAAAATAGTTTATTCTTGTAGATGAGAAAGTATTACAATATAAAGGTCTACGTGAGAAATTCATAAGAGAATAAGATTAAACAATAGGAAATTATAGAATTCGTGAAAAATACATACACAAATTCTTGGAAAAAAAAAAAAAAAAATTAACATCCGAGTTAATTAACATAAACATTTTATAAAATTATTGGAATTTGTCGGGAAACATTATTTAAATTCAAGAATATGAAAAAAATCTTTCAAATTTAGTATAAAATAAAATTTGAATTTCGTGTAAAATTAATTTAAAAAATGTTAGTAAAATTTGATTTCAATGAAAAATTTCTATTTTTTATTCACGAATTGAAAGTCGAAGTGAACTTTTTTTATATACCATTTTCGTCGTGATTCTTGTAAACTTTTTTGTTTTCTTTTTGGCATACGATTGCGTAGTATTTATTGCCGAATTAGGGGTTTAATTTAAATTTCAGGCATTGCACGAGCAGTTAGAGGAGAACAGCAATTTAGAGGTAAGGAAATCCTGAAGGCGAAGGAAGGACAAAAGAGTGACTATCCCAATGGGATCCCGGAATGTGGCACCGACGCCCTGAGATTTGCCTTGTGTGCCTATACTTTACAAGGTACTCGAAGAAGAATTTAACTCCACAAATTCTTAATTTGTTTTAACTGAAAACTTTTTTAGCTTTTGAATCGTGGCTTTACTTTAGTTTTCACCTTATTAATAAGACTTATCGTAAATGCGGGCATTCGCCCTTGGCCCCTCCTTCCTGAATAAAAACAAAATGCGGAACTACATAACTAGAAAACTACATTCCTTTCAGGTCGTGACATTAACTTGGACGTCCTCAGAGTGAATGGATACAGGAACTTTTGCAATAAACTGTGGAATGCCACTAAGTTCGCGATGATTAAGCTTCGACCACCTTTTAAACCGTATTCTTCTCTCGAAGAGCTTCACAGCAAGGTGAGGAATCTTCGTAGTAATTTTCTCTCAATTTTCTTTTAATTGTAGAATCGAAGATGAAGAAGTGGTTAGTTTGCAGTCCTTTGTAAAGGGCAAAACTTTTTCAGGTGTGCGGTCGCCGGTCAGTAGCGTGAAAGATTGTTAGGCGAAGGGCAATTTTAGAAACATATATTTTCACTTAAAAGGTTTTGGTGGGTTAAGCAAAAGTTCAAGTTTATAGAATGCATGCAGGAGATATATATATATACACAGTATATCATAAATCTTCAAGTAGGTCGAACATTTGTGTAAATTTTCATCCGTGTCTATTTTTTACACAGTATATTAAATAGGTTTATATATTTTATATTTTCAAATTTTTAATCTCTCGCTCGCGTTAAAGTAAGTAGGCCGAGGGGTCTCTATGAGAAAGTTTAGAGAAGGAGCTCTCTTGCCATGTACAATGGTTATTTTTTTTGGATTTCACCCCTGTTAGGATTTTAATTCAAAACTCGAAATCGAGTAAGTCGTTCTTTATGCTACCTCGGCTTCTACACACCCCGTGGTTTGTTTTAAGTTAATTTAGGTTAACCTGAGTTCACCTAAAAAAAATAGGTTGTACAAGAAAAAACTTTTAATAAAATCTGACCTAATTGGTGAAAAAGGTAGCTTACTATTGGTGTTACTTGTGTGTGTGTGTGTATATATATATATTATATATGTGTGTGTGTGTGTGTATATATATATATATACCCCGCAAGGGGGTTCTAAGCTCGTGCTCTTTGTGCTCGTTTGTACGTGCTTGTTCCTGGAGGTTTCACGTGCGCCCTCCCGGCCCTAGCACCCAAGGATGATGGGGCTCGACCCTCCAGTCCTTGTCATCCTTGGTCTTTTTCCACTTCGACTGTCCCCTCCACCCTTTCTTTTTCCTCTGTCTTTCCTCTCACTTTTTCTTTGTTTTTCCGCTGAGATATGCCCTTTAAATAGAGGCGAATCGGTTCTTCCTGAACTAAAAAAAAAAAAATATATATATATATATACAGGGTGTTTGAAAACTTTGTACAAATTGTAATGGGGGATAGGCAACTGTATGTCCGCTGACGTCACCATTCGGCGCGAGAGGGCGCCGCTGCAATTGGCTAAAAGGTGAAGTGGGCTAGACTCGCGCTTGCCGCGGGCATTCTTAAATCGGACGTAGTACGCGTAACATGGAGCGCTTCACGACTGCTGAGATGGCTGACATGCATATGGTGTATGGGGCTGCCAATGGAAACGGAAGAGCTGCTGTGAGGTTGTACCGACAGCGCTTCCCAAACAGACGTGTGCCAAACCACCAAACGTTTGCGCATTTGCATCGGCGACTGCGATTCTTGCTACGAGGTCTTCTTCTGAGTAAATGGGAGTCTCGTATACGAGGTTCTTCATGTGTCCCCACAGGAAGAAATCGAGGCATGTTAAATCGGGCGATCTCGGTGGCCAGGCTACGGGCCCACCCCGGCCTATCCATCGGTCCCCAAAAGTGGCGGTCAGATAATCCCGCACATCGTTGCTGGAGTGTGCTGGGGCCCCGTCGTGTTGAAACCACATTCGTCTACGAATAGCCACGGGAACATCTTCCAGCAATTCCGGCAACGTTTCTTCAAGAAATATCCGATAAACCCGCCCGTCGAGTCGGGCAGGCAGCTGGTACGGCCCAATCAACTTGCCATGGACGATACCCGCCCAAACATTGACGGCGAACCGTTCTTGATGAGCATGCACCCGTGTAGCATGTGGATTTGCGTGCGCCCACACGTGAGAATTGTGCATGTTAAACACACCCTCACGTGTGAAACAGGCCTCATCTGAGAACAGCACATAAGCCGGAAAATTGGGCTGCACCGCTGTCTGCTGCAGAACCCAGCGTGCGAATTCCACACGAAGAGGGTAATCCCGAGGTTGTAATGCCTGGACACTCTGACGATGAAACGGATGTAACTGCTGCTCGTGCAACACACTCCAGACCAGGTCGTGGTTCACACCGAGGATACGTGCAACACCTCGCGTGCTTGCGCTTGGATTGTCCTCAAATCGCCGTAGGATTCTTCTTCCATGTCAGGAGTGCGCACGTTTCTCTCCCGACCAGTGTCATGCATGTTTGCATGGAATGTTCCAGTTTCTCGCAGTCGCCGATGCAAATGCGCAAACGTTTGGTGGTTTGGCACACGTCTGTTTGGGAAGCGCTGTCGGTACAACCTCACAGCAGCTCTTCCGTTTCCATTGGCAGCCCCATACACCATATGCATGTCAGCCATCTCAGCAGTCGTGAAGCGCTCCATGTTACGCGTACTACGTCCGATTTAAGAATGCCCGCGGCAAGCGCGAGTCTAGCCCACTTCACCTTTTAGCCAATTGCAGCGGCGCCCTCTCGCGCCGAATGGTGACGTCAGCGGACATACACTTCTAGACGAAAAGGGTTTGTCTTGGTGTTGCCTATCCCCCATTACAATTTGTACAGAAAGTTTTCAAACACCCTGTATATATATATATACTGTATATATATATATATACACCTTACCTTACAAAGGTTTCGCGCGATGATTTCTTATTTCGCGAAGGTCAAGCCCGTCGCCCCTCCTCTCGAGTTGGCCTGGTGAAGTAGTGAGTTGGATTCTTGCGCTCTCCACCTCACATAGCCAGGTACGCCCGACTCATCGGGGATTGTTCTGAGGCAGGCGTCGTCGTCTTTTGAAGATTTCCACTGCAACTCCCTTCGTGTTTCTTAGGTCTTTGGGCAAATGATTGAACAGTTTTGGTCCTCTCACTACAAAACTATTTTCTTTCAGGGTTAAGGATGTTCCCTGTCTCGCCTTCAATTTGGGAATACGACACAGTCTACCGTTTCTACTTTCCACCGTTGGTTGGGGAGTTATAGGGTTCAGAGTAAGATTAGTCACTAGTTTCTCCATTATTTTCCAAGTGTAAATAATAGTGTATCTCTCTCTCCTTCTTTCCAGTGAATATAGGTCTAGTTCGCGTAACCTGTCCCAGTAATTTAGTTCTTTGCACCCATTGATCTTGGCTCTGAAGCTTCTGTGGACCCCTTCCAGCTGTCTAATGTCTTCTTTTTTATATGGGATGTTAGGACCGAGCAGTATTCCAATTTGGGTATTATCAGGGTTTCCAGTAGAGGAATTATTACATTCCTATCCCTTCGTTTAAAGGTTCTCAATATCTGTCTTTGCTCTGTTTACTGCTATCATTTGTGTTTCAAATTTCGCATCATCTGTCATTACAACCCCTAAATCTTTTGCTCTGGAATTTCTCTGAATTTCCTGTCCATTTGGGGTATAATATGTCATGGATTTTAGGTCTTCTCTTTTTCCGTACCATAATAGCTGAAATTTCTCGGTGTTGAACTTCATATTGTTGTCTTCCGTCCACTTGTAGATTCTGTTTATGTCGGTTTGTAGAGATCCTATTTCTTCTGGGTTTCTTATTTTTCTACTGATCTTTGTGTCATCCGCAAAGGATGTTACTGTGCTATCTCTGGTAACGTCCTCATCTATGTCAGTTAGCATGATTATGAAGAGTAGTGGAGCTAATACTGTTCCTTGTGGTACTGAGCTGAGGACTTCTGATGAAGATACTCCGTGTACTGTAACGACTTGCCGCCGCTCACTAAGGAAATTATATATACATTTCCCTACTTCTCCTGTTATTCACATATATTTCAGTTTATGTATTATGATTCCGTGGTCACACTTGTCGAACGCTTTAGCAAAGTCTGTGTATAGTACATCATAGTTTTCATTACTTTCAAGTGAATCAATAATGTTGTTGTAGTGTCCCATTAGTTGTGATAGGCATGATCTGCCTGACCGAAACCTGTGTTGGTTATCATTAAATTTTTTCTGAGTTTCAAAAACGTCATAGATTTTCTGTAACTATTCTTTCAAATATTTTAGTGAGATGGGATGTAAGCGATACTGGCCTATAATTTTTGGCCTCGGATCGATCTCCTTTATATATTGGGACTATGTTCACGCTCTTCAGGATGCCCGGTATTTCTCCCGTGTCTAGTGATCGTCTCCATATCCAGTATAGGGGCTCAGCGATTGCATTCTTGCAGTTTTTGATCAGTGTGGCATTCCATTTATCCGGTCCTGCCGCTGAGTGTGTTTTTAGTTTCCCTAAGGCTTGTGTAATATCATTCGTTGTAAAGTCGAAATCCGTTATACTTTCCCCTTGTGGTTCTTCTTCAAAGAACGCGTTTCTATCGCATATCAATTTGTCAGTTTTTGGGCTACTGAAAGATGATTCGTACTGAGCTCTTAATATTTCAGATACTTCTGTTAGATCATCAGATAAAGCACTGTTGTCATTTTTTAAAGGTCCGATAGTCGCATGGTTTTTCGACTTTCTTTTTGCGAAATTATAGAAGTACTTTGAGTTAGTCTTTATCGCTTCTATAGCGTCGTCGTCTTTTTCTGTATGCTTCTCGATTAGTTCCTGTATGACGACATCGATACTTTGCAGTTTATCATTTAATATTTTTCTGATATCTTTACAATTACTTAATTTTGCAGTCAGTCTTTTTCTCTTTCGGAACAATGCCCTCTTTTGTCTTTCGAAACTGCTTCTCTTTCTTCTTTGTTGTATCTTTGGGACATGTTTTTCCACAATTTCTAACGTCTTCTCCTCTAACGTCATTAGCATCTCCACCGTTGTCTTAGCCTCGAAAATGGTTTTCCAATCTATTACTTCCATGCTGGATGTCACATCTTCCCAGTTTATAGCTTTGGAGTGAAAATTAAAAATTTCGAATTTGCTGCTTTCTGTTGTGTGTGTTCTTTCCTTTCCTGTTGCCTTTATATTAGTTGTTATTTCAATGATGATGTGGTCCGATATCATAGTTGGAGATATTTCTACATTATCAATTAGATTACTGTTTGTGAATACCAAATCTAGGCAGTTGTTTTTTCTTGTGTTTTCTGTTATTTCTTGCGTTAACATAAATTCATCAGCTAGAGCTAGTAGCATTTTTACCTGCTCCTGGTCTTCTCGTGTGCTCCCCTTGTCCTGGTGTATACATATATTTTTTCCTATCCTTTTATATTTCATGAATGGGAAATTAAAATCACCACAGAGAAAAATATTTGGGGTTGGAGATCTTTTACCCAGTTTCTTACCTCTGTAATGGAATCTGAAAATTTTGAGGTTGGCGTGTTTGGGGGTCTGTACATTACAATTAGTACATATTTAATTTTAAATTTTTGCTGCTACACATTCTACGGAGTTGTTTGAGGTACTTATAGCCATTTCTGCTATGTGCCCTTGGCGTGTGTGTAGGTAGCACATCCTCCTTTACGTCTCACTGTTCTGTCGGCTCGGAGGATGTTATAGTTGTCAATTTGTGTTTCTTTTTTTGTCAATACAGGACTCACAATTTTCACAGTTCGCCTGGCAGTCCTTTAGATGAGTTTCCGTGAGGCATGCAAAGTCTGCTCCGGCTTCTTGCATGAGTCCTTTCAGGTATACAACTTTGTTCGTGGAATGGTTTGATTTAAGGCCCTGTATGTTGGCTAGGATTATTTTTATTTTTTCGCATACAGGTGGTTCCGATTTGTTTTCCAATGGGTGTGCCGGTTTCGTTGCTTGTGGTCCTCCGAGAATTTACTTCTTTTTATCCTTGTCGGTACCTGTTGTCCCGATAACGCATGAAGTGCCTTTGTTCGTACCTTCTGTCCGACTCTCGGATTCCTATATTTATATTTGTCAGCTGGTTTTGTAATTGCTGGATAGTATTTAGCAGCTGAAATGTGTTGGCTGCGTCTAAAAAATTGGCAAAAAAAAAAAAAAAAAAATTTATTTATTTTTTTTTAAAGTTGGGAAGAACCGATTCGCCTCTATTTAAAAGGGCATATATCGGCGGAAAAACAAAGAAAAAGTGAGAGGAAAGACAGGAAAAAGAAAGGGTGGAGTGGACAATCGAAGTGGAAAAAGACCAAGGACTGCAGGGTCGAGCCCATATCCTTGGGTGCTAGGGCCGGGAGGGCGCACGTGAAACCTCCAGGAACAAGCACGTACAAAAGAGCACTCAAGAGCATGAGCTTAGAACCCCCTTGCGGGATATATATATATATATATATATATATATATATATATATATATATATATATATATATATATATATTAAACTTTACTTCAGATAGGAACCACTGATTGGGATAATGAAAAGCGCAGTTCTACGTCGAGAAGCTCAATGAGGAATATGTATGAAAACTTTGATTCTCCCTGTTCTGTGAAGTACGAGGCCTTAAACGCTCATTTAGATAATTACTCTTATGTCGGGGGATACGAGCCTACTCAATTAGATTTGCAAGTCTTGCCTTTCGTAGCGACGGAGACGGAAACTTTTAATGGACTTACCAGTCTTCTTCGTTGGTACTTTCACATTTCAAGTTTCTCCTTGGAAGAATGGAAAACATTTGGTGCTAATCAGCCTCTCAAAGAACTTTCTAATATCTCATTTATATCCAAGTCTGATAAGGAAGAGGTAAGAGTTTGCGTAGTTAGGATTGTTTGAGGCTGTCATTATTTTCTTTTGATCACTTGTGTGTTTGTTTCCTGTTTTATTATTTTTTTGCTTTTCACCGTTTCTGCCTGCACTTATTTTTTCTTAATTTATATTCGTTTCAGGGAAGAGGATTTCTAATAGAAATTTGATGAGCTTGAATTTTTATTTTGGAGAATGGCTGAACTAAATCGTATGTTTTGTGTGTGTGGTATGGCGTGCCCTGCATGGTCATTAGGTTTTGTCGTACCTCAAGCTTTGCGTGTACTACTGTACTGATTTATTAAATTATCATTTACTATAAAATATGCATTATCATATAATCATCATTCTCTCTGGAATGGATGCAGTGCTTGAACAACAGTCCAATTACAACGGTTTGCGCACATTCGTCATTAGGATGACATTTCCGCACTCTCTTGCATACTACGTTATTTTTGACGAAGAGAATGAGACCGCGAGTTCCCATTTATTCGTGAGTTAGTACCGGTGTTAACAGCATTTTTTTAAAAGATCTCGAGAGTCGCCCTGTAGACCCACTGCATGCATACATACATACATACATACATACATTATAAAGAAATATCTCATTTCCCAACGAATTGGGTGAGAAAGCAAAAACAACCCGGACATAAAATACAGAAGCTAGTGAAGAGGAGAAAAGGCAGAAAGTAAAGCATATACATTCATTCGTACAGGTGTCCTGGTAGACCAGCGCTCCCGCACGCAAAATTCTACACCTGCGACGCTTAATATGCCATGCGTGGTGGCGCTTCCAAGTCTTGTCCTACAAAAAACCTAAAATTCAATTCATAATCGTATCGCTTTTTCTGTCCTGTTATTGTCAGAGTTGTTCTGCGAATGTTGTCGATCGTTGGATATTGAGTCAACTTTCGTTTGCAGTGAGTGAATGCAACGCAGCGTTCGAGGAATTCAACTTTCCAAGGGCAACTACCGCCCTCTACAACCTTTGGTGGTACCAAATATGCGACGTTTATCTCGTGAGTCTTACTCAATTCATTGTCCATATTCCTCGGATTCATTAAGATAGATTTAAATTTGAAATTAATGTCACGGCATACTTTTTACGGTTTTCTGAATTTTTATTTAATTTACACTGAAATGCTGGGTTATGTTTTTAAAGATATTTTTAAATTCAGGGTTGAAAACCTTTTTATAGCGAGTTAATCTTGAGTTCATTTGATTCATCTCCAGGAATGCGTAAAACCAGTGTTGCAACAGGGAGACAAAAGCTCCAAGGACATCACTCGCAACGTTCTTTATACGTGCCTCCGCACCGGCCTCCTCTTGATTCGCCCTTCATGCCCTTCCTTTCAGAGGAACTCTTCCAGAGACTCCCCCGAAGGGATGGTGACGAAGCTCCTTCAGTTTGCGTAACGCCGTACCCTGATCCTGCCGAGGTGAGGGATCAACATTAATTAACGTTGAGATAGTGAATTTATAAAGTACTGAAGTCTGAAAAAAATGTCAGTGTGTAAACGAAAGTAAAGTTTAAGAGAATCGTGAACGTGTGGCGTTAATTTGTGGATTGTGATGGTAAATTTCGATTAAACTGTAGTATTATCACTGTCGTTACCTTAATTGAAGTATTTTAATATCTTTTCAGAAAATGTTTTATTGTAGGAAAAATTTAAATACTTGAGCGCTGCGTTGATCTCGGCTCTTTTTAATTTTCAGTTTAATAAATTTGACGATAAGATTTCGGAAGAGAAATTTAAGTATGGACAAAAAGTAATTGGCGAAATGAGATCCGCAAAAGCCAAATATGACATTCCACATAAAATGAAGATAGAGTGTAAGTAAAATACAAATATTTATAAAAGTTATAATAACCAGTAAATCAATTACTTTGAATAAGACTGTATGAATTATCAACTTCATTTTTATAAAGAACTAAAAATAATTAGTAAATGTTATTAGCAATGTATTGGTGGTAGTTTAAGGTTGTAATTCTTCATTTTTAATAGTAAATTTAAGGAAGAGTAAAGGCAAATGTTCGTGTTCAATTGGATTAAGACTGATGATGTTTGCATCCAAAGAACACGATTCGTCTTTAATCCAAATTAACGGTGGAAGAGCTTTTAATTAAGTCGCCAATTGCTGAATTCTTTAATGGATGGTTTTCTCCTAATTTTATATTACTTTAATGGCTCTTCAGTGTCTTTCCAATCGGACAACGAAAGCACGAAAAACATGCTGAAAGAATTGACGAGAGACATCGCAACCCTCTCCTTCGCCTCTTCTGTTAAAGTGTCGTCAGAGAAGCCGAAAGGATCTGTTCCTACCCCAATTGGGGCAGACATCATCGCTTGGATGAAGTTGCAGGTAACAGCTAGGAAATTATATATATATATATATATATATATATATATATATATATATATATATATATATATATATACCCCCTCGATTAGGTACTCCGGCTTGCCGGGCCGAGGGGGCTCGTACACCTCGTGGGTTGTTGAGGTTTCCTCAACTCCTCGCGGGGTGTGGGCGAAGAGTTACCTAGTTGCGTTTTTTTTTTTTTTTTTTTTTTTTCCGGAATTTCTTTTGTCTTGACTCGGTCCTGTGCCTCTGTCAATCGTAGTATCCCCCCCCCTCTGTTTGTATTTGCAGTCTTGGGGTCATCGGGTGCACCCGCCGGGGGGCATCGCTCCGTGGCTGAGCCGTGCTCCGGGGGACGGTATGGGCGCCCAGACCGCTGCTGCGTCTGGATTGGGTCTTTGCTTGGCCCTTAACGGACAAATCTCCGTAGAGCCAATCTGCTGTTTTTAAAACGACAGTTAGGTTGGGGGGCGGGCTACCCGGGACGTTGGGCCTGCGCTTTGAAGGATGCAGCGGCGGCTGGTGCATCGCCTTGGGTCCGAGGCTGCCGTTTTTGTAAAACTACTGTTTATGGGTTCTAATTCTAAACTTCACTCCCCTCTTGTTGACGACTCTGGCCCGCCTTTGGATTTGGATCAGACTACTACTCCTGGTCGTTCAGCGGCCTCTGCCTCCGCTGGATTGACCCTCAAGCCGTATGGCCCCCTCTCGTCCTCTGCGGCGTCTGGCTCTCGTGGTGGCCGTAGGGCGGGGTCTTCGCGGCCCTTGTTCTCTCGCCCACTCTCGGTTACCGTTACATATGGACCTGTTTCTGCTGTCAATTTCTGTCCGGTGGACAGGTTCCTTGTTCTCCGCCCTTCCGCTGGCTCCCTTCCGGGCAACTCGGAACGGGTGTTTCAGCGCCTTAAGACGATAGGGGTTCCCTGTCGTTATGATATCCGCCCTCTGAAGGATGGGTCTCTTCTTTTGAAGTCCCGTTCTTCGGGGGTGACTGGGTCCCTTCTACAGTTGCAGGATGTCTTGGGTTGCAGAGTTTCTGTGACCCCATCCGCAATTGAATAGCTGTCAAGGCACCATTTTCGCTTCCCGTCTGCTGTCAATCCCGGTTGGCGAGTTGCAGGAGGATCTTGCCCCCCAGGGGGTAACGAAGGTCTTCCGCTTTTCGTCGCGCCGGGATGGTGCTCTTACCCCGTCCGCTCGTCTGCTCCTGACCTTTGACTCCCTTGTGCCTCCGGCCCAGGTGTTCTGGGGCATGGGTGATCGCCGATCGTGAGAGTTTTCGGTGCGACCATATGTGCCTGACCCGGTTCGCTGCTTTGGCTGCAACCGGTTCGGCCATGTTAGCTCTGCGTGCCGCCGTGAGGGTAAGCTATGTGTCCGCTGCGGTGGGCCTGCGCACCCTATCCCGTGCACGAAGCCCCCGCGGTGCTCGAACTGTTCGGGGGCCCACCCTTCCTCTTCTCGGGACTGCCCCGTTTTCAAGTTTGAATTTGAGGTGCGGTCCTTAAAGACTACCGAATTCCTTAGTGCGCGGGAGGCGCGCGATAGGATCCGTGACCGGGAGCCGCGGCGGGGGTTGTCCTACGCTGCGGCTCTTGGCCCTGGCGGGTCCTCGGGCCCCTCCCGTGCTACCCGGCGTCTACCGGAGTGGTGCCCCCCCTGGAAGTCCCGGGGGTTGGTGGTCCTCCTGACGCCGCGGGTCCTTCTTGTTCCTCTGCCTCACTTTCTGACATCTCATCTGATTCCCTGCCTACAAGTGCCCCTTCTCCCCCTCCGGCCTTGGGGTCTGGATCCTTGCCTGCTCGTCTCTCGGGTGGGGAGGGGGATGCCCCGAAGGGGAGGAGGAAGCGTCGCCGTGGTCGGAGTCGGAGTCCTTCCGACCCGATCCTGACTGCTGCTCGCCCTGCTTCCCCTTCTTCCCCGTCTTCACCGGAGGGGAAGCGGCGCGCTGTTCCTGATCCGCTCGGGACTCCCCCCCCCCCCACCCCACCCCACTGTACGGAGGGCTGGTGAGGCGTCACCTCCCGGTGCCCCGACCAGTGTCCGGGTGTCGGTCGAGGTACACCGCCCCATGACACCCTCGATTACTGACTCTGTTCCCATGATAGATCCGGTCGAGAGGGGCCTGGCCCTCCTTCATGGAGTCTCTCTCCCTCCGGCTCCTGCTGAGAGTGGTCGGGTCTCTCTCCTGGATCTACCTCTCCCACCTGTGGTCGACCTTTCCTCTCCCCCCCGTCAGTGCTTGTCTGGTTCGACGAGCCCTCGAACAGCTGGTTCCCCCCGGTCCCCCTCTGGTGGGGAGTTGGGGGTTTCGGCTGGGTCCGACTCGTCGTCGTCTCTCCCCCCGCCGGGAGAGCCCCCCTCTGAACTCCCTGTTCTACTCTCCACTTCTCGTTCTACTACGGGTGCAGCAGATGCGGAGTCGGTGGCCCCTACCCCCCCAGTTCTGGGTGAGTCGGGGAAACCGATTCCGTCCCTGGTTACGGACCGTTGAGTTTGCTGCTCAGCTTGGTCCGTGGCTATTTCGCTGTTTTCTCTGCCTCTTATACTGCCGCTTCCCCTTACAGTTCCATCTTGCATTGGAACTGTAGGGGGCTTTTAGCTAACTGGGAGAACCTTGCCTCCCTGCTGGAGAGCGAGCGGCCTTCCTGTGTTTGTCTCCAGGAGACTATCCTGGCTGCGCGGGGACTCCCTCGTCTCTCTGGCTATGTTGGTTTCCCTTGCACCCCGGATGAGCGCACACGCCGGCGGGGTGCGGCGATTTACGTGCATCATTCGTTACCATCGCGTGGTGTGCCTCTTCGCACTTCCTTGCAGGCTGTGGCTGTGCGGCTCTTTTTAGATCGCCAGTACACTGCCTGCTCGGTTTATATTCCTCCTCATGACCCTCCTCCTCGCGACGCGGTTCGCGAGTTGGTGCTGCAACTACCTCGACCGTTTCTCCTCCTCGGGGACTTTAACAGTCGCGACCCGGCTTGGGGAGATGTTCGGTCGACTAATGTTGCTGGTATTTTACTCTCCTTAATGGAGGAACTTTCCTTTGCGTGCCTCAATTCCGGTGAACCTACTTACTTCCACGAACCCACGGGTTCATTTACCTGTATTGATCTCTCCTTGGTGTCCCTCGATACCTTACTCGATTTTTCGTGCAAGGTGTTGGGGGACTCTTATGGCAGTGATCATTACCCAGTCTGTCTTGAGCCGGTCGGTCCGCAGCCGGGCGTCTCGTCTCGACCGAGGTGGTGCCTTGCGCGGGCTGACTGGCCATCTTTCAGAGCTCGTTCCGTCATTGTCCGTTCGGTATTGAGCTTTGGCTCTGTGGATGAGAGCTTGGAGTTCTTCGAGCGGGTGGTGATGGGCGCCGCGGAGGACTGTGTTCCTCGATCTTCCGGTAACCCGCGGACTCGTAGCGTCCCGTGGTGGACTCCAGCATGTCACCAGGCGGTGTGCGAGAGGAAGAGGGCAACGCGCCGCTTCCACCGCACCCGGCGCGCGGACCACTTGATTGAGATGCGGCGGGCGAAGGCTTTCGCCCGCCGGACTCTCAAGTTGGCCCGTCGGGCCTCTTGGCGTGCTTTTGTGTCCGGCATCTCCTCATCTACCCCTTCTGCTGCTGTGTGGCGGAAGGTACGTAGTATTGAGGGGAAGCCAGTCCCTGCTAGTCGCCCTGTCCTTCGGGACGGGGACGGCTTCCTTTCGGATCCTGCTGCTGTGGCTGATCGGCTGGCCGGTGCTTTTGCTGCGGTTTCCCGTTCGCCTTCAGCTGCGGATCGCCCTTTATCGGAGGTACGTTCCCGCCCCCTGGGAACGAGCCCTATAACCATCTCTTTCCGATGCGGGAACTTCGGGCTGCCTTGGCAACCCGTCGTTCTTCCGCCCCTGCCCTGATGACATTCCGTATGACTTTCTTTGGAATTTGCACCCGATGGCCCTGCACTTCTTGCTGGATCTTTTCAACCGGGTGTGGGTTGAGGGGTCGTTCCCTTCCCGTTGGAGGGAAGCGATTGTGGTCCCGATACCTAAGCCGGGGAAGGATCCGGCGGAGGTGGCGAGCTATCGGCCTATTGCTTTGACGAGCTGCTTATGCAAGCTCCTCGAAAAGATGGTAGCCGTCCGACTTTCCTTTACACTGGAGTCGCTTGGGTTATACCCCCCGACCCAGTATGGTTTTCGTCGATTTCGGGGTACTCTGGACCCCCTTCTCCTCCTTGGCCATGATGTACGGGAAGCATTTTCCCGCCGGAATCTTGTTCTGGCCGTCTTTTTCGACGTCCAAAAGGCTTATGACACGACCCGTCGGGGAGTTGTCATGGACCGTTTGAAGTCTCTTGGTTTTGTGGGCTTTTTGCCCACGTTTCTTCGCAACTTCCTCTGCCGTCGCACTTTCCGCGTCCGTAATGGGGCGGCCCTATCTGCCCTGTATGTTCAGGAGGAGGGGGTGCCCCAGGGGTGTGTGTTAAGCGTCTCCTGCTTCAACCTGGTTATCCGGGAGCTCTTCCGCTCTCGGTGCGCTGTTCCATCTACGCAGATGATCTGGCTGTCTATGCCGCGGGGACGAGTCCCCCCCTCGTGGAGAGGCAAGTCCAACTCGCGGTCAATCGGGTTGAACGCTGGGCGTCGTCGGTGGGCCTTACGTTGTCTTCCCCGAAGACTTCGTGTGTGGCCTTCCTTCCGTCGAGGAGACGGGGATCCGGCGCCATCCCGGCCTTTAACCTTACACTCGGGGGTCAGCCTCTGGCCCTCGTTCCATCAGTACTCTTCTTGGGTATGGTTTTCGACAGCCGTTTGAGCTGGGTTCCCCACCTTCGCCGGCTGCGCGAGTCCGCGAGACGTACCCTGGATTTGCTGGGGCATCTGTCGCATACTACATAGGGCGCGGATAGGCGGACGCTCCTCCGTTTGTACGTGTCCCTGGTACAGTCCAAATTAGACTATGGGAGTGTGGTGTATGGCTCCGCCTCCCGCACGGCCCTTCGGATACTGGATCCGGTCCTCTCTAGAGGACTGCGCATGTCATCTGGCGCCTTCCGCTCCTCTCCGGTTGATAGTCTGCAGGTTGAGTGCGACATCCCTCCCTTGGAGGATCGGCGGTCGTTCCTCATTGCTAAACACTATCTCCGGATCCTCCGTCTTCCCACCTCTCCTCTGTTCCAGGTGGTTGAGAGGGCGTTCTGCCGGGATGGGGGTTGGTATTTCACCGACACGGTGACCTCCCTCCTCGATGGTATGGGCACTCCCCCTCCATCCGTTATACCGGTCTCTTTCAGGGGTGTTGCACCTTGGGAGAGCACCCCTGTTGCGTGCTGTAGGGCGTTGCGCCCCGTTCGCAGGACCGAGTCGGACCCTGCCTTGTTTCGGTCTCTGTTCCTTCAGCATGCGGCGTGTCACTCTGCATGTGTTGCGATCTTCACGGATGGCTCGAGGTCGTCGGGGGGCGTTGGATCCGCGGCTGTTCCCCAGTCGTCTGCCCTTGCTCCCCGATGTACCCGTCTCCCTGATGAGGCTTCCGTTTTTACGGCGGAGCTCTATGCCATTCTGAGCGCTCTGGAGGTGGTGCGGGAGCATCCGGATGGGTCGTTCGTCATCCATTAGGATTCCCGCAGTGCCCTGGATGGCCTGGAGTGTTTTGACCCTGTCCACCCGCTGGTCCGACGAATCCGGCTACTGTACCATACTCTTGTCGCTTTCGGTGGCAAGGAGGTGGTATTTTGCTGGGTCCCAGCACATGTTACCGTGGCTGGAAATGAGGCTGCCGATCGAGCTGCCCGTTCCGCGTGCCGACTGCAGGTTTCACCTGTGTCCCTCCCTTTTTCTGATTATATCCCTGGCTTCCGTAGGTTTTTGCGCTCCCGGTGGCAGAGTCGCTGGGATGGCGCTACGGATAACAAACTTTGCAAGATTAAACCCAAGTTGGGATGTTGGGCCTCTTCCTTCCATCGGTCGCGCCATAAGGAGGTGGCTCTGGCCCGCCTCCGTATTGGCCACACCCACCTGACCCATGGCTATTTGATGGCCGGGGATCGGGTGCCCCGATGTCCCAATTGTGACGTCCTACTTACAGTTGCCCACCTCCTGGTGGAGTGTCCGCTTTGCGCTGCGCGCAGAGTATTTTCCCTTTTTGGAGAGCGTCGGGCTTTGTGATAGGCTTGGCGCTCTTCTCTCTGAAGGTCCCTACTTTTCGATAACCGGGTTGTTCTCCTTCCTCTTCCGCTCCCGACTTCTTTACCGGCTGTGACTCCGCTATGATCTTTCTGCTTTTCCCCCACCTCCTCCTTCTCCTCCCCCGTCTATTGTTCATTTCCATTAGTTGTTCCATACTCTTCGTTCTGTGTTCGCTCTGCTATCCACCTTTCTTTTGGTGGCCATGAGCGGTCATTCTTTGAAACAAAAAAAAAATATATATATATATATATATAGGGTGTCCCATAAGTTCGGCATCATAGGAAAAATAATAATAAAAGGCAAAACAAAAGATTTTATTTACAGAACGTGCGCAATATGTCCACCATTGTTTTCAATACACAAATTCAGACGTGATACCCAGTCAGCAAGCACACGGTGAATGATGTCAGGAGTAATGGTGTTATATGCCCCAATAATGCGCTGCCGCAAATGTTCAACACTCCTAATTTTCTCTGCGTATACCAGCGCTTTCAAGTGGCCCCAGAGATAAAAATCTAGTGGCGTGAGATCCGGGCTTCTAGCTGGCCATTCCACAGGCCCTCGACGTCCTATCCAATAACCAGGGAATTGTTGGTACAGGTATTCCCTTACTTGGGTGCTGTAATGTGCAGGAGCGCCGTCTTGCTGGAACCATGTTGGGAAATTTCCTTCTTCGTTCGAGACACTGGGAAATGCTTCTTCCTTGAGCATACGTAGGTAGGTGCCTCCAGTGACATGTTCATCGAAAAAGGGGGGGCCTATGATGCGATCCTTCCAAATGCCACACCATACCATCACCCGAGATGCACTTTGTTCCTTTGAAGAGGTATACCAGTGCGGGTTGTTTTGAGACCAGTAGCGGGTGTTCTGTCGATTTACCTCACCATTTCCATAAAAAACAGCCTCGTCACTGAACAGAATGGTGGACGGGAAATTGGCATCCCGAGCATATGAATTATGGTTTGTAGAAATAGAAAAATATGAATTTCTCCTATGCCGGCGGACTTATGGGACGTGTGTGTGTGTGTATATATATATATATATATAATTTTTTTTTTTTTAAGTTCGGGAAGAACCAATTCGCCTCTATTTAAAAGGGCATATCTCGGCGGAAAAACAAAGAAAAAGTGAGAGGAAAAAGAAAGGGTGGAGGGGACAGTCGAAGTGGAAAAAGACCAAGGACTGCAGGGTCGAGCCCCGTCATCCTTGGGTGCTAGGGCCGGGAGGGCGCACGTGAAACCTCCAGGAACAAGCACGTACAAACGAGCGCAAAAAGCACTAGCTTAGAACCCCTTGCGGGGATATATATATATATATATATATATATATATATATATATATATATATATATATAGTGCGGCATAAGTATATATATATATAGTGCGGCATAAGTCGGTTTACCGAGAATAATGGAAGTACCTTGTGAAGAATAATATTTATCATTCAGTACAGAAATTATTCAAAGTCTCCTCCATCATGTTCAATACATACGTTGCATCTTTGAACCACTGAACAACAAATAGGGATTACAGTTCTTTATTATTCAACGTCTCGAACTCTTGGTGTATCAAAGTCATCGTGTGATCGAAGTCCCGATGTTTCTGGCCGTTGACTCTATCTTTGATCATACCCCACATTGAATAATCACTGTAATGCGATGTGATCAGTTGCTACTGTTTTTAATGACAAACACCGTGAGAGGTGCCAGTTGTTCAGGCATCAGTTGGAAAACTGTTCACTCGCTTCAAAGAAACGGGTAGTGTTCATGATCGGCCGCGTAGTAGCCGGCCAAAAAGTTCAACCGATGCAGCAACATCACTAACGGTACTCGATCACCTCGAAAACAGCCCACGTAAGTCCTTAAAGTTATCCCAGGAAACGGGTGTCTCCAGAAGATCCATTCAACGAATTCTTACAAATCATTTCCACCCCTACAAAGTCCAGCTCATTTAGGAACTGCACGGTGACGGCATAGACCGTCGTGTAGAGTTCTGCCAGTGGTTTCTACAACATTGACAGCTTCAACGAAGGATCATGTTCAGCGACGAAGCGATATTTCACCTCGGCGGTCGTGTCAATAGGCATAATGCACGCTATTGGGCCAATGAGAACCCCCTACTGGATGGAGGAAAGACACGTGCAATTCGATCCACGAATTATGATGTGGGCTGCGCCCTGGGGGTATCTGTTAATTGGTCCGTACTTTTTCGACGGCACTGTAATAGGTGAAACATATCTGCATATGCTACAAACATTTCTAATCCCCATACTTGACGACAATTCCATTGGCAGAACGGGCGGAGATGTGGTTTCAGCAGGATGGTGCACCACCACATTTCGCAACCATCGTCCGGAGCTCTTTAGATGAAACATTCCCAAGCAAGTGGATCGGATGGCGAGGGCCCGTCGAATGGCCACTTAGGTCTCCAGACCTCACGCCTCTTAACTTTTTCTTGTGGGGCCATCTCAAGTCGGTAGTCTATGCTGATCGACCTAGAACCATACGTTCTCTAAAGGATAAAATCACATCTGAGTGTGCCAAAATCGGTACCAATGTGTTAAGGATGTTCAAATATTATGCATTCAACGCGTCAGAAAGTGTGTCTAAGTGGAAGGCCACCAATTCGAACATTTATTATAATTTAATAAAATGTGCCTATGGTTCCTGACTTTTGCGCTCCCCTGTGTATATATATATGGGATGAATTTCACAATTAAACACGTGAATTGAACGAATGATGCAAACCTTGGAATCATTTTTCTTTTTCCCTGTGGGTTTGCATCATATATAATATATAACAACACGCAGTAAATTCTTTTTTTTTTTAAACCAAAAGCTAAGCTCTGATGAAAACAAAGTATCAGACGAACAACACTTAGTCACAATGCTCACAGCTTCTCACTTGCTGCTACAATATAGACCTAAACCCTGATGCATCTTATTTTTCAGCATTTGGGTATGAGGCATTGTGAAATAGGCTCTCCGGTACATTTGGCTCCATTTATTCTACAGAGTAGACCAAAAGTCACAATCGGGTGAAATATATATTACTTTATTATTTTTACAATATGATGTTTAAGAGATATAAATCTCAAATATGAACAAGTTCTGTACGGACTCCACCATGCGCTCTGATGGGTTTAAAAATGCAGGTTTGGTACATCACAAGCTAGATTTGAGGAAAGCCCATTCGATCGTGACTTGGGCTACCCTGTTGAATATATTCTTTCAATTTTTGTATATAGGCCTCCTAATTGGCGTGACGGTCGCAACAACAATTTGGAACTTTTATAACTTCACTTCCACTCGCGATATACGTAATAAATTTTATGGAATAAACTTAAATATTTTTATTATTAACTTTTAGGGATTTCAGTGCCCTGAAATAAACACGAGTGAAAATGACAGCGATTTATAATGAATTCGTTTATAAATATATAGGTTAATATGTTTTAAATGACATGGGCTGGACTTGTAAATCAAAATAACTTTTTATGAGGTAGTTTTAGTCGCTCTATTCATATTTGTCACTCATTTTTTGTGCAAATGCAGATTAATGGTGAAAATTATGATACTAATAATATATATATAAATACACTCATTTTTCGTCCGACGAGTATAATTTTGGGCTATTTTTTCGCTACTCTGCGACTTCATTAGTTTGTTGGTTTCTCTTCTGGCTATTTCTTTTTTCTAATTGGATTCAGTTTGGTGGTGTTTGTGATAAAATTATGACGTGCCTTTCGTGTGGTTTCGACTTTGAGAACTTGATTCGTCATGTGCCTAGATGAAGACAAAGCATTGGATGTTTTTATCAATTATGGCGTTATTCTCTCATCTTAACTTGCCCAAAATGTGACAGTGAGTGCCTAATACGAAAAGATCAGAAGATATTTAGGTGAAATAACCAATATTAACCGGTTAGGTTAATTGAATGCCCGGTTAGGTTAATTGAATGCCCGGTTAGGTTAATTGAATGCCCGGTTAGGTTAACTGTACGCCCTTGATGATTGGTTAAGTCGTGATATTTTCGTTAGTTTAAACGAAAAATGACGAGAGCAAACTTTTCTGGTTAATTTTGAGGGTTTTGAACGTTTCCTGTGGTAATGCGTCGTTTACGAGATCTCGTAACATGAACATGTTAGGTTATGCTTTATTGTATAAAATGTAGTCAAAAATACATTTTTCCAAGTGTATTTTGGTGTGCTTTGTTCGAATATGACCTTCATTTCTTGTGCAAATGAACAGAAATACAGCTGTCATTGCATGGCCAAACACGTATTTCTGTTCATTTGCACAAGAAATGAAGGTTATATTTGAAGAGAGCACACCAAAATACACTAGAAAAATGTATTTTTTATTTCAACTTCAGGCCATGTCATTTGCGACATAATTACCAAAATATATATAATGCGTTTTAAAGGTAATGTATGAAACAGTAATAAATTGAAAATATTTCATTTTAAGGAAAAGAAAGTCTTAGTGGGATTTAACTTTTTTTTTTTTTTACATTAATTATTTTTCCTTAGTTACAATTATTACTTCGTTTTGCTTTGAAATGTTCTTTACTCTTTTACCTAACTTAGGGTCTTGTTGACTTGAAGAAATGCGAAGAGAGACTGATAAAGAAGAAGGAAGAATGCGAGTCAAAATTGGAGATTTTAACTAAAGAAATGGAAAGACCCAGTTATTACGAGAAGGTAAATCCTTTAAGGCTAGCCGCACACAGGATCGTCTTGCGACTCACAACTGACGACTTGGGTCGTGAGACTATCCTGTGTGGTCAGCTTAACAGGTATAAAAATGTATATTCTCTCTACGGTTGAATGAAAATCTTCAAATAAGTTGTAGAAACATTTAATTTCTTAATCTTACTGATGATAATTTGAATTTATTGAGTGATTATGGTACAGAAGGCTTATTTGATTGAATCTATCAATTGAGTATGTCGCTTAAGCTAAAGACTAGAAATGGTTTTCAAAATAGTTTTTTTTTAGTTATTAGTGCATAGAGAAGTTTATACGCGAGTAGTAGTGCTTGTGAAAAAGTTAGAGGCTAGTTGAATGACTGGTTCAACATCAGTGTTGGAGTACGAAAAAGGGTGTGATGTCGCGATGTCTGTTGAATGTGTATCTGGATAAGGTAATGCACGAGATGGAAGCAAGAAGGCTAAAGAGAGGAACAGAGTAAATCTGAATTTGGAAAAGGAAGAATGGCGGCTGTTGCATCTGACTGACGTGATGCTTCTGGGTGAATCACAGAATGAATTAAGGAGAACATTGACTAGTTTTATTAGTTTTTGTAAAAGATTACTGAAAGTGAACGTGAGTAGGGTTCTTGAGGTTAACCCTGTGTGGACGACTGTTACGAAATGTTGAGGCTTGAAACTCATTCATAATATGACCCTCTAAAAAATTTCGTTCGTAAGAGGGTTAAGAATCAGCGTGTAATATTGTGGCGAATAGAAACTTTAGAGGTTATGAAAGGATTCAAGTACACTGTTTGGGATGTATGAGTGATGAAAGAGGTACAAGTACATTGGAAGTTGGAAAAAGAAAAGGTAATGAAATGGGAAACTTGAAGCTAGTGGGGTTAACCCGTGTCGCGTGGTTTCTGAGTCAGCGCACCAACGATCACGCTATCCAAAACTTCAACGAAGGTTCGTTCAAGCGAGACTAATATTTAGGATGTTGGACCCAATGTTTATGGGTTTTGACTTCGTTCCGTTAAACTTCCTCGCCGTATTTTAGTGTGGTGGTTATATTTAATACGCATTCATTTGCATAAAGGGATGGGAGTGTAACGAAGCAGAGTCAAACGGAGTAAATATATGTTGGTCTCTCTTTTGGAGGGGTTTGGATAGTGTGATCGATAGTGCGCTAACTCCAAAACAACGCGATGCGGGTTCGAGCCCTATTAACTTCACGCTTCTCATTTTATTTGCCTTTCCTCTTTCCATGTCATTTCAGCGCAGTTATTGCGTATAAAATGCGTACATTGGAAGTTGATAGAGTGAAGAAGGGCGAGTAAATCATAGACGCGATAAAAGCCCCGGTAGAAAAAGTGCTTCAATATAGAGCCCCGGTAGAAAAAGTGCTTCAATATAGATTCGTCAAGAGGTTATATGAAGTATTGGTACCAACACTGATGTATGGATGAAAATCGCTCATTTGGCATGATAGACCACTGTCAAAATTGAAAGCAGTTGACACAAATATTTAAGAAGTATAACTGGTGTAAAATGGGTTGATTGTATGAGAAATGAGGATGTGCGGTGAAAAAGACATTCGAAATGAGAATACGTTGATATGGTCATGTGGAGAGAATGAATAATGAAAGAATTGTTGAGAAAAGTTATTCCTGGTCGCGATCCCTCTCTTTCTTTGCGTAACTGATTTACGTGTTTTCGGTTCCGAGTTCGACTGTCATATCCACGAAATGAAGAATGGAAAATGAGTTCTTAAATAATGTAACAATATTTCATGAATGATGGTAATTCCTCGCTTTTGTATTTCAGGCTCCTGAAGAAGTAAGAACGAGGAATTCTGAGCGCGAGCGGGAGTTAATAGGTGAAATTGAACAAAGTAAAGATGCATTGCAACAAATCCACCAGATTGAAGTAGATCAATAAAATATTTAAATTAATTCTTAATCCTATTTATTTCTTTGAGATAAATATTTTAAGTAACGAATGTCATTCTTTTATCTCCATTTTAAAACCAGACTTTATCAACCGTCAGAGAAAACGTAAATCCTTTAAGTACTCCCACTAAAGAAGCGACTGATTACCCGAACTATTACTTTCGAATAGTACTTTTATTAGTGATTATTTTAAGATCGATTAGATGTCCGTTCTGAGAAGTTCCAAACGCGTAATTTGTGGTTGTCAGACACGGATTAGCCAGTAATGCTTCTTGGTTATCCTGGATGGATCTGTTATTGACATTTGTTTAAAAGAATGTAGTTGTTTTTATTTAATTATCCGCATTTCTTTCTTGCAATGAAATATCTCGCCACCATGAAAGGATAAAAGGTTTACAGTAAATAGAAAGTTTCTCGTATGTCATCCTCTTCTAAAAACTTCGCAAGTTTAAGTGAGTTTCTCTCATCACAATTGTTGACCATGAATTAAGCCCTAAATAGTGACGGTGACCCGCCGCAGAGCTGGGCACTTGCGGTTTTTTGCGCGTTTTTTTGCGGTACTGCGGTACTACTACCGCACTACCGGTACCGCATAACGCAGTACCGCAAAGGATCGCTGAAAGTACAGCAGTACCGCTACCGCATTCAAATTTCCCGCGGTACTTTCCGCGGTACCGACCAACACGGTAGTACCGCAGTACCGCAAAAAAAACCGCAAGTGCCCAGCTCTGCCCGGGGCCGGGGCCGGGCGGGCTGAGGCTGAGTAAATACACTGTAATCAAGCTCATCGTATATGGAAGGTACCAACACCGAGTTGTATATGAATTAAAGATTGAGGGAGAACATTCATCATTAAAAATTCCCATCGCTGTCGGGTAGGCACAGTGCTTGAACTTGGAAGTAAAGCATTGAAATTAAGAACGCGAGGATATATAGGGTACCCCGTTATGATAAGGTTCAGGGTATACCCACGAGATGCTTGCCCTGCTTCACTACTATGAATTTCCAACGTTTTTTTTTTTTTTTTTTTTTTTTTTTTAATGTCATAATTTTATATATATATTTTGCATGAATATATTTAATAATAAAACAAAATAAATAAAATGACAAGCACAAACAGTCCAGAACCGCAGCTGTGCTCTCGGAACAAACAATTTAAACTGTTTGTCCAAAATTTGGTCATATTCTTTCACTAACTTCGTCAAATTTGAAAACCAGAAGAATGCAGTAACTTGAGTTTGTAATGTCAAATGTAAGTAAAACAGTTAGGCCTACTTTTAGCTAGTTTTCATAGGACACTCGATACAAAGCAGTCCTAATTTCAGGCCTCCATCATGAATCTAACTCACAATAACACTGAATAAAGTTTAAAATGCGACCGCGGTCTTTGCTCGCGAAACTTGAGTAGGTTAGGCCAGTATGGACCCAAAGTTACAATGCAAGAGTCCAGAGCATTTTTTTAACAATATAACTGTGCGACGTAAATGTCGCCCAGCCGAAATTTTTTATCGGTTAGTGAATGAAATTTCCCATTACTGGGCAACATGTCAGGTTTTCTCCATATAAAATTGATTCATAGCGTAAGGAACTTGAAGTTGGCAACTCTGATCTCAGTGTGTTTGGATTAAACGAATTGTGTTCATAACCTTTGTGGTTGGTAGCACGTTAAATTAACAAATAATAATAATAATGAGTGGACCAGAGTGGGAGAGAGCTGATCGTAGGGCAATGGTTATGCATCCTGAGAATCAGTTAGTAATAGTGCCAGGGCCGCCAAGAGCTGCCCCGGGCCCCGGGAAAGGATTGGTATATGGGGCCCCCTGTTTACTTAGTATTTTATTATGAATGTTTTTGGTGTACATAACGAGCAAACTGATTATATGTCCAAGTCAATATTCAAAACATAGAGTATGAATAAATAACTCGGAAGAAAATGATCATTTTATTTTTCGAATCAATTATATTAATTCTACCACCATACAATTTACAAATGCAGTACCAGTCCATGAAGGCAAGACAATTGTTTACTGCAAGATTTTCATAATTAGAAGCGTACTTTCTTTGCCTTCTCTCTAGCAAAGTGGTAAATGATTGATAAAATTTAAAGTAGGGCTAACTGGCTTTCAATTACAATGGTTCCCAGATCTGTCAGTCGGTCTTGGGCATTGGTGGACCGCAGATATTTTATCTGTTTCAGTTTGACTATGATAATCTCTCTGAAATGTACGTTCATTAATTATATTTCCTCTGTTATTTAATCAATTGCTTTATTAATATTTTTAGATTTTATCCTCCCTCTTTCCGGGCCCCGGATATTTAACCCGGCTTCCCCGCCCTCTCGGCAGCCCTGGTTTATATATATATATATATATATATATATATATATAAACAGGGTGGGCGGAAAGTAGCTCCCTATTTTGGATTGGTAAAAAAATACGTATAATCCATTTATTTCAGAAGAAATAATATGAAAAGGTAGGCATACATGGTAGGTTTTCTCTAAAATTCAATGTGGGCTCCAACTCTTTCCACCAGCTTCTGGAGCCGCCCAGGAATGGCGTCCACTGACTTTAGCAGGAACTCCGGCGGGATGAAGGACATGACTTCCCGAATTCGGTCCTCCAGTTCTTCCAATGTCCTCGGTTTGGTGCGGTAGAATTCTTCCTTTACCCACCCCCAAAGAAAGAAGTCGCACGGTGTCAAGTCGGGGCTCCTGGCTGGCCATTGATGTGGACCACGACGACCCATCCAACGCCCAGGGAAGTGGGCATCCAGCCACTCACGGACAACAAGAGCGAAGTGCGGAGGGGCGCCATCTTGCATAAAATATCAGATCGTCGATGTTCTCCCATGTGCTGACAACCGGCCAGACCTCGTTTCGCAACATAGCAAGGTACCGCTCAGCATTCATGGTGTTGCGCAGAAGGAACGGGCCCACAACCTGATCTGAGGTCATACCACACCACACCGTTACACTGAACCGATTCTGCCGTTTTTCAGCGGTAACCGTGCGACTTCTTTCTTTGGGGGTGGGTAAAGGAAGAAGTCTACCGCACCAAACCGAGGACATTGGAAGAACTGGAGGACCGAATTCGGGAAGTCATGTCCTTCATCCCGCCGGAGTTCCTGCTAAAGTCAGTGGACGCCATTCCTGGGCGGCTCCAGAAGCTGGTGGAAAGAGTTGGAGCCCACATTGAATTTTAGAGAAAACCTACCATGTATGCTACCTTGTCATATTATTTCTTCTGAAATAAATGGTATATACGTATTTTTTTACCAATCCAAAATAGGGAGCTACTTTCCGCCCACCCTGTATATAAACAAACCTTGTCGCCCAGTGAAACTGGCTTAAAAAATACTCTGTGTAAGACCAGTTCTTTAATAATAATAAGATAAATCTTACTTTTAAGGCCACACAGCAACCATGTATCCTACATTAATAACATATATCAATCGATAGAGCAGGAAAAAACTACATATACAGCTATGTAAGCTTTTCAAGATATAAAAAGTAGGTAAACTGAATACCTGGCTAGGTTAATTGAATGCCCGGTTAGGTCAACTGTACGTCCTTGACGATTAGTTAGTTTTAACGAAAATATCACGACAACCTAACCAGTCGTCAAGGGTGTACAATAAATGTTTTACATTCAAAAGTTATAATTTACATAATAAGTAAGTTTTCGGTGAAGTCTAAAACACGAGTCTTCAAGTTCCAAGCTGTTGGAATATTTCATCTAAATCTGGGGAGCAGTCATAAAAGCTGTACCTTCTGGAAAAACTTCTGACCGAAACTCCAAAACACGGTTTGCGTCTGAATAGCAGATCCATACTCTATTCATCTGTAATCCAAGTCTACTAAAATCTTGCGAAAGTACCATTTGACATGAAGACCTAATATCCTCTTAAGAAGTTAACTAATACACTGAAAGTTATGAAATTTTGGGCGGTATCATGTCAAATCCAATTTTGTTGATTGTATGTTTTTCATGTTAGAATTTCTCATAAATTGCTTAGATTTATTTGACAATATTGCCTGAGTTTAATTTGAAATGCTAAAAGAGGCTGTAGAATAAATTGTGCAAATTAGTTTCATGCTACTGAATTTCTTATATTTTATCAATCAACAAAACAAAAATAATTTCCCTACTAACCTAAGCCTCGGCCTACTGCCTACCGTCCTGTAAGCTAGTAGTGCTGTAGGTAGCCCAGACAGCTTAAGCCAGCTGACTGGCGCCATGGTGATACTAGTAACTTAAGCTAGGACCACTGGGTATTCCAAAATTTGATGGTAAGTTGGCCCTTAGACTAGCAATGGATGAAGTTAATCAACAGTCTGGCAGACATGACAAAGGAGAACAAGAGACAGTTTGAGGAGTTTGGTAGAAATTAGCAGGATATATTTAAGTTTAACATGGGATACTATAGATTCATTTTCAATATTTGAGTAGGTTTGAGTTAAGCATCAGAAACTAAAAAATATGACAAGCAAGAGTTTAAGACTACTACAATTTTCATTGATATGGTTCATAATTAAATCAGCGTTGATGATGGCTATAAGAACATAAGAAATTTTTATAGTGGGCACACTAGGGGCCACTTCGGCCCAGGCATTTTGATTCAAATTTTAGAATAAAGTTAAAAAATACAAAACATACTTGTTCCAAGTGCTTTAAAATTTGGAATACAAAATGAAAATAAGTAAAAAAAAAGGTAATTATACAGTTTAGTAGCCTAAAATAAAGTTCTGCAATAACAATTAAAACTAAAATACTATGACAACAATAATTAAAATTAACGAAAATATCATAACTTAACCTAATTATCAAGGCTTATAGTTGACCTAACCAGGCATTCAATTAACCTAACTAGTAGAAGTAGTAGTAATTTAATTGAATACCTAGTTAGGTCAACTGTACACCTTGATGATTGGTTACGTTGTCATATTTTAGTTAGTTTTAATTGTTGTTGTTGCAGCATTTTAGTTTTAATTATTATTGTTGCAGCATTTTATTTGGTATTTCTTTACTATTACACTGGTCTCTGGTAGAAAGTTTTAAAAGCTGGTTTTCAATGTTAAAGATGATTTAAATATGGGTATAAAAATAGGTTAGGTAAAAAGGTATAAAGTTTTAAAAGCTTTAAGCTTTAACAACTCTCTAACAAATCATTTGCAACAGAAATGAGTATCATTTTTTAATTCAGCACATTGAAAAATATTGAAAACCAGCTTTTAAAACTTTCTACCGAAGACTGGTATAATAGTAAATATTTACCTTTTATTTTAGGTTGCTAAACTATACAATTACCAAAAAAATAGTGGTGAATATTCATTTTGACACCACTCTAGATTTTAGGATAAGAAAGTACTTTTTAGGGTAATTTTGATGGTTATGCACGAATTTGACTTCTGTTTTCTGTGCAAATATATAGTTTTTGAGATACAAGCAAATGAAATTATCTAAAGAACTATACATTTGCACAGAAAGCAGAAGTCAAATTTGTGCATATCAAATCAGAATTACCTTAAAAGGTAGGCCTACTTCATTATATTAAAAAACTAATCTAATCCAACCCAACCAAATTTTACCTTATTGGTAATATTTTGATTTTCCCTGAAAATGCAGTCACTATTGCACTTTGGGCATTTTAAAGATGTAGGAATTACACCATGATCAGAAAAAAGTTTCAAAATTTCGCTATTGTCTAAGCCAACATGTCTGATGACTTCTTCAAAATCTGAGCTACATGAATCATTACATCCTTATAGGAGAAAATGCAATTAATATAAAAGGCCTTTGTTTCATAGTCATCTGTTTATAAAGGGCTTGATGATGTCATAACTATGGTGTCACTGGTTAGTCCTAGACGGCATAAGGATGATGTTATGTTCATTAATTTTATACTTTTTTATTTGGTTTGCACAAGAAAAAGAGGTAATTTTCCTTAGTAATTTTTAATGAGGATTCAGAATATATTAATATTTTTGAAGCAAGTGTAGTTTACGTTCCCCTACATTAATCTAGTGTAGTTTGTTCCTCTACATCAGGGGTGGGGAAACTTTTCAGTACCAAGGGCAAAAATTGATAACATAAACACCTCCGCGGGCGTCTGGCAAATTTTAAGCTTATATACAGCGTGTCCCAAAGAAATGTATACCCACTTTGTTCGATAATACCAGCTATGAGGATAATAAACATATTACTTTTTACATGTTTTTTAATAAAGAATTTTCTCCTGAATCTAAATATGTAATTAATTTTATTAAAAATTGAAAAACAAAAAAGGTACAGATGTTTAAATTATAATTATTATTTTTGAGACTTCATGTGCGATATTTTCTAATATTTTAACCGACTGTTTTGAGATACTTATGTTAGTGTTGATATTGAAGCATAAATGTTGTAATTATTAGTTAATTCAAAAAATTTACAAATTCCATGGTTAAATGATACTTTATCTAAGATGTTCGACGTCTTCCAGAACGTTGTTTTTGTAAGTTTTGCACAGTGCCATCGGTTTCAAACTTATCTCGTATACGTGCAAAAATATTAGAAAATATCGCACATGGTCTCAAAAATAATAATTGTAATTTAAACATCTGTAACTTTTTGTTTTTCAATTTTTAATAAAAATAATTACATATTTAGATTCAGGAGAAAATTCTTTATTAAAAACATATAAAAAGTAATATATTTATATCCTCATAGCTGGTATTATCGAACAAAGTGGGTATACATTTCTTTGGGACACGCTGTATATAAGATGTATTTTAAAAGCTATTTGCTGGGCTGTAAATAAATAATTTTTAGTAAATAATAAATACCTAAGCGGGCGAGTTGAAATTAGCTCGTGGGCGAAATTTTGCCTGCGGGCGAGGGTTTCCCCACCCCTGCTCTACATTATCCTAGTGTAGTTTGCGTTCCCCAATTTTGTCCGCACATACCTAATTAAATAAAACATTACAACTTAACCTAACTAATCATCAATTTATATATATATAAAGTTGACAGTTGGTTAGGTTGTCATAATATTTTTGTTAGTTTTAACATTTTATTTGATGGATTCATTTAAAAAATCGGTGCTCTTCCAATATGTGCTCTACCTTAAAATTTACATTCCAATACGTGATCTACCTTAGATTATTCGGATTAGCAGCAGGTACGTTAGTTAGCCTTATAAGGCTAACTAACGAAAATATCACGACTTAACCTAACCAATCATCAAGGGCATATAGTTGACCTAACAATTGGTTAGGTTAAGTCATGATATTTTCGTTAGTTAGCCTTATAAGGCTAGTTCACGGTAGAGGACGTATTGGAATATGGTAGATCACAGTTTCGCGGTAGAGCACATATTGGAAGAGCACCAAAAAATCTCTCTTAAAGATCCTAGTGTGGCTTACATTCCCCAATTTTGACCTAGTGTAGTTTGTGTCCCCTTTTGTGTCAGTGGGACAAACTACACTTGCTCCATATTTTTTAATGGTCTGGAGTGGTGTTAAAATGAATATTATCCAAAATAGTTTCCAACACTAAACTCAAAACTTCCCAGTTATCAAATTTATACTGTATATAGTGTATCACTTTTGAAACTGAAATAGTTTCAAATCTGGTGGAATCAGCTTTTGAATTAATATGGTAGTACTTTTATTTGAGGGTAGATACAGTATTCTACAGATGTCAGAAAATTGATATCTGCAGATGCAAATTGATGTTTTGTAAGATGATGATGTTATAAAATATAGTTCATGACTTGGATAACCTTGATAGGCCCCAGTTGCTTCATGTTTTCCAAATGAAATGTATTGTAATATTCAGCTTTTATATAGGTATGGCAGATGCAGGTGTGAAAAAATTGTAGATGTTTCATGAATGCAGATATTTGAAGTATCCCTTGCTGAGGGAGTTTGTTTTTACATTACATTTCATTTGGATAACATAAAACCACTTGGACCCATTGGGGTTATCCAAGGCATAAGCTCTATTTTAGAATTAGATTTTGCAAAATGTCCATTTCTAGTCAGCTATTTTAACATACAGTGATGTTCAAAAGTCTGCAACCACCTTATAATCACCCAATTTATTGTAAATTGTACAAATATATATGATAATTACAACAAAAATTTTATTTTTTATTGTTACATTATTTGCTTCTAAATGTAATTATTATAAATTAGTAAAGAAATTAACAATTTAATGACATTAATCTTCTTAATTGATATGACCTCCTTTTGCTTTAATGACAGCTTCCACTCTGTGAGGCATAGATTCAACAAGTTTCTGGATAATACCTTGTGCTATGCCATTCCAGCATTCTTCTACATTCTCCCAGAGAGAATCAAGAGAAGTTATATTCTTTTTAGCTTTCAGACTCTTCAAATGGTCCTAAAGATGATCTATTGGATTGAGATCAGGACTTTGTGGAGGAAACTTCATAATTTGTAGAACACCACCATCTTTTTTCTTGTTGAGATAGTTCATGCAAAGGTTAGAAGTGTGCTTTGGGTCATTACCCTGCTGGAAAGGGTTCAGCGTCGTGCCACGAAACTTATTCCGGCATTGCGCAATAAGCCTTATGAAGATAGGATTAAAGTGTTAGACTTGTATTCACTCGAAACTAGGAGATTAAGGGGGGAGCTTATTGAAGTTTTCAAAATCGTTAATAACATCGATAACGTAAATTTTGACAAATTGTTCACTTTCGATAATAGTAATACTCGCAATAACGGATTCAAGTTGCGTGGCAGACGTTTCATTACTAATATCGCTAAAAACTTCTTTACGTTTAAAGTAATTGATAAATGGAATAATCTTCCCGCGTCAGTCGTTCATTCTACCAGCGTTAATGTGTTTAAGAACCGTCTTGACAGACATTTTAAAAATATTAACGTTGTTTAAAATTAAAAAAGAAAGTTAACAACAGGAGCTCTGGTGGTGGTGCTCGAGGATGAGTCTGTTGACGATGAATGCCAGCTTGTGACATGCCAGCGTGATGCCAGCAATAAAAAAAAAAAAAAAAAAAAAAAAAATTAGACTAACACGAATGTAGATGTAGCTCATAGCGTAAACTAACCCACTTTTTGTTTAACTTTACCTACTTTTTTTTTTTTCTTATCCTCCTTACTTTGCATGTCTCTAACTCTTTTCTTGCATGTTTGTAGTTTGCATGGTATGACAGTGAGTTAAGACTGTGTTTGCATGGTTTGTAAGCGTTCTTATTTTACTTCTTTTCATCTTTCACCCCTCTCCTATATTCTCCGACTATTTTTCTGACTTGTCGGCAGTGGCCGGCGGATGATGATGGTGAGACTTTTTCCCTCTTTTTCTGAATGAATGTTAACCCACGAATGATAGGTGTTGCTCCTTACTTAACCCCCTACTCTCTCCTTTCTCTCGGGCTAGCCTTAGAGTGGATCTTAGGGTCTTTGTTAGCCTTAGCTTCTGTAGATCTGTAGATCCTGATGGTACCGTATTGCATGTCTCACTAGTTTGGAGTGGTACTTCTCTTTTGTGAGAGTGTAAGTGATTCTGTGGAGATCTCCAACTCCAGAATAACTGAAACAACCCCAAACTTGAATGTTGCCTCCACCATGTTTTACTGAATGTTTTATGCAGGGATCTATGAGTTTTTTTTGTTGGTTCTATGTCTAACATAAACTCTTCTATGAGACCCAAAAAGTTCCACTTTTGATTCATCAGTAAAAAGAACTTTTTTCCAGTCATCTACAGTAAAATTTTGATATTCTCTTGCCCACTCTTATCTTTTAGCCTTATTTTGTTTCCTCAGTAGTGATTTGGACACAGCAACTGCCATGGAGACCAGTTTTTATGAGTCTTCTTTTTATAGTACTTGTACTTATTGGAGTCTTGTTGTTTGTTCAACTGTGCCTGAATCTGTGTAGCTGTGGCATTTCTGTCACACAGTGATGTAACCTTGATGTAATGATCCTCAGAATCAGTAGCCACTTTAGGTCTGCCAGATCTTGTTTTTGAAGAGCATGATCCAGGTTCTTTATATCTGCTTAGTTTTTTGAATTGTTAATTTTTGCCAAGATCTGGCATTGGGACATTCCCTCTCTTGAAAGGGCAATTATTTGTCCTGTCTGGGATAAACTTAGTTCCTTAGACATTTCAATTATGGCCTGTAAAGAGAGAATAGAGAAATTGATTAATTATTTTTTAATCAAATTGCTGCAATGTCATTGACTAATTGGTTTTATTAGTTATAATAGACAGGTTGTTCAAATTACTGTATGAATACACTATTTTGAGGATTAATAACATTTGGCTATGGTCTTTCACCAATACCTGGGTTAAAATTGGTATTGTTATATTGCAAAGTAAAAAAAGTAACAGGACCAAAAAGGACCATTTTCATTAATGTCTCTTTTCTTATGAAATAAAAGCTACATTACTTACATGTAGTAGAATATATGAAATACCATTTCTTGTAAAAGAAAATACCTTAATATAGTGGACATACTTTTTCAGTTTTATTATTTTCTAGAAATTGTCTAAAACTGAGGTGGATGCAGACTTTTGAGTGCCACTGTAGAACTACTAACAAAGCTACCAAAGTAGTCTACATAATTTAAACTTAAATGTATGCACCTCTGTGGTGTAGTGTTTAGCATCACTGACTATGAATCCATCAGCCCCAGGATCAAGACCCAGTGACAGCAGGTGCTGCATAGCAAAACCCAGCTGTTAATCCTCCTACACAATGAAAGAAATTGGTTGGTAGATAAATGGATACCCTTGGTAGCCTAGTGCTTAAGACAATGGGTTGCTGGTGGGGCATGGTTCAGATTCCATGTTAAACTGTAGGTCTAAGGTGGAGTGACAAGCTTGACCTTCATCAGAATGAACAATTTGGGTGGAAGCAAAATCAAGGTCAAGTAAGGTATACTATTTACACAATTTATAAATTCTCTTCCATTCATAAAAATCCAATTTTTTCTTAACTAACTAAGGAACTCTTATTTACCACATCATATGACAAGTCATTCCAAACATCTACTACTATGACTAAAAAAGTATTTACTATTGGAGTAATGTAATGTAGGTCTAATGAGTCACTTCACTCCTCTTTTTAATAGGTCCTCTCTTGCATATCTGTGCATCATTTCTGCCAAACTTCTCATACTACTGTAGATCTACAGGGCTGAGGTCTAGCCTAATTAGCTGTAGCTTACTGATGTAGGCTGGGTGGTGGAAATCCAGAATCCAGATGCAATTCAGACACAAGAGTTCATAATAATTTAATTTAGTAGGCTAAGTTAGGTTTGGTTAGGTGACAAAATTCCAAAATCCAGGTGCAGCTTGGAGACTGTTTTTTAAGTTCATGATAGTTTCATAATATGCTAGGTTAGGTTAAGTTAAGTTAATTATTTAAAAAAAAACTTTCAAATAATATTTCATAATGTGCATATCAGAAGGAAAATTCTTGTTAATTTTAGTTAGAACTTTAATTGGTACTTACGTATTAATGGGTGACCCTAAGTAACCTTAAAATTTACCAATAATCAGTGATGATTGGTTAGGTTGTCATAATATTTTTGTTAGTTTTAGTGAAAATATCATGACTAAACCTAACCAATCATTATCACTGGGCAACACGTATTTTATTGAATGATATCTGACACTTGATTCTAGGTAATTTGGGTGCGCTGAATACGAATTTCAACTCGGTTTGGCTCTATCAGGTCCTGATTCTTGTCGACAGCCTATGTGCCATTTTCCAGATTTTTCAAATTAGGACTAAAAAATTAAGTCATGTGTTAAATTTTTTTTTCAAGTTTCATGAATACAAGCAGTTCAAACTACAGTAAAATTACATTATAACGATAGAAATGACAAATAAAAAAAACAAACAGATATGAAGCTTTCACTGTGGCAAAAATTTTCTTTTGTAAGACTTTCTAGCGTATTTGCTTGTTGATGGCAGGTCTCTTTTCAAGCACCAGCAGTAATCAGCCATCATGTGGGAATCCCAGCGGCCTTGGTACTGTTCCTCCATAATTTTGATATCTTGGTGGAATCTCTCCCCTTGTTCGTCACTTACATCACCTAAATTACTTGGAAATTGGTCAAGATGGCTATTCAAAAAATGCATTTTTATGCTCATATTGCAACCTAACTCTTTGTAGTCCCTTAAAAGTTTTTTTACGATTTCTTCGTAGTTATCTGCCCTATAATTGCCTAAAAAGTTTTCTATCAAGTCCACGAATGAGAACCAGCCATTTTTTTCGCGTTCATTCATGACATTAGGAAAATTGCTGTCTTTAATCATTGTTCTTATTTGTGGACCGTCGAAAATTCCCACCTTGATTTTTTCATAACTTAAACTTGGAAATTTTGAAGTTATGTATTTGAAACACTCGCCGTTCGTATCTAAAGCTTTTACATATTGTTTAATGAGGCCTAGTTTTATATGCAGAGGAGGAAATATGATTTTATCTCTGCTCACTAAAGGTGGATTAATTACGTTTTTTTCTCTGACAGTAAGTGATGTTCGTGCTGGCCAGATTTGTTTGAAATAATGTTCTTCCTTGGCTCTGCTGTCCCATAAGCAAAGGAAGCAGGGATATTTAGTATACCCTCCTTGTCCTAGCAGAAAATTAACCATTTTAAGTCAACACATATGATCCACTCGTGCTCCTATATTTGATAAGATTTAAAACCTTTTCTATATGTTCATACTTTTCTTTTAATTTGTTGAGTGCCCAATCGGTATCGAGCCGTATAGATTGCCATTATGCAACAACACACACTTAAGACTTCTTTTCGAACTGTCTAAAAACAAGCGCCAATCATTTGCATCGTAAGACTCAACCCCATCTTCTTTAACAAACCAACTATGTCGCAGCAATATACTAAACTATCCTCTGTTCTAAAATATTTAACAAGTTCTTCTTCTCTTTTTCTGTAAAATGAAATGTATGTGTTTGAAGTAAGCAAGTTTTTCTCTTTAAGTCTTGAAGCTAAAATTTCCACAGCCTTTTTTGGCAAATTTAGATCCCTTACAAGATCATTCAACTCGGCCTGGTTAAACTTTTGCGGATCGTTTTGACTTTCAAATACGCTGGGGTCAAAATCGGTGTCTGACTCCTCAAAGTGCATAACAATATTTTCAGGAACATCTTCAACTAATTCTTGAGTTGGCAGACCCTTAAATTTTGGAATGGGGATCTCATTTGAATGTAGCAAAGGTCGCATCGCGGTGTCGAAATTTGGGTACTCTATACAATGTTTATTTTTCTTAGTGAAGCCCGAAGTCTTGACAAAGCAAAGGTAGCAATCGGTCTCGTGGTTAGTAGGCTCTCGCCACACCTGATATGGAAAAAAATTGTAAAGCGTTAACAAAAGCGACGAGAGACTTGTTTTTATGAATTTTATCAAAAGTTATCACCCAAACATTTAACATTTCTATGTGTTTCAACCTTATGCAATATTTGAGATTCTTATAAACATTTTCTGTAAATTTTTGTTTATGTACCTAAGTTACAATTACATTTAGGTAAGTTACAGTATACTAGTGATTAAATTACGTAGTTTTATGAAATCATAAACTTACCATCGGAACTCCAAAAGGTATTTTTGAATCCGAACCCTTCGTCCAATGTCGCAGTCTTTCAATGCATATAGTGCAGGCTTTATGTGGAGCCCACGATTTATCTTGGTCCCCCAGTTTTATGCCAAAATAAGCTAAGTAAGCTCTTTTTACAAGTCAGTTATATTTGCTCGTTGATGTGGAAGTGTAAAATTTCCACATATATAACAGAAGGAATCAGGGTTGTTTTTGCATTTGAACTTTCTAGTGCTTGATTGTTCTGCCAATTTGTAAAGGTATTTAAAGCCCTTAATTCATATAAATTTAAGAAAATCTGAAATATAAACACAAAAATTAGTTTAAATAGGTACTTATTATGAAATAGGTACTTACAATCTATGAAATTAAACTAGAAACACGGATGAGTAGGTACAATATAAATTACGTCTAATTAAATCAACTATATTAAATCACGATGACAAAATTACTCACTAAATCATATGCCAATTCAAAATTATGTTAATGCCCAAACTTAATTAACTAACTCGACTGACTGATTGATTGAATTGACTGATTAACTCTGGAAACGAGTCGCTTTTATATATTTTAGTTGTCCCTCTAGAATACTCTACAGAGAACAGGAACGCTCGAGAAAATTTTAGAATTCTATGATATTTTTAGCTTAACCACTTAACGAATTTGCCCGAATATACTCGGGCATCAAAGACTCGCTCTAAAAAATTTACCCGAATTTACTCGGGCGCATGAAAAATTTGAAGTATGTTTAAAATTTGAACGAGATATCTCGTGCATTTACTCTAATTGGCTGTACTGCTCGAAAGCCACGCCTCTGGGCGTGGTTTGAAGCCTGGCTTTTGACATATAACACATATAATTATGTTTATATACAGTACTTTCTCAGTGCGCAACAGTCATCCGAGGTGCGTTGTATGTCTGTCCAAATCATTTTTTACATATGGTAATTTTAGTCATATAAAGATGGATTCTGATAGTGAAGAAGAAAGTTTGTTAGGAAATGTTGAAGATATACATCTGAGCTCTTCCGAAGATGATAACAGTGATTCCTCTTGCTCAGAAGACTTTTCGGAGGGTGAATCAGATGAAACATTTGAGCAATTTCGTCAATCGTGGTTTGAAGAGACTCAGCCTACGGTAGCTCCTCCAAGATTTGACTTCACAAAGAGTAATGCAAATACGAATGTTCCCGTTGAAGGTAATCCATTAGATTTTTTCAATTTATATTTTACTGATGAACTCATCGATATTATTGTAACTGAGACGAATCGGTATGCAACGCAACACGGGAACAGTGCTTGGAGAACTACAGACAGTAATGAGATAAGAGTGTTTTTAGCAAACAATGCTGCAAGGCCTAATTCCAAAGCCTAACTATTGGCTTTATTGGACAAAAAAGCCTATCATGGATACACCATTTTTTAGACAGTGCATGACTCTCAAAAGATTTCAGCTTTTGAAAAGTAATTTACATTTTGCAAATAATGAAGATTATGACCCAAATACCCACCCATACCAGAAACTGAACAAAATTTATCCAGTTTACAAATACCTTAGTGACAAATTCAATTCTCTATACAACCTAGATCGTGATGTGACAATTGATGAGAGCCTTATGATCTACAGATCTACAGAAGCTAAGGCTAACAAACACCCTAAGATCCACTCTAAGGCTAGCCCGAGAGAAAGGAGAGAGTAGGGGGTTAAGAGAAGAGAGGAGAATAAGGGGTTAAGTAAGGAGCAACACCTATCATTCGTGGGTTAACATTCATTCAGAAAAAGAGGGAAAAAGTCTCACCATCATCATCCGCCAGCCACTGCCGACAAGTCAGAAAAATAGTCGGAGAATATAGGAGAGGGGTGAAAGATGAAAAGAAGTAAAATAAGAACGCTTACAAACCATGCAAACACAGTCTTAACTCACTGTCATACCATGCAAACTACAAACATGCAAGAAAAGAGTTAGAGACATGCAAAGTAAGGAGGATAAGAAAAAAAAAAAAGTAGGTAAAGTTAAACAAAAAGTGGGTTAGTTTATGCTATGAGCTACATCTACATTCGTGTTAGTCTAATCTTTTTTTTTTTTTTTTTTTTTTATTGCTGGCATCACGCTGGCATGTCACAAGCTGGCATTCATCGTCAACAGACTCATCCTCGAGCACCACCACCAGAGCTCCTGTTGTTAACTTTTTTTTAATTTTAAACAACGTTAATATTTTTAAAATGTCTGTCAAGACGGTTCTTAAACACATTAACGCTGGTAGAATGAACGACTGACGCGGAAGATTATTCCATTTATCAATTACTTTAAACGTAAAGAAGTTTTTAGCGATATTAGTAATGAAACGTCTGCCACGCAACTTGAATCCGTTATTGCGAGTATTACTATTATCGAAAGTGAACAATTTGTCAAAATTTACGTTATCGATGTTATTAACGATTTTGAAAACTTCAATAAGCTCCCCCCTTAATCTCCTAGTTTTGAGTGAATACAAGTCTAACACTTTAATCCTATCTTCATAAGGCTTATTGCGCAATGCCGGAATAAGTTTCGTGGCACGACGCTGAACCCTTTCTAACCTATCAATATCCTCACGCAAGTACGGGCACCAAAACTGAATGGCATATTCCAAATGAGGCCTGACTAGGGACTTGTAAAGGGGCAATATAATATCCTTCGATTTAAATTCGAAATTACGCGCTATGAAGCCTAACATCCTATTAGCTTTTGCGCAAGACTCCAGGCACTGGTTCCTAACCTTTAAATCTTTAGTTACGCGTACGCCTAAATCTACTTCCTCGTCAACACTCGCTAAATCCCTATCATCCATTGTGTACACGTAATTATTGTTGCGAGAACCTATATGCAAAACTTTACATTTATCTACGTTAAATTGCATCTGCCACTTATCCATCCACTCCATAATCCTATCTACATCGTCTTGGATCCTATTTCTATCGTCCTCGTTAACAACCTTACCGCCTATTTTAGTATCGTCCGCGAATTTTGACACGTTACTAATCAATCCTACATCTATGTCGTTAATGTAAATTACGAATAACAATGGGCCTAACACTGAACCCTGTGGGACACCACTACCTACCTCTAACCACCCCGATTCACTACCATTAACTACGACCCTCTGCCTCCTAGCACGAAGCCATTCTTCTAACCAGTTAGCTACCTGACCGCGGATACCGTGCGCTTTAACCTTCGCAATTAGTCTCCTATGCGGAACTGTATCGAACGCCTTTTTAAAATCTAAATAAATAACGTCAGCTGCCCTATGCCTATCGTATTCGCGCACTATTTCGTTATAAAATTCTAACAAATTTGTTAAACAAGACCTATGGCGTCGAAACCCGTGCTGACTACTATTAATCAAACCCCTACTTTCTAAGTGATCGATAATACGATCCCTAACTACGGATTCCAAAAGTTTACCGACAATTGACGTTAAGCTAATGGGCCTATAATTGCTAGCTACCGCGCGGTCGCCTTTTTTAAAATAGGCGTGACGTTAGCTAATTTGAAGTCTTCAGGAATAATCCCCGTTTCGAGTGACTGATTAAAAATCTTCGCTAAGGGGCCTACGATAACGTCTTTCAAATCTTTCAAATGTCTAGGATAAAAAGCGTCAGGGCCTGGAGCCTTGCTAACTTTTAGCCTATCGATATAATGCGCAATCTCAGCCTCGTAAACAATTATTTCATCTAAAATAGTCTCGCTACTAAATGGAACGATATCGTCAACGTCGGGGACATTATTTACGTCCTCTACGGTAAAAACTGTCGCAAAAAAGTTATTGAAAATACCCGCCATCGCTGAGCGTCAGAAGCCAAAGCGCCATTTACATCCAATAGAGGGCCTATGTTATCCTTTACCGGCTTACGATTATTTACGTATTCAAAAAACTTTTTTGGATTATGTTTACTATCCGCAGCTATAACTATCTCTAAATTACGCTTGGCATTCCTAACTGATCTTTTAACCTGACGTCTAAGCTCGATATATCTATTAAAGTTAGCTACCTGGCCATTGCGCTTGTTAAGTCTATACGCTCTATTACGCTCGTTTATGAACTCGCCTACTTCCTAGTCCACCACTTCGGCCTACCACGATTTCTAACGCGCTTGGGCCTACGAGGAATAAACTCCCTTTCAATATTCCTAAAACTTTCTTTAAACGCCACCCAACGCAAATTCATATCATTACCCATAAATAAGTTATCCCATTCCACTACTCTCATCCTATCAGCAAAACTATCAAAGGATGTCTTGGGTGGGTGCAGTATATGCCTCTGAAGAGAGCTCGCTTTGGCATAAAATTATACATGCTTTGCGAATCAAAGTCAGGCTATGTTTGGTCAACAATCATATACACTGGAAAAGGTACTCAAGTGAGTCAGGTTTATAAAGATCTTCCAGTATCTATCCAAATTGTGATGTCATTGATGGAGCCATTATTGGGGAAAGGTCATTGCCTGACTACAGACAACTTTTATACTTCACCGGAGCTGGCTAACTTATTGGTTGAACATCGTACAGACACTTATGGGACTGAAAACAAACAAGGAAAGGGATACCTGCGCAAATAAAAAACAAAAACTGAAAAAGGGGGAAAGTATTGCATTTAGGCGTCGAAAAGTTTTGGCTATGAAATGGAAAGACAAAAGGGATGTCACTCTTCTATCAACTGTTCATTCTTCAGAAATGACAGAATGTGTAAGAAGGCGAGGTGTTGTCCGTGTGCCTCAGATTGTGAAGGATTACAACAACACCATGGGAGGAGTTGATCGGGTTGATCAAACACTTTCAAGCTACCCAATCATGAGGAAACGGGGAAAGAAGTATTACCGGAAGTTGTTTTTTCATCTTTTAGAATTAGCTGTATGGAATTCTTTCATTCTTTTCAAACAAACGGGACAAAGCAAGAAACCATTAGACTACAGAATGGAGCTGATCGACATGATGGTTACAAAATACAAAGTATCTTTCGTAGCTTCAAGGGGTCGACCAAGCACCAATGCCACACCACTTCGAATGTCAGGGCGCCACTTTCCAGATATTATTCCAGCAACTGAGAAAAAACGAACCCAACAGGATATGTGCAGTTTGTACATGAAAGAAAACCGAAAGGGGAAAAAAAATTCGCCGTGAGTCAAGATATTACTGCAGAGATTGCGATGTAGGCCTATGCGTTTCTCCGTGCTTTCGTGATTATCACTCGAAGTATGATTTCTCTTAAAAGTAATATGCCAATTTTCTTTTACATAGTTTTTATTTAGTTCAGAGTTGTTTTGAAAGGAATTTGCTTAACATTTATTATTATTTTTATTCAAAAAAACATGTATTTCTCGTTTTAAAAATGAATGTATAAACTCGGGCAAATTTTTCAAAGGACATGTAATTCTTTATAACTTCTTAAAAATAAAAAAAATAATAAAATGTCGATTATTTTCCTCTAGCACAATAAAAAGAATAAAATATTCTATTAAAAAAAATAGATATATTGTCCACTTTCTTGGAAATAAATAAGTTTGTTAAGTGGTTAATTTACTAATATTAAAATGGGTTAAAAATGACAAAATTAAAAATATTTTTAGGGTGTTACATATAAAAATATACATAATACAACAATACCATAACAATAGGTACAAATACCTAGATAAAAACCTAGTTGCATAATGTGTAACTGCAAAAAGACTTAGCGAGTATTGAGAAAAAACCCTTTTTATGAATACGACGAAAGAGGAGGGGTGTTGAGCAAAATCAGGACCTGATAGAGCAAAACCGAGTAAACATTCGTGCTCAGCGCACCCAAATTACCTAGAACTAACTGTCAAATCTAATTCAATAGACAAAAAGTTGAAATTTGTTCCCCAGTGTTATTGATAAATTTTAAAGTTACTTAAGGTTACCTACCCATTAATGCATAAGTACCTTTTAATTTTAGTTTAAACTTTCATCCTATATGTCAAGCTTGAGTTATTTTAGTTAAAACTCTTGGTAAAATTCGAAAATACAGATGCAGTTCCAAGACAGAGTCTGGACATGAACTATAATTACTAATTAACAACCAATCTAACCTAACCTAACCTAGCTTAACAACATATTACTAAGCTGTTAACCATTTTACACTATTTGGGGTAGTTTGGACAAGGATAACCTAGAGAGAGGCTCTGATGGCTTTATCCTTATAAGTTACTTCGGTACTTGTGGGTTATCTGTCGCCACTTTTTAATGTTTTTTTATTTATTTATTTTTATATATTAAGAGAAGAGGATTCTTTATACTGTACGGCATTGACGATTGGTTAGGTTAAGTCGTGCTAGTTTGGTTAAATAAAAAACTTTTTAATATTTTTTTTGTTTAGTTATTTTTATATATTAAGAGAAGAGGATTCTTTATACTGTACGGCATTGACGATTGGTTAGGTTAAGTCATGCTAGTTTGGTTAAATAAAACGGTATTTAACCAAACTAGCACGACTTAACCTAACCAATCGTCAATGCCGTACAGTATAAAGAATCCTCTTCTCTTAATATATAAAAATAATAAATAAAAAAATATTAAAAAGTGGCGACAGATAACCCACAAGTACCGTTACTTCTAATGTTCTTATGTCTGAAACATAGTAGTAGGTCACTGCTGCTATTGTTTTCCTACCTTACAGGCATGCACCCAGAATTCTCCTAGGTAGGCATAGCCACCTAATTTGCATGAAACATTCCAAATTGGTGCCATGAGCATAAACAGATTAGTTGCCATAAGACAAATGATACATCTGACTAAAAATAAATGTAGGCATTAGGCTCTAGCTAGTTTTTATCAACAAAAAGGTAGGCTACCCTAATTCTAGAACTTTTGTAACTGTTAAACCTATAGGGCCCAGCCAAGTTAGGAGCCTGTGAAATCTCCCCCCACCCCTGCCCTACGAATAGGTCCCTAACTTTTATAGCTGAAGGGTGTCACTAAAACATGAGCCATTATAAGGTATAGACCAAATTGAGAAGTTGGGCAGAAATTTACTAGATCTAATGCATTGCCTATGAAGCTAAAGTAGTAGTTTCAGATCTGGTAGAATCATATTTTAGATTAGGGTATTGGGGTATTGAGCGAGGTAAATGAGGGATTTTTATTGCTACGTGATATATTCAAACTGTAGGTTTAGAGATAAGTCTATCTCCTGAGTTTTCTCATGTTCCAATCAATATAACCTAATCATTAATATTATGGTTATATCCAATTGGCCTGTAACTTAGGGTAGCATGGTTTCTGAAAGTTCTAAAATATTGCTGTGAGATAGGGGGCCTAATTTTAATTTTACACCTAAAATATCTTCATTTTTGTTCTCAGATCTTGGGTTTTTTCTGTCAAACTTTGTACACTGGCATTTAAACTAGGGATGCTATTGATGTCAAAAAATCCACATCCACAGATGGCACTGTCAAAAAATTGACATACGTGGATGTGGTTATAGATATTTATATCCACTGATGTATTTGTGGATATTTAAACAATGAGACTGAGAATAAATACCGTGTATGAATGTTAGCTAATCATGTGATCATGTCCTGAAGAATTTAAAAAATTATTTTTAAGATTAGATAAAAATTATTATCTATTTATTTAGTTTAATTTAATTTATACCACACAAACCTTTCATGTTGGGGGAGAGCAAGTCCTAGTTCTAGACTAAGGTATACCTAGGGTTGCCAGATCAGATGGTTTCCAAATCCAGAGATTTTACCTACGAAGCTCCTCATTATTTGTTTATGTAGCTAAACTGGTACATAAACTTCCCCATTTTTTAGAATAATAATTATCTTGCCAAAAATCTGTAAGAAAAGAAGCAAATTCTACTTTTAATAACATTTTTACAAAGCTCAATTTCTGGAGACCTGGCAACCCTCGGTATACCACATGTGGATGAAGATGCAGTTGCAGATATTCAGCTTTTATATTTGTGGGTGTGAAAAAATTGTGGATATTTACAACAGCCTTAATTTAGACAATTTACAAGTTCTAGGTCTTTCAAAGGTTCCAGTAACTAATAGTGAAGTGCATTAAGTGCAGTAAAAATGCAAACACTTGAAACATAATAGAAATTCTAAACTACAGTATTATATTATAATGGAAGCTCAAAAATACATCCTCAACACTAAAATTTGTTGTTTGTAAGGCTATTAGTATGGGATGCATCTTCATGTACTTCTGAATGCAACTGCTACATCTGCTGAATTCTACATGCTGAACTTCCAAAAGCTTAGCTAAGCTAAAAATTCAATGTACATCCATTTCAGATATCTGCAAAGTGACCATTATTTTTATATTAACCTCGCATATTTTTATTGATTGTAAATGTAGCCTTTACTGAAACTTCAGTTTATTACTTAGTGCCTACTAGTTTTTAAATACTTGCACAAATAGCTAGATCTAGGAGTTACGTAAATTAAAAGTTTTTCTTTCATTTTTAGTCAAATTATAAGTTACTTTATGAAAATATTCTTTTTGTTTTATATAATTCACAGGCTAATCTTTCTCATACTTTATACTAAAAGTTTAAGTTCATAGGAATTGGACAATATTTATTAGTAGCAGCACCAGCTATCAAAAAGTTGTAAGAAATTTAAAACTAGACATAGTGGCTCATAGTTGTGACAACAACTAAAAACTTTCCCAAAGATTATAGTTAATTGGATTATCAATCAGTCACCAGCAATATGAAATATTTTACTTGGGTATGCTAGATTGTATAGACAAGGTAAACAAAGGTGATTAGTCTATTTTGTGAATTTTACAGTTCCATAGGGCCTACTGCCAGAATGTCTAGTGATATATTAAGAACTATGCTAGTGAGTAGTGAGACATAATGCAACTAGGGTTTAATTTATATGCAAAGTCAGTGTAAAATTTGAGGGTCAAGTGCTTATAGAATTATAATTTTTATTTCATTCATATTTTTAGCAACGAAGTCACGCACCAAGCCAAATTTTGAAGAGAGAAAGAACTGCTGTTGAGGAAACTACTTTCAAACGTAAAAGATGTGACAAAGAGTTAAATAATCAAAGCCAAGCGAGATCTCCTCTCCTGTTAATTCAAGTTGGACAACAAAATGCTTTGTGTACACTGTCATCAAGCTCCCATGTAAAATAATTTAAATTTATTTATATTCTTCTAAACATTTCCTTGATAAATAACTACTGTACACTGTAGTGTATACTGTATATATCACCCATTACAACATCACTTGGTGCATTTCAGAAATTATCATCTACGTATCTATCACTATATGGTGAATAAGTTGCAATCATTCTTACCTTCACTCCGTTAAACTTAATGATACTTGTCTGTATGCTAAGTTTAACGTATTTATGCCCCCTCATGCGTTCATGCCACTCGTCTTTCATTGCTTCTTCCTCCTCCCTCCAAACCCAATTTCACATTTTTCATTCCTTCCCATTCCACTTCACTATTCCCTTTCAGCTTCATTTCACAGAAATCAAGTTGGTCAAAATATCCATCCAAATAAATTTTGACCATTTGCACCCTACTTACATCATATATTTCACATTTCACACTGCCCAAGTTCAAGGCTTGGGTTGTTCATATTAGAGTATTTTTCCGAGAGATGAGACCCCAGCCCAAACCCTAACCCAGTGGCTCTTAACCCCTGGGTCATGACCCAAAATTGGGTCACCAAGCCATTTTGATTGCATCATTGAATTGTCATTTATTTCTGTTATCCATAACCATTTTACCATTAATTGTTTATTTTATTATCTATTATGAGTGAATTGTTTGAAGGCATGGGTTGCCAAGCTAGCCCTGTGACCAGAATTTGAGTCATAGCCTAGAAAGGTTAAGAACCACTGCCCTAACCCATTTACAGCATGATTTTATTAACTGAAGGATAAGCATTATGTACAGGGTGTCCCATAAGTCTGGAACCATAGGGTAAAATGAGTAATTAATATTTTTCCATTTATGCAAGTGCCCATGATGTCTTTGAGTAAGGAAGAATGCATCCAGGTAATTCTGCTCGTAGGAAATTGGAGTCAGAGGGAGGTTGCTGAGGAATTTAACAGATTGCATCCGGACCGCGCGCCGATAACACACAGCTGTGTTGGCAAACTTGTAGCAAAGTTCAGGGAAACGGGATGCATAGGAGATAAACCACGCAGTGGACCTCCGAGGACATCCCCCGACGATGACACAGCCACTACCATCCTCGCTCATTTCACAAACTACCCAAAAGTCTGGTGTTTTTATTGCTGTTTTTATCATTTTGCCCTATGGTTCCAGACTTACGGGACACCCTGTATATTAATTACACATCCTGAAATACTGCTACATAAGCATTAATTTACTTTAAATTTAAAAATGAAATGCTTGCTTTAATTTTATAATGTTATCACTTCATTGTAATGCTGAAACATACATTAGGCTATTAATAATTTCACAAATTTATAATATGGATCTGGGAATTTGTTTAGTGTCTTTTGATGATGAAAGCCAAGGTATAAATTGGAGGATGTTATTGACATAAGTTTTAGCCTGTTTTGTTTTGTATTGTACTTTGCCAGATGATTTGCATAATTCTTAAAGGCTGCTTCACAGATGGCTTATCTCTCAATTCTAGGTACAGTATTTTAATAATTGTTATTGTACAATGTTATGCTTTTTTCTTGGTTTCATAATATTAGGACTAACTTCTTAAAATAGGTAAAGTACCTGGTGCTCTTACCAGGGTTGTGGAGTCGGTCCAAAATTTTCCGACTCCGACTCCACACATTGTAAAAAATCTAAAAATCCGACTCCGACTCCTCTAGTGTTTCAATCTATAATTATCATAATAATAAGACATTTCATCACCACCACATGAATCGTCAGGTTACTTTCTAGGATAAGGGAACATTCAAATATTAAGAAGGATATTGACTTGTAGATATTATCATATTAAGGGATTTTTATTTTTCCAATAATATATATGTATATATATATAAATGAAAAAGATTCTCTTAAACATAATTAAGGTCTAACCAGTAGTAGTCCTACTTAAAATTGAATAACCCTTCTTAACCTAGTGGCTATAACCAGGGTTGTGGAGTCGGTCCAAAATTTTCCGACTCCGACTCCTACTCCACACATTGTAAAAATTCGACTCCGACTCCGCCCTGAAACGTGCGACTCCACGACTCCACGACTCCGACTCCACAACCCTGGCTCTTACTCTGAAAATTGACTTGGGCCTGGATCGTACTTGTGCTTTCCTTTTAATAGAAACAGGCCTAGGGTGAAATAAGGTTTCTTTCAAAGTTAGACACTTGCTTTCACTAAAAAAGTCCCTGAACTAACATCTGAGGTCCATTCATTTATGTTTATGAAGGCCTTATACTGTATTTAGGAACAGTGAACACTGAATGAACCATAATATTTCTTTAATTACCATAAGATGGGGTAACTGGGCTCTACTAAGTTTAAGGTAAATTTCGTTATTATTTTTTCAATACATTTTAGGTAGATACCTACAATTTATGGAAAAAATTCATACTGTTATATAACGAAATTTACCTTAAATTTAGTAGGGCCCAGTTACCCCATCTTACAGTATGTTTAGGCTTAATGTAATTGAGAGTAATCCCAATTTCATTTTTGTAATATTGAATATACTTAATATCTGTTCTGTATTTCCCCTTAGGAAGAGCTTATCAGACAGATTCTTGCCAAGCCATTTAAAATCCCAATTCCAAACTACTCTGGAAGTGTAAGATCTCGTAACCTTGGCATTAAACGGACTGGTGTAAGACAGCCTTTGCACGACCCGGATGAACCATACGCACTCGTTCTCTTTACTCCTCCCCAACTGTCCGCTCATGATAAATTAACTCTACAGAAGTAAGTCAGTAAGCTGTACCCTATATTTATAGTTAAGTTGTGGGGGTATGATGCAATAAATACACATTTAAATAGAATAGTTATTACGTTTAAGTGGTACTAAGTTTACTTAGAGTATTTATTGATTTAATTAGGTCTTTAATGAAGACCATAATATAACAAGATAATCATTATTTGCAGAGAGCAAGAAGTTCATGTTGTTGTTGATCCTATTTTAAGGTTGGTGTTACGACCTCATCAGAGAGAGGTAAGTTTGAAGTAATATGATTTTATATATATAAAGTAAAATGTACCGATACTTAGATATACAGTATTAAAACTTTGGTTTTGCTACATGTTGGCCTGGAACACGTGTTCATGTTTAAAATAACACTGGGGAACACAACTTTTGGTGACTTAGATGTTAGACCTGTTTCTGGGTATATTGAGGTCGCTGATTCTAAAAATGACATTAGTTTTTCTCCATCAGCTCTGCTTATCAAGATATGATATATATCTATATAATGTATATAATATTATATAATTGCTGACTGGCAATCACTGTTGTTGTCAATTGAATACAAAAGTATGATGAATGTCAGCAAAAATAGTGTATTAACATCAAACAAGCATAAGGTACGAAAAATATTTCTTAAATTCAAACAAGCTTGAGACACGAATGGCAAAAAAAGTTCTTTCATTGAGACATCTCACATAAACCGCGTTTCTGAGATTTCTTGCGATGAGATGTGCCAGGACATTCGCGTTGGATGCTCCAGCAGTAATCTGCCATCATGTGAGTATCCCATCGTCCGCGGTACCATTCTTCCATGGTCCTTAGTTCTTGGTGAAATCGTTCACCCTGTTCCTCGCTTAGATCACCGAGGTTATCTGGGAAACGATCCAAATGACTGTGGAGGTAATGCAGTTTGATGCTCATTTTACAGCCAAGTTTACAAAAAGAAGAGAGCATATTCTCCACTAGTTCACCGTAGTTATCGACCTTATAGTTCCCAAGGAAATTCTTCACAACCATACTAAACGATGACCACGCACGTGCCTCAATGTTGTCCATTGAATCTTGGAAACGCGGGTCTTTCATGAGTTCCCGGATTTGCGGTCCATCGAAAATACCTGCCTTCAGCTTTTCCATGCTCAGCGCAGGAAATTTTCTACATATGTAGCCAAAACACGTCCCATCTCTGTTCAAAGCCTTTATAAATTGTTTCATCAAACCTAGTTTGATGTGCAGTGGTGGCAATATGATCCTTTTCTGTCAACCAAAGCTTCTTTGATGATATTTTTTCTCCAACCACCATGTTTTCTCTCAGAGGCCACTGTCTTCTCACCCAGTGTTCATCTTTAGCTCTACTGTCCCAGAGACATATAAAGCACGGGTACTTGGTGTACCGTCTGCTGGCCCAGGAGAAAATTCACCATCTTCAGATCCACACAGATCACCCATTGGTGGTCTCGGTATGATATCTTTTCTAGGACTAGGGCGACTGTCCCGTGCTCTTCTCTCATACCGACTGAGTGACCAATTGGGATTGATCTATCTGTTGCCGTTGTGTAGAACAACACATTTTAGGCTCCGTTTGGAGCTATCTATGAATAACCGCCATTCACTTGGTGTGTATTCCGATATGCCCATTTTCATCATCAATCCGCGCACATTGTTGCAGAAAACTAAATCGTTCTCTTTTGAGAAGAAGGGCAGTAAATCCTTTTCTCTGTCGCGATATAACGTGATTTTGGTTCCCGGCAGCAGTAAATTTTTTTCTCCCAGCCTGGAAGCTAACAATTCAGATGATTTCTTCGAAAGACTTAAGTCCCTTATGAGGTCGTTTAATTCGTGTTGACTAAAACCTTCTGCAACTGATGACGGTCCTTCGAAATCACTGTCATTTTGCCCACATATGCTTTCTTTGTCAGTAGCAGATTCATCATCTTCTTGAGGGAGCTCTGGAAGATGGCTGAATGATGGGACAGGTATCTCATCTGAATGTGAAACAGGCCGTCTAGCTGAGTCTTTGTCAGGATACGTCCATTGATGCCCTTTATATTCACCAAACAAAAGTAACAGTCATCACTGTGGTTTCTCTGTTCTCTCCATACCATTGGTATACCAAATTTCAGGCACCTCCTCTTTCCGTTGGTCCATTGCCGCAGATGCTCCGTACACGTTTTACACACAACATGAGGAGCCCATGGCTTATCTTGGTCCCCTAGTTGTACTTTGAAATAGGCAAAATAAGCTTTTTTCACAAAATCAGTAATAGTTTTTCTCTGTTCAATGAACGTGTACTCTCCGCAGATAAAACGAAACACATCTGGATGATTTAAACACTTTCTTCGTGATGAAGCCATGTCAACACCTGTAACAGGAAAGAATTCACGTTAGTACATGTACAATACACATGCAAAACAGCAACATCAGCAAAATCATAGCTACAATTTAATTATACAGATGCATTTAGATTTACGAGCAACTCATAATACCGTTCCAGAAGGGTAATGACGTATGCAATATCTCAAAAACTAGAGCTGCTAGAACAAAATGGATGATATTTTCTGAATCAGTGGCATGAAAATATCCAGAATAAGGTCTAAAATCTCAGGCACCAAGAAAAAAAATTTTTTTTGTTCCCCAGTGATAATTAATCATTGAACCATCGTTTAGAAAATCTAGTGAACTTTGCTAAACTAAAAACTTTACTTTCATTTTTTTTTATGTAATATTAGTCATTAAACGAGTATTATATGTTAATAACTATTATATATATATACATAAATGTGTATATACACATTGTTTATAAAGTCTCTATTTCAGTGAAAATGTAACAAAAAGGGTAAAATTCAATAACAATATAATAGAAAGCATACATTTAATGAATACTTAAGCATATGATTCTACATGAGCACCATCGGTATCTCTACAGAGTTTGAATTTGTCAGCAGCATTGCGGAACACATTTTGGAGCATGACAGGGGTTATTTTTGTAACTGCTGTTACGATACGAGCACGTAAATCTTGCAGATCTGTAACCCTCGTTTGATGGACGTTTGATTTGATAAAGCCCCATGCAAAGAAATACAAGGGCGTTAGGTCAGGAGATCGAGCCGCCCAGGGCCTGTTGCCTCCACGTCCGATCCACCGATTTGGAAATCGTTCATTTAGGTACTCCCGAACAATGTTTGCGTAATGACAAGGTGCCCCATCTTGTTGAAAGACGACGGTGTTTAACATGCCATCTGAATGAAGCTGGGACATTTACGTACTCGTATCGTAACAGCAGTTACAAAAATAACCCCTGTCAAGCTCCAAAATGTGTTCCGCAATGCTGCTGACAGATTCGAACTCTGTAGAGATACTGATGGTGCTCATGTAGAATCATATGCTTAAGTATTCATTAAATGTATGCTTTCTATTATATTGTTATTGAATTTTACCCTTTTTGCTACGTTTTCACTGAAATAGATAGGGACTCTATAAACAGTGTGTGTGTGTATATATATATATATATTAGGGTGGTCCAAATCCATAGGGGGAAATTTCAAAATTGTCTTAGATAGTCTCCACAAGTGTGGGTTTTGTCCATTTAGTGTCCACATGGTCTGTGCAAAATTGCAGCGTGATTGGTGAATATTTAGAGGTCGCCCCACTCTGAATATATATATTATATAATGTACTTTTTCTTCCGTAGGTCCGATGGCTCAAACTCGATCAATTCCAAAAGTTTGGCTTCTAGGGATGGCAACTGGAACTTTATCCACGTCAAGGCTCCCTACATGCCTTGACGCCCTCCTCTTGGGGCAATACCACCACATCAATCAAAAGCAAACCACCTCCGACAGTCTGAACCAGGCATGCCAGAGGGTGATTGAAGTCTGGACCCGAGCGCGGATCCCAACTCAACGGATCGACTCCTGTGTCCGTAAGCTTTCAAAGCTTTTAGACCGCTACAAAACACTCAAGAAGCACAGGACCAGGCAACGTGCCAGCGATAGAATGAATGAAGACATCTTCAAAGCGGACATCCAGGAACTGTTTGACATCGCAACCAGTGATGCCATGAGCACAATCGTCAACGTTGAGGACCGAAATTTCCTGTCCATGCAGCGCAAGGACGTCAATTCTTGCAGCATGGCTGGCATTGATAAGGAAACGACTACACAAGAGGACAGAAAGCGATCCAGAATGGAGAAGGAAGCCAAGAGGAAGGCAAGGCATGAAGCAACACAAAGATTTGGAAGAAGCAGGAGTGTCATCAATTGATCTTTCCTCTTCTTCTTCTTCCCTTTTTTCGCAAGACGACGACGACTATAGACCATCGGTTCCGATTCCTTCTTCGTCTGAAGCTCCGGCACCAAAGCGTCCCAAGAACAAGGTTACGAACATTTTCCAATCTCCAGAAGTCATTGGAGCAATGGATCGCACCAATCTTTCTGACCGGAATGCTGTTTTCGTAACTGGAGCTGTATTACAGGCCGCGGGGCATGATCTGTCTGGGATGACGTGCTCTCGGAGCTCTATTCATCGCTACAGAGAAAGTGGGCGAGAACAGGCAGCTCGAGAAGACCTAGAATCATTCTCTCTAGAAGACCCTGTCCTTCTCCATTGGGACGGAAAGCTTCTCCCCGGCATTGAAGGGAAGAAGACGAATGTGCATCGGATAGCAATCCTTATAACATTCAATGGACAGGAGAAGCTGCTTGGTGTCCCAAAGATGAAACAAGGAACTGGAGAAGCACAGGCCCAGGCATGCCTTCAAACTATGAAATTATGGAACGTGGAACAGCATGTGAGAGGTCTCGTCTTCGATACCACTGCATCAAACACGGGTTTACATCGCGGAGCCTGTGTCAGGATTGAAGAAGCATTGGGTCACGAGCTAGTTTGGATCGGTTGTCGACATCATATACTTGAAGTCGTACTTGCTGATGTCTTTGCCTCAATATTTGGCTCAACAGGAAGTCCTGAAACAGGCCTTTTTAAGCGATTTCAAAAGGAATGGCCATCTCTCTCCCACGAAGCATTTGTCTCAGCATCGGACAGCTTGTTCGAGAACCCTCAACTCCAAGAGATGAGAAAAGAGATGCTCACTTACTTACCTAACGCTCTTCAGGCAAGCCAACCTCGTGACGACTACAAGGAGTTCCTTGAACTATCTTTGCTCTTCCTGGGGGGAAAGACTGGTGGTCAACTCTTTATCCGAGCTCCGGGTCCCATGCACCACGCGAGATGGATGGCGAAGGCGATTTATGCGCTCAAAATCTACCTCTTTCACTATCAATTCAAGCTCACAGCACGCGAAGAACGAAACGTGACTCAGCTGGCTTTATTTGTCAGTCTGATTTACGTCAAGTACTGGCATGAAGCGCCAATGGGGACACAAGCTCCTCTCAATGATCTCAAAATGCTGCATCTTCTGGAAAAATATCCACACGGAGGAGCTGCACAAGCGGCGAAGACAGCTCTAAGACGCCACCTGTGGTACTTGTCGGAGCATCTGATTGGACTGGCCTTCTTCGATAATAGGATCGATCCTGATACCAAAAGGAGAATGGTTCAACACCTCCAACATCCCCAAAAGAATGGCTGCCCCCGACGAATCGACATGGCGGAAGCTGGTGTTGAAAATGATGTGGCATCCTTCGTCACGAAAAGGACATTGACCCTCTTTGATGCCTTGAAAGTTGGAGGTAAGGAGGAAGCGCGCCAGTTACTTCAAAAAGATCCACGGGAATGGCCAAATGACAAGAACTACAGGGAACTTAGAGATCGCGCCTTAAAGATGAAAGTCGTCAATGATGCTGCCGAGCGAGGTATTGCTCTCGCACAACGCTACAATGACACTTTGACACGAAACGAGGACCAGAAGCAGTACCTCCTACAACTCGTAGCCGCCCATCGAAAACAGATACCAATACCATCCAAGGCGACTCTGATGCAGAAGAAATAATGAAGATACACCCATTATCATGTCCTATTGTCTTACTGTTTTCTTTCATATTCTTTGAGAACCAAAAAAAAATTTAGTTATTCAGTTGTCTATATATTTTCCCAAATTTTCAAAAAGGGGGCAAGTGGGGCGACCCCTAAATATTAACCGAATAACGTGAAACTTTGCACAAATACTGTCCACACCAAGAGGCATAAAACCAACCTTGTGGAGAGAACTTAGTCGATGCTTTAACTTTTTGGACCACCCTATATATATATATATATATATATATATATATATATATATATAGGGTGGGCCGTAAGTTTCCATACATAGGAAAATTTAAATTATGGTCTTCACGTGCGTCGGTATTTGGATCAGCAGCAGTTTCCGGATGCTTGGATTGGTCGGCGTGGTCCTGTGGAGTGGCCTCCCAGATCCCCAGATCTCACCCCCCTTGATTTCTATCTTTGGGGGCACTTGAAGGCCATGGTGTATCAGAAAAGATACGAGACATAAATCATCTAAAGGAACGTATCACCAACGCCATTACAAGCATAACGTCAACTGTGCTAATGCGTGTTCATCAACAGTGGGGAACACGTATTGAAATGTGTTTTCAAAACAATGGCAACCATGTAGAGCATATTATATAAATAAAAATGGTTGTCCATAAAAAATGTTTATTTTTCCTATGTATGGAAACTTACGGCCCACCCTGTATATTATATCTTTATATATGTAGCAAGAACACTAATTATATTTATCATCATTGCACGTTTATAGGAATAATGTACACTGATTTGAATTTGTGCCTAAAATATAGTGAAGTGAAGTACATGTATTTGAATAGGGAGTGAAGTTTATGTACGATTGCGTGACTGGTGAACAGATCGAGGATAATTACGGCTGTATAATGGCTGATGAAATGGGTTTAGGGAAGACCTTGCAATGCATCGCGTTGTTGTGGACGCTCTTGAAACAAGGACCAAACTATACGCCAATCATATCCAAATCGGTTATTGTTTGCCCTTCCAGTCTTGTTAAGGTAGTGAATTTAACTTTCAAGTATTAAAAGATGAAGAGTAGAAAATATTTTGAATGGCATCATATAAAAATTCATGATCACATTAATTAAAAGAATTGCGTTTGGGTCACCCTCGTTTTGTATTGAATATAAATGAATAAAAATGCACACATTTTACGGCATACTGATGATATATATATATACTTACATTAGGGTGTACCATTTTTGGGTCATTTTCAAAAAGTCAAGGTCCAGGAGTCTAATGTTGTGCCAAATGATGTCCTAAACACGAATTTTACAGGCATTTTCTAATCCGACAAATTTTGAATCCCCCCACCCCCTTGAAATTTTGCGCATCCCCTTTTCCTAAAAACCCCATATATCTCAAACACTATCAACTTTATCGAAAAATGTTATAGAATAAAAATGATTTAGAATCAAAAGTTCTATTAGAAAAGTTCATCAAAATAGAAATTTACTTAATTTTGAAAATTTTCATTTATTTTTTAAAAATTTAAATTAAAAATTTTTTTTGCTTGCAATGCCTTCTTCTTAAATAAGGTGTTACCGCCACCTTTGAAGCATCACCCCAATGCAACTTCGCGGCGATGGGCTTTGTATTTGCTAGTTATAATGCAAATCATAATTAGTTTTTATTATAACTAGCCTATGGGTCATTCTCTGTCAGATCAACCAGTGCCTAACACCCTCATCTCTCAGATTTTGCTGAAATTTGGTTTATAGGGAGTTTGTGGGCCCTGAATCCATTTCTGAAATTATAAGGTCAATCCGACCAACGGTTCAAGAGATATGACCTCGGGAAATTTGAGGTCACTAACATTTGGCGACCCATAACTTGGGTAATAATGGTCACAATTATATAAAAGTATATATATTTAGAATCAGAAAACGACAAGGAATCCAAATATGCAAGTTTTAGAACTCTAGGTTGAAAAATAAAAACGTTACACTGTAACCAAAATTTGAGGTCACGATTTGACCTCTGGGGTATCAAACGAGAATTTTTTTTTTAAATGTAAAAAATGAAGGCATAGGCATTGGCTATTAGAATCAGCAAAAAAAAGTTTGTTTATGTTAGTATTTTTCATGTAACTAACATATAAGTGAACACCATATTCATAAGTTGTGCGTCAATTCTACCTATTTTTTCATACTTAAGCTCATAATTTGACCTATAGAAATTAAAATTACATTTTTTTATAGATATAAAAACAAAGGCAAAAAATGTAAAATTGTATTTCACTGCTAATTTACACTGGCAATAATAGTTATAATAGTGAAAGGGGAAGACCTACTTAGAGGATTCATGTGCTAGCCTAATACAATTTTTGCATGCTCGATGCTCTCATCAATTTCTTTTTGTGGAAAAATGTATTGAATTCTGCTGCCTCCTCTTAGGGTAGGACAACTCATTACAGTTAATATATGATGTCCTGGCACTGCACATGAATCCTTGTTTGATGGATAATAATATGCACTTGATCCTGATGACCCAGAGGGATGTAGAAAGTTCACAGTGAAATCATCAAACTCTTCACAATATTCCTCCACAATTCCATACCAAACTTGCATGTCATAAATGCAGCCAACATACTCTCCTGGTTTGACACATTTTAGGTTACCAAGCATTGCAGGTTCATTAGTAAAATGACTTTTCCTTATTCTTTTCTTTTCTCCAATGCCACTTGAAATGGGATACACCATCAGTTCTTCCTTGTTTAGGGGAACAAATCTATGATATTTCTGAGTTCCAGGAATAGCCCTACTATCCTTGAATCGATGTTCCAACCGTTCTTCTGCATCTTTCAAATCAGCTGTAGTTACAAAGAAAAAATTTATCTTCTTGCTCAAGTTTTCTTCACGAAACATGTGTTCTGGTGTAAGAATTTGCCTCTCTGTAGTTCTCTGCAAACTGGCACGAGCAGTAGCTCTTTTCACTGTTCCTCCAATCCCATCACATGCATTTTTGCCATGGGATGTAGCAAAGAAGTGCCATTCACAAGACAGACCAAAATCCTCTTCATGGTAACAGAGATTTGTGAAGTTGTATCTGTTCTTATATTGGCCAGCACATCCATCTGAGAAATAGTGCACCTTCTTCAATTGTGGGCATCTGAATTTAACATATGTCATAAGCTTCAATATGAATGAGTAAACCATTATAGTGTTGTGTTTTAGTGATGCAGATAAGAAACAGACACTAAAATGGCTAAGTTCCTGGTCTGCAGATGATCTATAATAGATGACAAAAGGGTGAACTGTACACTGTGAATTGTCCCAGTGAAACCCTTGGGCAGCATCCTGGACAATGAAAGAATAATTCTCAGAGAAATCACCTACTATAACTACCTCGCTCTGAGGTGGTAGTGTTTCTTTCAACTGCTTGAAGTACTGTGATTGTTGCTGAGCAACAAAGTGATGACGAACCATGCGGGATATTTTCATGCTTAGGGATGATAAGTATTCATGAAGTGGCTCCACCTTATCAACCATTGTACAACGGTCAACAGTCACCCATTGCTTGTAAGATATTTCATTTGGAGCTGATTTCACACTGTCAAGTAACTCAAGAAAATCCAGGACACCCTCTTCTCTTGGGCAATCATTGCAAAGTTGCATCATGCAAGTCTCTCTTTCTGTACTGCAGACACTGTAATCCATAAGATCCTTGTATGAAAGACCTCTTTCTCCCAATGCAGCCAGCTGCAATTTTGGATTTTGATGGTATGTGCAGACACAGACAGAATGAGTCCCACCACTACCGGCAAGCACACAATATGATGGCCGTAATTTTGCAAATGTGGAAAATCCTATTTTGGGATTCTTTTCATCATTTTTATATAGTTCAAACATCTCTCTTAAATTCCAGAGGACCAATCGTTTTTGCACCTTCATTGCACCTTCAGCACTGATAACTTTCACGCAATCCTTTTGGCCAGGACACATACGACTAACCTCTTCTGACTCATAGAATCTTCTAACTATATCTTTGTGTTCTTCAGATATCACTTTTCCTTTGCTCATTAGTGGAATCTTCGGAAGGATTCCATGTTCTGATTTAAGTGAACGGCTTCTTTTCACCATATATGTTGTAGTTTGAAAGAAACTAGCTGTTTTTTCAATTGTGTATGGTGAGAGTGTCAATATTTGTAGTTTGTGATGGTGACATTTGCTCTCCAGGAATGACTGTTTCAATTCATTCATTAATTTGTCTAGATGTTTTTCAGATTTAGTTTCAGGTTTTGAAGTATCACTTACCTCCTCGGTAATTTGAACACCATAACTGAGTTCTAGCCTCTCCTTCAGGTGTTTCTGAGCAGATGATAGCTTACCACGAGCCTTGCGCTTTTTCTGGCTTAATGACAGCCCTTCTGAAAAGAACAGAAAAAAAGGTTTCACACACCTGAATATTAGTAATTAAATATTAATTATAGTACCTTAAATGCTATATAATTGGCTATATAGTAGATCAAACAGACCTTGTAGTAAAGTATAAGTTATTATATTAATTTATTACTTACTTTTTTTAACTGGTGTTTGGTCCAGAAATGCTAGAACTGGTTCAACTGAAGTTGAAGGATTTTCCTTTATCAAGCAATCACTGTCATTGTCCAGATCTTGAATTGAAGAGATGTTACTCAAGCCACTGATAGTAGATGATTCATTTGAATCCTGCTCAGACTCGTTGTTTTCAGTGGTACTAAGTATAGTGGGGTTTTTCATTATCAGTGTCCAGCAGTTCACACACAACAATGAGTCTTTTTTCACTCTTCTAGCACATTTTTCAACAAGTACATCAGTCACTTTTCTAAGATTGATTGTTATGCGTTTCTTGTGTTTTTGAATAGGGTCCTGGCAGTATTTCAATTGCCGAACCATTGTATTTTGATCTGTAAAGATATAGGATTTACAATTAGGTAATATATATTTTTTAGAAAATATATAGCTATACACACTTAATATTTTAGGCCTTGATAGTCTCTGAGGCTCATTAAAACACCATACCCACCAGCCACCCACAGTGCTGGCTGGAACTGTACTAACCTGTAGACAAGGAATTTTGCAACTATCTGTGTTGATTCTGCACTTAGACAAGTAGCAACATGTTTCAACAGGTTTGTTTAGGCTACATGTGAGCTTAGTCTTCCCCTTTCACTATTATAACTATTATTGCCAGTGTAGATTAGCAGTGAAATACAATTTTTATTAAATTCTTGGAGCTTGAGGTCAAATTGATAGCTAAGATATAAAAATTCCTTGAAATGACAAGCAATTTATAAATATGGTGTTCACTTATAAGTTAGTTACATGAAAAGTACCAACATAAACAAACTTTTTATGATTGTTTCTATTAGTCAAGAACTCTGACTTTGTTTTTTATATCTATAAAAAATGTAATTTTAATTTCTATAGGTCAAATTATGAGCTTGTGTGAAAAAATAGGTAGAATTGACGCACAACTTATGAATATGGTGTTCACTTATATGTTAGTTACATGAAAAATACTAACAAACAAACTTTTTTTTGCTGATTCTAATAGCCAATGCCTATGCCTTCATTTTTTACATTTAAAAAAGAAATTCTCATTTGATACCCCAGAGGTCAAATCGTGACCTCAAATTTTGGTTACAGTGTAACTTTTTTATTTTTCAACCTAGAGTTCTAAAACTTGCATATTTGGATTCCTTGTCGTTTTCTGATTCTAAATATATATACTTTTATATAATTATGACAATTATTACCCAAGTTATGGCTCGCCAAATGTTAGTAACCTCGCGAGTGACCTCAAATTGCCCGAGGTCATATCTCTTGAACCGTTGGTCAGATTGACCTTATAATTTCAGAAATGGATTCAGGGCTCACAAACTCCCTATAAACCAAATTTCAGCAAAATATGAGAGATGAGGGTGTTAATTTCAATTTTTTTTGGTTGATCTGACAGAGAATGACCCCTATACAAAGTGAGGACAACCTCAAAACTATATATATATAAAATAAAGCTAAAAATTAACACTTTATCTATAGTTGTGAGGTCCCATCATTTTTTTTTTCCTTTATTCAACACTTTCCTCAAAAAAATAAAAAGAAACAAGTTTCCTAATTAGAAATCATTGATATAAGAGCTTTTTAAACATAAAAATAAGAAAAGACAATTTATGGTATATTTAATAACAAAAAAAAATCAGCCTCTTCTAAATTAAAACAATCTCTGCAAATAAAAATACCTAATCTATCTGTTAATGAACTATTCTTTACTGAGTTTCATTCTTTTAAGAGTCTCTTTACTAGGATCAGGAATTAGTCTTCTATTCTCTTCCACAATTTGCAAAAGACCTTGAAATTCTTCTTCATTTGACATTTGTCATGAAAGTCTTGAACCAGCTTGATTCCTCTTTCAGCGGTATCATTGACTACTCTAATAGATGAAAGAATGTTTTTAGTTTGTTGTTGTCATCGACCTCTTCCCATGTTGATGCTGGTTTCTTTATCCATGAGTCTGGTTTTGACCCACAGCATTGAAATAAATGCCATGAAATTGGACCTACTAGCTGATGAAGCTTTGTGTCTTCCTTTAAAATGGGGAAAACAGGTTGCCCACATACATAATTTTCTGGAACTGGATATTTGTTTAAGGATTTTGCGATCTTATCTTTTTCATCATTACTTAGCGATCCAAAGAAACTCAAAGGGACCACTTCCTCCGTCAAATACCAGTAATGATTGGCAAAAGATTTCAAAGCAGCATTTGCAACTTCCCTATCTTCCTTCTTGTAATTCACCAAATCATGATAAAACTTCAGATCATTAGCTGGACTATCTAGTGAATTAGAACATAAAAGCCAGTATTTTCCATAAATTAATGCATTAAATAGACACATTCTCTTTAATTTCTTAATCAATGATTCATCATATGATGCTTGGTGGGCAAAAGCATACATTTTATTTGTATACAAAATCATTGCCATCCACCTGGCACGGTGCATTGCACCAGGTTTCCGCCAATGACTGTTTTCTTTGGAAACCTCTCCTAAAAGCATTAAAGTTGTTTCAGCAACTTCCTTATAGTCATCACGTGGAAAGCAGTCAGATTTTCTTAAACATTGGGTCATAAATTCTACACATTCTTCCTTTAGGCCTCTTTGATACCTTGATTTAACATCAAGAACATTGTATGTAGATTTTGTATTAATTTTCTTCCATTTAGACTCGCGAAATTCTTTGAATAACTCAAACTCAGGAGATTTACTTGGGCCAAAAATGGTTTCATACACAGCACACAAAACTCTTTCAGCCACATGATGGCAGCATGCTAACCAAATCAATTTCTTTTGCAAAAGTTCTTCAAGTAACTTACAGGAACCTTTCATCCATCCTGAATTGGATGCAGTGGTATCAAATGATACTCCAAAGACATTTTGCTTCAAGTTCCATTTTTCAATACTTTGAAATACAGAAGTGGCTTGAGACAATCCAGTGGAATCATCTATTATAGAAACTGATAAAAGTTTTTCTACATTTGGGTATCCAGTAACAAGTATTGCAAGGCGGTCTTCTTGTTCTGAACATGATTTAGTAAGCAGCTTGCTATCCCAATGTACTAGGCAGTGATCAGGAGTAAAATTCTTGATGCAAGTTTCATATTTTCGTTTTCTTGTCTTTCGAGCTGCTCTTGCAGATGTGGTCCTGGAGAGAGACAGTTTTTCAATATCCTTGCCACACCTAATGGCTACTGCAGCAGCAAAAATAGTCCGTTGTCCAATAGAGAGATTAAGTCTGTCTGCAGTGGAGGAAACCAATGGCGAGGCAAGAATATTTTTGGGGCTGGAAGCATTTGAAGGTCCTGCTGTAGGTTCTGTCGGAAACTCTTCATAGCTGTCTGTCTCAGAACTGGTCGTGCTAGAAAGAAGGGTCTCTGATGTTCTGGCTGTAGCACTCACTTGCTTCACTGATTTATGTTTCTCTTTGCATTTCTTCTCTTTCTCTAATCTAATGTACTTGCGCTGTACTTTTGATGCATAATCTGCATCTAGCAAACCTAAGCATGTTTCTCGTTTTGTTCTTTGATCTTCTAAGAATGAAATATCATGTGCTTTCTGAGGCTCAGTTCTCATGCGGTCTTTTTGGATTAATTCAACGGCATTTTGAGAAGAGATGTCAAAAAGGGAATCCATAATTTTCATGAAATTAGAGAGTTCATTTTCAAAGCTTGCTCTTTTTTTGTGCTTGATTAAATTATTATGCATTTCTTCTAGATTTAACAGCATCTTCCTGCCTTTAGGGTTTTTACTAATATCTATAGTAGGAATGCATGCTTTTTGCCATATTATTAGTAGCTTCTGTAGAACTTCATTAACAGTAGAATCTTTTGTAACTTTTGGACCCTTATACTGCATTCTCCATAAATAAATAAAATGGCTTAGAACATCTTTATTGGATGGTAAAACAATTTTAGATGAACTCATAATATCAGCCTGCAAGCGACCAAGAATAAAGTCATGCTGTTTTGTAGCTGTTTGACTCATTTTTATTTATTTTTCAAATAAAGCAGTCTGAAAAGAAACAATAAGAGTAAAAACAATGCTTGTTTATTAAAATTCAATGTAAAAAAGGATTTTTAAATTTGGATTATACTCACAATATACTCATAAATAATGTAACTTAAGCACCTTATTTTATATTAATACAATAAGGTGCTCTTGGACAAAAGAAAATGAAAATTTTCAAAATTACGTAAATTTCTATCTTAATGAACTTTTCTAATAGAACGTTTGATTCTAAATAATTTTTATTCTATAACATATTTCGATAAAGTTGATAGTTTTTTAGATATATGGGATTTTTAGGAAAAGGGGATGGGCAAAATTTCAAGGGGGGTGGGGGGGATTCAAAATTTGTTGGATTAGAAAATGCTTGTTAAATTCGTGTTTAGGACATCATTTGGCACAACATTAGACTCCTGGACCTTGACTTTTTGAAAATGACCCAAAAATGGTACACCCTAACTTACATATATAGTTAGTGCTGCTCAAAGTGGAGTGGGTGGGTGAATGTTTGAGTGTAAAGCGAGACACAGGACAAAAATTTCTTACCTTGTCAACATGATTTGATATTTTAAATTGCTCGCAGCTATACCTTGTCTACTGCATTTAACTTCTCTCGAAGTCTTTGCTCTTTTATAAATCAACTCGTCAATTAGTGGCTACGAATGATCAAAATTTATGCGAGCACATTTGCTATGCTTTAAACATGTTATCAATTAGCCTAAAGAACTTTTAATTCTTTTGATTCTTATAATGTTTTCTGCCCTTTACTTCCTACAATTTAGTTCCTGTTTTACTCGTTATCTATTCATATACTCAGAAATGAGCATCGGGAAAGCAGTAAAAAAGGTAATAGTATGGTACAGCTCAGAGAAATAAGTGTTAGTATGGCGTACTATCGTATACCACCCCCACTTCGAGCATTTGTGTGTGTGTGTAATCACTAAATTGACATTTAAACAAAGTAAAATTCGTAAATCCTTTTTATATCTTAAAATATTTAAAAACCAAATGGTACTTTCCGAACTTTGAAAGAATTGGGACAATGAAATTAACAAGTGGCTGAAAGGACGTCTCTGTTGTTTGACGATCGATTCTGGAACCAAAGAAGAGGTGAATCGGAGTCTTTTGTCCTTCATGGATACTTACGGCAGGAGACCCGTCAATCCCGTCCTGATTTTATCCTACGAATCCTTCAGACACCACGCAGAAATTTTACAGAAAAGTCATGTCGGGCTGCTTATCTGCGATGAGGTTGGTAATAATTGGTGGTTACCAGTACTTTTATTAGTAGTACTTAGCCTAAGTATAAGTGTTATAAATTTAGTTTCAGGCATTTCAGTAATGTTTTGTTACTTGCCTGAAATGCCAAACATCGCTATTAATTTATTCTCTCGCGTGTTTCATTATCAAATTAACTGCGAGATGTATTCTTTCGTACTTAAATACGTATTCACATTAACGGAAGAGCAGATTTGTTATTTTGAAGTGATTTTATTTTAATGTTATTCTTTCTCTACAGTTTGTATAATATCAATAGGAGCCAAGTATCATATTCATTTAAGTGTTCCGCGTAGTGACAATAAAAAAGACTTCACCATTTCTCATCTTAGGGGCACCGTCTAAAAAACTTTGAGAACCAAACGTACCAGGCTTTAATGGGCATAAAATCTAAGAAAAGAGTGCTTATTTCGGGTACACCCATCCAGAATGACCTTTTGGAGTATTTCCTTAATACATTTTGTGAATGAAGGACTTTTGGGTACAGCGAATGACTTCAAAAAGAAATTTGAAACCCCGATTTTGAAAAGTCGAGATGCTGATTCGTCTGACAAAGACCATCAATTAGGCAAGGAGAGGATGGAAGAGCTCTATAATATTGTTAACCGGTAATGCAATAGAGTACTCCCTATAACTTTGCACTCTCTCCGTGTCTCCCTCACTCTAAGTAGCTCTGTCAGTTTATTATTATTTCCTCTTGTCTCGTGTGTATATATATATATAATCATCAACTCTACATTAGAATATGTTTAGCGATATTTAAGGTAGCGCTTCGTTAGTTAGATTTTATTGGAATTAGTTGGTATTGAATATGTGCTAACTTATCGTTATTCAGATGTATAATTCGACGCACAAATGAATTATTAACCAAGTATTTGCCTGTCAAATGGGAGTTTATCGTCACTTGCAAACTGTCTCCATTCCAAAAGGAGTTGTACACTCAGTTCGTAAACTCAAGCGCAGTGAGGAAGCAACTTTCAGAATCAGGTATGGAAAAATAAAATGTTTTATTCACGGAAAGAGTACATTCTCAGTTTTAAGTTGCACCACGCTTTCATTATGCTCCTCTCTCCTCAACCCGTGAGTGAAATAGTTTCATGTTAAAAGAATGGACAAAAGTCGTTTATTGTTAGAAGGAAATGATGAATTTTTATCTCGATGTAGTATTGCTCTCCTATTCCGGGATGTCAACCCTAAATATTTAAGTCTGTGTAGCTTTTGTAAATAAAAGAAACGCGTGTTGACCTCTACGAAGACGTCTTATTAAGCAAAATATAAATAAGAAAAGTTCCTTTCCTCTTTCTTAGGAGGGAAAGGAATGGGAGGAGGTAATATGGCTTTGGCTGCTATTTCGGAACTTAAGAAACTAGTAAATCATCCTTGTTTACTCAAAGACGAAACGCTGAAAGAAACCACCCCAAATCTTTCAAAAGAAGAAATGATAACCTTGAAGTGAGTGTTATTAAGGATTTACCATATATTCGGCATTTTTGCTAAATATTGACTTAATTCAAGTTTTTATTTTTAACAGATTTTGCCGAGATAGATTCGTAACCTGAATTGAGGTTATATTGTTAATTTGATATAAATATAAAATTACGACGTTTGAAACATCTTGTATCAATTGGAAGGGTTGGGAAATTTTATTAGAGCCTTTTATAATACTAAAACGGAGGCACTTTGTTACATATTTCTGAATGGAATGAATTTTACATTAAATTCTAAGGGTTTGAAAAGTTCATTAAATAAAACAATCTATATTCAGGAAGAATACATTTTAAGTCATAATGTGTACAATATTAAATAGTTTTAAGCAAATCATCGCAGCCATGTAGATTTACAGAATATTGGCATTTATGTTTGATTTTGTATTTAGTGGCAAGTAGTCATATTCGGAATATGACGTTTGTTGCTAGGTAACGCGTTATTCAATCATTATTTTAACACTTAATATATATTTCTAAGCAATTGGGGGAATACAGTATTATATCTTGTTAGACAGTCGCACTATTTATCATAATTATTAGTTTATTTATTACTATTTAAATTTAAATGCCCCTTCTCTATTATCAGGTGTTAATGCGTTTCTCCAAAGTTCATATGAGGGGGCGAACTCGCCAAACCAGTTTTGAGATAGACGCGTTTAAACTTTGTGACTATTGTGTACGAGGGGCACATGGCGCCAAATACGCGCATTGAAAATAACTACATTTTGAGTGTATGAGGGAGGTATTTGGTATACTAAGTTGCCTGGATGGGGGCAGGGTTGAACTATTCATTCGTGGAACAATCGCAAATTCTTCCTCCATACTCGCGATGCCTCATATACAGGGTGTCTCAAAAGTCACTATCTATTTTGAAAAATAATGGGAATTACGAAAAACTGGTTTAAGACATGAAAAATATATTTATTTCAAAGTAAGTGCCACAAAGAATTAGTGCTATTTATTTATCTGTCTCCACATGGCGACCATCAGTGTCTCTACAGAGCTCAAAGCGATAAGTTGTTTCCTGGAACACACTTTCCAGCATTTGAGGTGTTATTTTCTGAACTGCATCGGTAATACGATTTCGAAGTTCGGCTACATCACTAATTCTTCTACCAGTGTACACCTTAGACTTAATGAAACCCCAGGCGAAAAAATCTAATGGTGTTAAATCGGGTGAACGTGCTGCCCATGGTTGTGTTCCTCCACGACCAATCCAGCTACCGGGGAAGCGTCTGTCAAGATAATCACGTACAATTATGCATAATGGCACGGTGCTCCATCCTGCTGAAAAACTACTGTGTCAAGAATGCCATCTGTAAGAAGTTGAGGTTCGAGGAATTGTTCAAGCATGTCAAGATAAATTTATAAATTACACAAAATTCGAAATAAACCAATTAACTTTTTTAAATACACAAATTTGCACCAGAAGTACATATCTTTATGCCAGCATAGCATTTTTTTAAAAAAACATCTAATGTCACCGAAATAGATAGTGACTTTTGAGACACCCTGTATATTTCTCACTTTGTTAAATAAATGTTTACTGTCAACTGACGAGGGTGGAACAGAAAGGTATCGCTCTGCTAGTTTTCTCAAAATAATCAGTTTGTTGTCTTTTGAGTTTCTCTACCGTGGAAGTGTGTCTTCAAGCCTTCCCAATAGTGGCAAGTTATCTGTTTCTTGGATATGGAAGAGTTCAGCATTGCTTTTAGCGTTTAGGGTTTTTCTCTATAAAGGTTGCTGATAAATTTTCTCGGTCGCTAAGAACTTTATTTCTCTCATCTACTAATTTGTTATGCTAACACTGTTAATTCATCGTAGCAGTTTATGATGATCCAAAATGGACTCTCGTTACCCGCTTCATGATCGATTGATGCATCTGTGTCCAAATCTGAATTTAACTTTTCATGACTTTTTACCCACTGCCTTAATACACCTACATCAACTTTTTGAATCGAGGATCTAATAAGATTGAAACAAACATTTTGTTATTCAAAGATGTCATGCTAACCTCTTTCCACTGATTTATTGAACTCCTCAGTCATGGTAATATCAGTATAATCACCTGTCCTACTAGTAGAGGTACGAGCCAAGTCCTTTTCTAAGAATAACTTGTGTATGCATTAAAATCATTTGAGAATATTACAGTGTTCCACTAATAAGGGCTCAAGTTTTAAATAGTTGTGGTGTCAGCTGTGTTAAGCAGCATAGCCCTGTTTTGTTTCGATATTCTCTTCAACATGTAGCAAAAACTATTGCATCGTGTTACATCAGTTTATGCTCTGGTACTCTCAGTTGCTTCCGTAAAGTATGCAGTTTTGTCATTGCTGATAATGAGTGGTGGAAATGACTGGCCGTAGTTCCGCAAAAAGTACTTTTTTTTTTTTTATCCACTTTCTCGGTTACCCGCCAACATGTTAAAAGCATTATCTCTAACACGTGAATTTTATTTATGAAAAACAGGAGGCTGAATGAATTACAAACATTAAATATATATACGTCATTATAAAAAGTTACGCAAATCCTATGGTGATATAAGTTAGCACTAATTATTACAAGGATCAGAAACTGGCATACACTCACAACCTGTCTCAAAACGTTCATAAAGGTATATAGTTGAATACACAAACGTGCACACGTCCGTGCACATGGAGTCAACCAGCAATTAATTAAGGGGCAATGTTATCAGAACTGAAGCATGAAAAGTGTACATTTTGTAATTAATGTAAGTCATGTTTATTCGCTATTTTCACACCGAATATTTGGTGTTCTGTCCATCCCTTATATACCGAGTGTGTATAAAGTAACGCAAATGAGAAATCGGATATGAATTATATTAACGCGAGTGAACATGGACAAGTATTTATTACATGTACTTTATAACACCTGTATATCCGATAGTAAAAGGTTTATAAGAGGTGGTGAAAATCTCTAAGTTAAAAAAAAAAGTTGAAACCAGTTCAAATCGGATCTCTCTCTTCACTTGCGTTACTTTATACACAGTGTGTGAGTGAAGACTTGTATTTTAGCTTTTATTTATTTATTCAATGTTTTCTATATTTAATCCAGTTCTATTGCAAACTATTGAAATTACAGAATTATAAACTAAGAAAAAAGCAGTCTCTTCCAGATTTGTTTAAAACACTTATTCTACAACTCGTAGTTTACTTTTGTTCCTTTGGAATTACCTTCCAGAACATTTAAGCCTGAAATGTCCGGAAAATTTGCGGTTTTGGACACCCTTTTGGCGATGGTGAAATCCAGAACGAATGACAAAGTCGTTCTCATCTCCAACTACACGCAGACGCTTGATCTTTTTCAGAAGTTGTCCTCATTGAGAGGTTACAAATACGTGAGACTCGACGGAACGATGAGTGTTAAGAAGAGATCGAAGGTAAGGCAATTTGTATCGTGAGGAAGTTTCTCTATTATAGTCACTCGCGTCGCTGTATTTTCGTTTAAAAGTTTTTAGTCAATGAATATTTAATATTTACGATACTTAAGTACGTAACTCGCTCGCAGTTTTCGTGTAACTTCTCGTGTTTTCACCAAATCCTTTTTAAATGAGGCATGGATGGACACGTGTACTTATTCTTTTGGGGGAGCTCCTACCTGCCTCATTGAAGCATTTCAGTATGCCTTTTCTACTTGATTATTCGGTAGTCTGCTTCCTGATTTTAGGTTGGAGCCTAATTTCTGCCAAATATCACTCCTAATATGAATGTTTATAATATTTGAGTATTTACAAAATCTGAAACAGGAATAACAACTTAAAATAATAGTCCTCATCAAACAGTAATGACCCAGGGTTATGGAGTCGGTGAAAAAAGTTTCCGACTCCGACTGTAATGTATACTGACGTATGGCATAATATTATATAGTATAGGTATGGTGTAGGTAATGAATAGTCTCCGTGAATTTCGATAGTTTTAATTTTTGAATCTCGATTTTAATTATTCTTTCCTCGTACAATAATAAAAACTAAAAAGTTATTTAATAGTTATAAAATAATAATTATAAAAATAGAAGACATGAAAGTTGGAGTCGGAGTTGGGGATTTGTACCGACTCCGACCCCACAACCCTGGTAATGACATGATTTGAATTACTAAAATGTCACTTACTGGTATGGCTTGAAAATGCTATAGATGTTATTTTTTAAACAATACAGTGATTTTTCCTTTCTCCAAATTTGATGAAAAGTGACACACAAAACCTCGTTGTAGATCGTTCAAAGATTCAACGATCCTTCGGACGATGTGTTCTTGTTGATGTTGAGCAGTAAAGCCGGAGGATGTGGACTGAATTTGATCGGAGCGAACCGTCTCATCATGTTTGACCCTGACTGGAATCCCGCAAATGATAACCAGGCGATGGCCAGAGTCTGGAGGGACGGACAAAAGAAACATTGTTTCACCTACAGGTTCCTCGCTGTGAGTTGAACAAGCTTTTAATTTTACTCAAATTTAGTGCAGGTTTCTTCTGACCAGTATGTGTACAGTTAACGCAAAAACGCTAATGAAATTAATCCTATTGAAAATAAAAGAAACCTTATAGATATAAATTTAATGTCCTTTAAAAATGACGTGAGTGAAAGGTGGTGGTTCAACTGTTTTTGGCTGAGAGAGTTGCACCACCATAGCACTTTTAAATTTGGTTGATAAAATCAAACGAAACCTGCATTCTACTTCTGAGTAATGATGTGCCGTTGAAGTATTAAATTTCATACCACTTTGTAGTTTAAATATACGTACCAAGAAACTGCAAAGATTGAAAAAGTTATGACATTAAAAATAGCAAAGCAAATCATAATAATTACACCCAATCTTTCTGAGGAAGTTCACAGATCTTGACAAGTGATACTAAATTTATTATCACTACTCAAAATACATCAGTAATGTTATAGGTAATTTCTGTTAATACCTCTCTCATTGCCCCCACCCTTCCCAAAAAAAGAACAAAAAATCTAAGTTTCAATGTAATAAATATGTAAACTGTTTATATCGAGAATTATGCAACTATTTTTTCACTAGACCCAAAGACTTGTTTTCTTTCAGTATCATGATTATACTTTTTATTATAAATCAAACTTTCCAAAATACAACTTTAGTGAAACGTGACAATAACGCTTCTGCAACTGAAGAAAGATATTTTTTATTTGCTACCGCTGTTGTAAAGATTTTCTTTTTAAAGTGAAGTATACAAGAACTATACCAGAACTATAATATAGAGAAAAAATGATTTAAAACAGTGTAATGGTTAAAAACAGACCTTAGACTTCTAATGATTCATTTATAACCAACTACACATTATTAACCAGAATTTTTCCAGAATTAATTGTTTTTGAATGAACTAAGACTACTCGACCTTGTTTTTGGAGGATTGAGTGATTTTGTGTTGTAATCCTTCCGTCACAATATTCCACACTGGGGAATACAACTAAACAGTTAGTGCATTAATCGTTATGCGAAATACTTGCAATATTAAACAAATGGAACTAGTTTTAACATTTCTCTGCCTTATAAGTAAAGTAGTTTTGTCAGTAATTAGCATATGTGATGAGAAAGTGAAAACAATTGTCTCCTCCGAACCAAATGAACCATTTTCCATTTCCTAAGTGGAACATTTGTTCCATTCCAACAAATTAAAAGTAAAAATTGTCTCTTTCATAACATTCTAATATTGTTAACAAAGGGTGAGAATGGAACTTGTCAATCTAGTCGTTGGTTAGCTCGTGGATACAGTTAGATCTATCACGAGTGTACGCAGGATTCTCTCTCTTCGGAGCAATGTTCCAGTGATTCCTTGTGTGCTAATTGTAGAGAAATTAAGTATGAATTACTGAGTAATAGGATTTCAGGTTACGGATAGAATTTTTGTGGATTAGTGATATCCATGAGTGGTTTTGTATGAAACTTGTCATTATTTAAGCCTTACAAATGTATTTCCTTCAGGCAGGAACTATCGAAGAAAAGATTTTCCAGCGTCAAGCGCACAAGAAAGCTTTGAGTTCGTGCGTAGTCGACAATGAAGAGGATGTGAAGAGGCATTTCTCTGTCGCCGAGCTCAGGGGGCTCTTCTCGATCACCGACACTAATAGTGACACGCATGACCGGTTTGTAGAAATTATTTCAACGTCATAAACATGTAAAATATATACAGGGTGTACATAAAGTCAGGATCTATTTTTGTGAAGCACTTGGAATTTTACAGAGCTGGGCATTTGCGGTACTGCGGTACTACCAAACTACCAAACCGGTACGCGGAAATTTGAATGCGGTAGCGGTACTGCGGTACTTTCAGCGATCCTTTGCGTTATGCGGTTCCGGTTTGCGGTTGTACCGCAGTACCGCAAAATATGCCGCAAATGCCCAGCTCTGCTTGGAAATTATATGGAATTCAATCATAAAATGATAAAGTGGCAGAGCTGGGCATTTGCGGCATATTTTGCGGTACCACCGCACTACCACCCCGGGCCCCCATAACGCAGTACCGCAAAGGATCGCTGAAAGTACCGCAGTACCGCAATATGCCGCAAGTGCCCAGCTCTGTAAAGTGGTAACATTTATTAAATAATTAAGATTAGGATTCGACGTGACGCCCATCAGTATCCCTGCACAGCTCAAATCGTTCCGCAGCATTTCTAAACACATTCTGGAGCATTTGCGGGGTTATGTTATCTGCAGCAGTTCGTATACGTGTACGTAAGTTTTCAAGACTCGTAATCTTCGTCTGATAGACGTGCGATTTGATAAAGCCCCATGCAAAGAAATCTAAAGGGGTTAAATCTGGTGATCTCGCTGGCCAAGGTCTGTTGCTTCCGCGTCCGATCCAGCGATTTGGAAAACGTCCATTTAGATAATCCTGAACAATTTTGGCATAGTGACAAGGAGCACCATCATGTTGATAGACGACGGTACTAACAATCCTATCCCCGTCGTCTATCAACATGATGGTGCTCTTTGTCACTATGCCAAAATTGTTCAGGATTATCTAAATGGACGTTTTCCAAATCGCTGGATCGGACGCGGAAGCAACAGACCTTGGCCAACGAGATCATCAGATTTAACTCCTTTAGATTTCTTTGCATGGGGCTTTATCAAATCGCACGTCTATCAGACGAAGATTATGAGTCTTGAAAACTTAGTACACGTATACGAACTGCTGCGGAACGATTTGAGCTGTGCAGGGATACTGATGGGCGTCACGTCGAATCCTACTCTTAATTATTTAATAAATGTTACCACTATCATTTTATGATTGAATTCCATATAATTTCCAAGTGCTTCACAAAAATAGATCCTGACTATGTACACCCTGTATATATACACTGTACACTTACAAAATTCTCGTCCTCCTTTCCTGAATGACAAACAAATGCGACAATTTCATAAATGACTTTTGTAATCGAAATTTTCAGCTTAAAGTGCCGTCGATGCGTCAATGGGGTCGAGTCCCGTCCTCCGCCTGAGGACGCCGACTGCTCCAGCGACCTCTCCCAATGGCGACATTACAACGATTCTAAGGGGGTGGCCGACCCACTCCTGAAAAAGGTTTGGACGGCAGGCGTGTCTTTCGTGTTTTGCCAAAGGTCTCACGAACAGAAGGAAGTGCCGTGAGAAAACTGAAGTCTGGAGAAGCAGGACTGTTCGAGATCATTTCCATTTTAGTCTACCTCGTATTCTTAACTAATACATATTGATAGATAGTCTATTGTAAATCACTTACTCATTCGAAGCCTAATTCACGGTGGATAGATGGATATGTATAAATGCATATAGAGTTTATATGCACGTTTTTATTGTGTTAATAAGAGTAGTTATTGTAAATACAGTTCTTGAAGAAAGATTAAAATATTAAGTCTATTGAAGGTTAAAGTACTAGAGAAAATTGTACCTTACTGTTTACTGTAAATGATAATTTGCTTTACCCCTTCCAAATTTATTTGAAATTATATACAGAAGTATTTTGAGTTTGAGGTTTTCAGGATTGGGGTTTTCTTAACGTTCTTTTGGATAATTTTAATGTTCACACGTGAAATAGTTTGAACGCTATGAAAGTGTTCATTAATCGTTGCTTATAACGATAAAAACTCTACGTAATTTAGAATTCTCAAAAAAAAAAAAAAAATTGAGTTATTGATGTCATATACTGTAAATAAGGAATTAGTTCTGTCAACAAGTTTGCATTTAGTTTTGTAAACATTTTTGGATTTAGAACCTATTTATTTTCTTTGAAAATCAGAAAGTAAGAAACAAATTTGAGATAGTTTGTTTTTATGTACCTTGTAGCGGTTTTCCCCCCAAAATGGGAACCGCTTTGACGTGGATCTGCAGAGCTTTACAGGTGGAGGCCGCCGCTGTAGAGAGACCACATGGAATGGTTCCTCTGCGTGTTTGCTCCGTACATGGCGACTAGTGTTCTTTGTGAATGGGAGTCCTGGGGCCTGAGTGATTCCGGACGCTGCGCCCTAGGTATAACAACATGGCCCCTTTGGTCTCCGAATCAGGTGGTCGGGCAGTCGTCTGATCCGGAAGGGCTTCGGCTCAAGGTTAACCTCGCATATCAATGGAACACTCCTGCATGGTTCATAACGACCTGGAAAATTACCAACTTTTTTAATTTTTCAGGGAAAATTATCTGCTTTAAGAAATTTTTAGTGTGAGGAGGTAGGGGAGAGTAAAATCAGTGTTTCTACAAAGTATAATTGTCTAGTGACGGGAACTTTGTTATTATTCACCTGAACATCTGAAAAAAATATGATGCCCTTACCTTTCCGGAGTTGGCGGTGGGACAAAAAAATCAGGGAAATTTATAAACTTACTCTTGGAAAATCGGGGAAATAGACAATTTTGCTATGAACTATGTCCTGGGGGCCCTCAGGTTCCACCAGAATTTAGCCTGTTGGACTCGTGGTGGGTGGACGCCTTATGGGCGAAACTCGTACTCCAGCAAATTGATGACACTACCTGCTCTCTTACCAATCGATCACCGGGTATAAAACCTTTGATAGACATTGCTAAAGAAAATACTCCCTCGGAAGCGCTTTCCTGTTCTCTGGATAATTCCTCGGTTGCCACTTCGCTAACGGAAACTTTAAAACCCTATTCTTCACCTCGAAACAAACTACGTCGGACTGATTAGTGTTCTGCTTTTCCCTGCAACACACTTGAGCCTTTCACACCGTTCATAGTCTTCCGACTAATGAGCGATTCATCCTTCTCGCCCACTTGTGTTATTAATTTGCACAAAAATTTCATTAAGGCGTGTGGTGGGTCTCTCAAGGTACAGTTTCAGAAGAATGGTTCACTTCTCATTAAAACAGTAGAGAGAACGCAAAGTGAAAAACTTAAATCTCCGCTTCAGCAGGCCATGTACTCGCCTCCACTCTGCTCTAGTATGAATCGCACGAAAGGGATGAATTAGTTTTGAATTTCTATCCTCGTTAGAAGAAACTTCTCAAAAACTATCACAGAGAATACTTCATGTGAAGCTACTTACAAAGAGTAGACGGTATTTCTGTACAATTGTCTGTATTGCTCTTGACGTTTAACTCGTCTATTTTCTCGCAGCGTTAAGACCGCTTTTCTTTGTCTCCCACGTAAGCCGTATGTTTTTATTGCCATCGTTTTGGACGCGTTCGTCAATCCTGTCATGGTTAGCTCGTGGATACGCTCGGGTCTATCACGAGTGTACGCAAGATTCTCACTCTTCGGACCAATGTTCTAGTGATTCCTTGCATGTTAGTTGTAGAGAACCACACATGCCATGCTAGTTCTCGGTATCTTTTAGAAAATGAAGTGCTAACACGCCATACATCTCTAAGCAGTTGGGATTAAAGCCCTTACACTTTTTATGAAGCCAAGAGTAAATCTCGCTTCGGTCTCGAAAAGACCCCGTCCTTTACCTCGCTCAGCACGTCTTCAAACAAACTATTCCAAATACCTTTCACTTCGAACCTGATCGTTGGTGGCGCCTCAAAAGTCACTTATTCCGCTTCCACTAAAATTGTCATCTTGCTCCCTAAAAGCATCTCAAACGATTGTTGTGCCTGGCAGGTCTATTGGTCGTCTCGGGAGCGAGCTCCCAGGCGCTCCTCCTGGAGTAGTTAGAAATAACTAATTTGATACCATGGACGACTGTATCCTGCAATAGAACATCAGAGGACTACGAGCAAATTGGGAAAAATTATAATGTCTACTATCAAAGTACAATCTTATTCGTATCTGCTCCAGGAAACATTCCTGGGTAATAAAACCCCTTCATCACCGAAGGAATATTCTGGCAAGTATTATTTCCTGAATCAGAGAAAAAAATGATGTTCCTTGTTCTCCCATTACCTTCAAACTACTGCTGAGACCGCAGCATTTCAAATCCACTTAACTCGAGTCTGTACAGTGTGCTCAGTTTATGTCCCTCCAACTGAAGTGATATCCACTCTCCGATTCACAGAAATGCTGGATCAACTCCCGACACCTTTTCTTCTAGGAGATTTTAATAGCTGTCATCCCCTTTGGGGAGACCCAAACGTGAAAGCCCACGGCAACAGAATTTTCTCCTATCTAGTTATTCTCTGGCTATCCTTAATATTGGACTCCCAACTCATCTTCACACACACACACACACACACACTCTCTTTAACAAGTATAGATCTGTCAGTAACTCAGTATGCTACTCGAAGATTTGTTAGACTTCCAGTGGGAACCTTTAGAGGAAACGCATGGGACTGGGAGTAATCATTTCCCTATTATTCTTCAGCACTCCACAAGTTGCCTCTCCAACCATTTGCCCCAATGGAAGTTTGAAAAGTGCATTACTCTTTGAATGAGATCCAATCCACTTTATCAAACTTCCAGCCAGAGGTGGAATGAGTATGAGTACAGTATACCTTTTTAGTGCTTGAGTACGGTTTTTTTAATGTTCGAGTACGCGTGTAAGAGCGTGGTTTCAAACTTTAATTGGTGCTTGGCTGCTTGCATGAGCAAAGCTTATTAGACCATATGAACGCATTGCTTTGAAAACAAGTACAACAAAAACCCTTACTCGAGTACAAGAATACTCGCGTACTGATGTACTCTTTCTCCCACTACTACCAGCAAATCTTTCCTACTGCTGACTAAGCACTCACCTTTTTCTCCTCCCTACACCTCACTTCAGCTTTATATAATATTCCCCGTCCGTAAGCGACCAGTCTGGTGGTGGTCACCTGCTTGCTGGGAGACAACTCAGAAGAGGAAACGAGCATATAATGAATACCACAAGAATCCAACCTTGTCAAACCTCATGTTTTAGAATGGCCGAGCCATACTTCGCAACAAAAATTAAGAAAATGTCAGGAAAATATATTCGTACTGTACTCCCTCCCCAACCCTTGTCGTTGTCGAGGGTGGAAGAAAAATTTTGTCTCCTGAAGAAGTTGCCGATTCCATCGCAACAAAGTTGAAGAAGATAACTTCAGGCCAGCGGCGTTCCCAGCATTCCTGTTCCTTTGAGAGTGAAAACGAAGCTCGTTCCGTGGACTTTTTTCCCAGTGGTGGAGCCTACAACAATCCCTTGTCCTTCACATCGTTGAAAGCCACTCTCAGCTTGTGGCGATTTTGCGGCGGGAAAGATTACTTCCACTATATGTTGTATCACCTCTCAGACACTACCTTTCAATACCTTCTTGATATTTACAATACATTTTGGTATGAACACGCATCCCCGACTAGCCGGTCCAAGAGCATCATTATCCCTTTCCTCAAACAAGGGAAAGACCACTCTGTCCCATCCAATTACAAACCAATATCACTGATCAGTTGCGGTTAACATGGTATGTAGAGAAATTTAACCACTCATCCTCAATGAGAGTGAGTCCCTCAGGGGAGCAGCCTCAAGTGACAATGCTACTAGTCTTCCACCAGGAATTCAAAGCACCATCTCTAAACAATTTTGCAATATTCCCTCTGGAGCTGGCATACCCGCTATTGAGAAACGATTGCCACAGCTTCACTCGCGTTACTGCGTGGGCAGAGAAGAATGGTTTCCGTTTCTTCCCGACGAAAACCGCAGGCAGGCATTTTTTGCCGTCTTCGTTGACACGACCCAGACCCAGACCCCGACAAATATCTCTACTGACAAGATTTATGGGACTAATTTTCGATAAGCGCCTTACATGGGTCCCTTACTTTCGGTCTTCGCAACTGTCATGCACAAAAGCCCTTCAGCTCTTGAAAGTTCTTTCAATTACTAGTTATGGAGTAAGTCGTACGACTCTTCTATGGATTTATCGAGCATTGGTGGGCTCCAACCTTGATTATGGGTGTCGGGTATACTCCTCGGCGACTCATCGTCACCGGAAAATGGTAGACCTTATCTGTAATCACGCCTTACGGTTATGTACTGGAGTTTTCAGGTTAACCGATCCCATTCCTCCTAGCGTAGCGGAGGCAGCAGGGCTCCGCTAACCATCAGAAGAAAGGAACTCGCCTTAAAATAATAATGTCGTCAGAAGTGCTCCCCACTCGGTAAATCGTTACCATGTAACGCATGGCTACTTCATGAAAGTTGAAGTACCCCAATACTGCGATGTGTGTATTCTCCTCCTCACAGTGGAACACATCCTGATAGATTGTGCAAAACGTTCAGACCTTAGTCGGAAATACTTCCCCACCCAAGCAGGGGTGGCACAAGGAGAGCACTCAGTGTGTTCATTCCTTTTTTTTAATGCAAGCCTGGATACCTTTGAATTTCTCAGCCATATTAACACCATCATTAAAAGCGCTTTCTCGTTCACGCGTTGTCCACTCGTGTGAATACATCAGCTTCCTGTCCTGACACAACAACATTTTCGAGTGTATTCGGCGACTGTTTGTCGTCTTCATCTCCCAAATATTCTATTAGCAGTGGAAGACTACTGTCCATTGAATCTGACGCACGAGGCTACATCAGAAGTGGAGGCATTACATCAATATTTCAGCTCACTTCTTTCCATTTTGATGACTAGCGTCTGGTATAAAGTTCTTTTAGTCTTGATGGGAGAAACAAGTTCTTGCAACCACAAGAACTCTCTCTTAATTCAGAGGCAGAACTTATAGCTGACGTAGCTGAAGAACTTAGACAACTTGAGTTCAATGGCCCGATATTTTGGCAGAGGCAAAGCTTGTAGCAGACCATCTGGGCATTGTACCTCAATATCCACAGAAGAGAAAGAGAAAAAGGAAAATACACGTTTTCATGTAACGTTGGGCAAAGGTACAAGTGAATTAGAATATAGATTCAAGGAAACCGCAGATATCTACCTAACTTTCCGGTCCATTCTTCAGTATGTCAGACTGCAGCCCAACGAACTAGAAGAAGAAGCATCTAAACTTCTGGCTCCAAAATACTGTATCTTAAAGGTCGTTCTGAAAAATTTCCTTGTCAAATGCTGCACTTCAGTAACTTTCTTAAATCTACAGTCGGCAGGGAATATGCAATACCACCACTAAATCTGCTGAATAAAATTTGCAGTAAAAAATCTCAGCCCATTCTCAATGAAGTTTGCGTAGTCTTACAAATGTTTTGCACTTCACCAGTGACCGAAGCAGAAGTGAACAGAAGTTTCAGCAAGTTGACATTGATTAAAACTACAAAAGATCTACTGTCTCAGGATCACTTGAGTAACCAAGCTAATTTTTTTTTTCAGAAGAGTGCGAACTTGCATGACAAATCGATTTTAGCATCATAAGTGACTGCGAATAAGAAGGCAAGAACAGTAACATTTAATGTTAAACAGTAGCTTCATGGCAAAAATGTGTTCAGATTTTTTTTAAATAGAAGAATGTGTCAAATGAGAGGCAAACGTTTTCTTCTCTCCATCTTTATCATTTGTCTGAAAAAAATTTGGTGTTTTGGTGAGGCGTAGGGTAGCATCGTGTGCTAACGTCCCTTTATCGATGAACCTAATGACGGCTTACGTATAAGCTGAGGTGTATCGGGGATACTCAGCCGTTGCTGGGTAGCTCCCGGTAGCTGCTGCATTATCATGCAATATGCCGTGATACAGAGCGACACAAAAAAAAATTCTGCCTGGTTGTCACTTGAAGTTGTAATGTTTTTCTCTTATTTGACGATTTCAAGATTCGAAGTCAATCTTCTTATCCACATTCTCTCTTTTGGAATAACTTTACCAAAAATTGCAACTCATTCTTAACACTTTCTTCGTCTGTCCCCCTTCTCATTTCCTGATTGTTCAGACTGTATCCATGCATCTACAGCAGGGGTGCTCAAACTTTTTCGCAGGCGGGCACATAAAAAATATTATGATAAATATATAAAACAAAAAAAATTATTATCTGGTTTTAATTGCAATATTCTTTCTATTAACCGGTCCCTAAAACCTTATCTGGGGGCTACTCGCGGGCACAGATTTGAACACCCCTGATTTACAGTATCAACCTCTACCTCGACTATTTCCAGTCAGTCAGAGTTCCTATGAATTGGCTTGCAATATCATTCATAATAGCGTAGGCTCTGCTCTTTATTTATATACATATATACATACATACATACATACATTTTTAGTTTTTTGGGGTTTTGTATTTTATAACTGTTATTCATTGTTTTTTTTTAGTCACTCATTGTTTTAAAGCTTGTTGAATTTTTCCCTATTGTTTTATAATTGTCATTATGGTTTTTAATTGTTTTAACTTTTTAGAATTTTTTAGTGTCTTTCATTGTTTTTAAAGCTTGTGAATTTTTTTCCCTACTTTTTGTTTATATTGTCATTATGATTTTTAATATTCTGTTTTTAACTTTTTAGAATTTTTGCCTGAAGATGAGCATAGTTTGTGCTTGAAACGTTGCAATGTACAAAATATAGTCCCTTTCCAACATGATGGATGTTTCTTTCCTTCAAATTGAAATTGAAGCTTGCCAGAAGCGGCCTTCACCAATATATACATACATATATATATATATATATATACATACATACATACATACAGGGTGTCCCGTAAGTCTGGACCCATAGGGAAAAATAATAAAATTACAAAATAGTCCAAAAATTTATTACATAATCTGTTCAAAGTGTCCGCCGTTGTGTCGCACACATAGTTGAAGACGCAATCTCCACTGCGACAGCACTTTCTGACTCACAGTCGCAGAAATTTCTTGACACGCCTCCACAATGCGTGCTTTAAGGTGGAAAATGTTCTGAAGTTTGACCTCGTACACTTTGGCTTTCAAGTGGCCCCACAAATAAAAATCATAATAAAAAATAATTAAAAAAATAATAATAATAAAATAATAATAATAATAACATAATAAAAAAATATATAAATCCCTATGGGTCCAGACTTACGGGACACCCTGTACATATACAGGGCGTCCCAAAAAAATGTATACACACTTTAACAGCTGATAGCTCAATTGATGTTTCGTTCTTTCCAAGTTAAACCCATTAGAATTAATAATGGCAGTCAGACTAAGCTTTGAACAAAGGAAATTCATTCTAAAATGCTACTGGAAGTGTGAAAACGCAGTTGAAGTGCAAAGACAGTTTAGGAGGGAGTTTCAAACAGATCCACCAACGCGACTTACCATCACTCGAATTAGAGATAAGTTTGAAGCCGATGGAACTGTTCAGAATGTCCACAAGAAGCGTTCCGGAAGACCACGGACATCGACAAGCCCCACAAAGCAAGAAAGAGTACTGGAAACGTATCACCAAAGTCCAAGAAAATCTGTGCGGCAAGCGAGTCGTGAGGTAGGAATTTCAGAATCGTCTGTCCAACGCATTTTGAAGCGCTGTCAATGGAAAAGTTACATTCCAAGATTAGTCCATGCTATTAATGAAGATGATGATGATGATCCGGACCGAAGAGTGGAGTATTGCGAGTGGTACTTGGCACGATGTGGATGTGGATTGGACGAAGGGGTTTCGTAGAATACCCTCCGCGTTCACCAGACCTCACACCACTAGACTTTTTTTTATGGGGATACTTAAAAGACAAAGTCTACGCTATAAAACCTGCAACAGTCGCTGAATTGAGAGCAGCCATTGAACGAGAATGCACACAAATACCAAACGAAATGTTTCGTGATGTTTGCGATTCCATTGCTTCGCGTTATCAGCAGTGCCTGGACCAGAACGGACGTCAGTTTGAAAACAGGCGTTGACAAAACAATTAAATAATGTCTGTAGATTCTATTACATTTTGAAAATGAAATGTATTTTAATAAACACTGCCTTTATAAGTATTTAAAGTGTGTATACATTTTTTTGGGACGCCCTGTATATATAACGTTCAATAAAAAATGGGTGTAAAATTTTATATATGTAATAGTGTATAAAGAAGTGTCCGCACATGCCTGGGAATAAATTATTTGAGAACAAATAGCAGTAAAGAGCAATTCGTGGAAGAACAAAAGAAAAATCAAATTTCACGAAACCATTTAAGATCGGAGAGGGAAAAAAACAATGAATCAAAGATATGCGTTATTTGCGAATACAAAAAATTATGTAAATATGGCCCCACACGCGTGTAGTGTCCCTTTAAAAATTGTCAATCTTATGAACACTGCAAATTGTATAAATAGAAGGAAAATGGTAGTAACAGTAGCAGTTTATGTGTGCACACATTCAGAAAAGTAAACACAGTGTATAAATATTTGTATTTCCATATTAGTGATATACAGAGAAGAAGAGATAGGACAGAAACGTCTCAATTTCCAAAGAAAAGCAGAGAACACGGAATCATTGACATTTTTCGTAAGAAACGAGAAACAAAAGTATATGAGAAAGGATATACAAAGACAGGCCCGTAGGCGGGGGTGAGGGTCTGGGGTTAAACGCCCCCCCTCCCCTTTGACAGAAAGGGGGGGGGGCTAAAACCCAAACATAAATGTATTAACTTTTAAATTTGTGAAAATTCTAATTTTTCTCTCATAACTTGGAAGAAAAATTGTTATTTATGTTAAGAAGTTTCATAGCAGTTTCAAAAGAAGACAGGATGCAAGCAAAACTGTTATTAGATATTATGAAAAAATACACGTCTACTCAAGAAATAGGTGAAGCAACCCGAAAGGAGAATGTCTTAGACTTAATTTTGACAAATAACAGTGACATGATAATAAATTAATAGTGGTGTTCCTCAGGGTTGCGTCCTGTCACCCACTCTTTTCCTTTTATTTATCAACGATCTATTAAATCACACTTCCTGTCCTATCCACTCCTATGCTGATAAATCCATTCTTCATTTCTCCACCCACTTCACAAAGCGTCCCTCTCAACGGACAATCATTGCTTCGCGTCGGACAGCTATGGTACACCTGAGATGTGATCTCTCTATTACACTGGTCAACACTCATTTTATTGCCAATCATATTAGAGTGATTTTGGGGTAAGTTTGTGGTGCTGATTCCGAATATGACATCGGTTTTGCTAGATTGGCTCTAATTTATGAGATAATTGGTACCCCATTGAAACACGTAAAAATGCAAGAAAATTAATGTTCAGGCGGAGCCTACTTACAAATAGCATTGAAATTGTCTCAAATCACACAAAAGTAAACGCATGAAATACATAATGGCATTTTATTCGGTCTCACCATCTAGAATGTTCCGGTAGTTTCCCATATGCACGCGTTATGGTTACGTTTCCTATTAATTGAGGGTATTCATTATCTCAAGAACTAGAGCCAAATCGGAAAAACTACTTTCATTTTGGAATTCAGCAACCCCAAAATACCCTAAATTCGTACGAATTTCCTTGGCAACGAAAAAAAAAAATTTTTTTGTTGACCTGTGTTATCTTTGATTGAGGCAGAGAAAACCTTGTGGCTTTCACTGACTCAAAAACTCAGTTCCTTCATCTGTCTACGCGTCACAGTCTTCCACATGACTATCCTCTTATCTTGAACAATACACAACTCAATCTTTCCTCTTCTCTTAGCATTCTTGGTGTTTAATTTTCTCGCGATCTTCTAAGAGGTAATGTGTGCTGTACCGGCTCCGCAGTTTCTTTACACCCACTCAGTTGCTCTCTCTGCACAGGAGTCTTGTCCGCCCCTGTACGTAGTACGCTTCTCACGCGTTGGGTGGCTCAACTCACACAGCTCTAATTGACCGGGTGGAATCAAAGGCTTTTTGTCTCATCAATTCTCTCTCTCTCTCTCTCTCTCTCTCTCTCTCTCTCTCTCTCTCTCTCTCTACTATTGCTATTATAATGGACACTACTATTTTGAACTCACTAACTGCACGCCTCCTCCTTAAAGGAGAACACGCAGCACCCGACTTTCGACACATTCTCATTCCTTTTCTGTCCAACTCTCTAACACAAGAGTTAATTGGTATTTTCAACCTTTCATCTACACAACCGGTCAACTCCGAAACAATCTTCCTGAATCCATCTTTCCCCCTGTCTATAACCTTCAATTTTTCAAACGGAGTGTGTCCAGGCACCTCGAAGACCTTGACCTTGATTTTGGCTCTCTACTTCCTCTATGGGGGCGGGTGTGTTTGCGGGCATTCGCCCTTGGCCCTTCCTTCCTGCATAAAAAAAAAATGCCACACAAACCAGTTTTTCTGACTATAACCTTAGTGAAATACAAATGAAGTTTGACAGGAAAGAACTGAAATCTGATTCTAGAGAAAGAGGAGGAGTATTTGATGGATTAAATATGAATTCAAAGAAAATAAACTGTCAAAGTATAAATGCCAAATTTAAGGAAGTTAGTTGGGAATTGTTACTTAAAGGATTAACTGCAGTAGAAAAAAAAGGTCAATTGTAGAATACGAAATAAAACCAGCGCTGGAAAAGTTACTTTCTAAATGCAACTCGTTGCTGTTACAGTTATTTACGTAACTCATTTGTTAAGTGAAATGTTACCGTAATGAGAAATGTAACTCAGTTAAGTTAAAGTTACAAATAAAAAGTAACGGAGTTATGTACTTTCAAATTATTTCAAAGTTCGAATCACCTGAAGATCAGGGCCCACAATTTTCCCACCTGAAGACCAGGGCCCACAATTTTCCCACCTGAAGACCAGGGCCCACAATTTTCCCACCTGAAGATCGGGCCCCCAATTTTCCCACCTGAAGATCAGGCCCCCAAATTAAAGGACGATAAAAATAATAAGATCAGAAATTTTTTGTAATAAAAAACAATTTATGAGAAACAAAGGTGGATCGGGCTGGGGGGGGGGGGGGGGGGGATCTTCAGGTGATCCATATATATATATATACAGCATATGCCCGGTTAGGTCAACTGTATGCCCTAGTTGATTGGTTAGGTTAAGTCGTGATATTTTCGTTAGTTTTAACGAAAATATCACAACTTAACCTAACCAATCGCCTAGGCCCCGGGCAGTGTTTCCCAACCGGGGGCCATGGCACATTTGAAGGGGGCCACAGGAAAATGTTATTTTGTAAAATAGAGTTAAATCTGCATATTACCTACTGAAAATAATGCTTATGGGGGCCACAGGAAAAAATAAGGTTCCTAAGGGGGCCATAAGCCAAAACCGGTTGGGAACCACTGGGCCGCCCTAGGGGATACAGTTGACCTAGCCGGGCATTCAATTAACATAACGGGGCATTATATCCCAGAGAATGAATTGTTTGGTTTATTTGTCAAAACTGGAGGAGTATCTCCAGGTGGATCGGGCTGAGGGGGAAGATCTTCAGGTGATCCTAGATCAGTTTTACACAATGATGGTAGAAGGAACTAACATAACCACTACGACTCCTATCGGTGTAACTTTAACCTAAAAACTTAAAAATAAAATAAATTTTGCCACCTGAAGATCAGGGCCCCCAGCCTCATCTGGGGGCCCTGATCTTCAGGTGATCCCAAAGTTCTTTTAAGTTTCAAGGGTTTGGAGTTTTCAGAATGTCAAAACATAGATTTTGCAAATTAATTAACAGTAAATTTCCACTAAAGCTCCCTCTCAGTATTTATACAAGTTTTGGATCACCTGAAGATCAGGGCCCCCAGCCTTCGTTAGTTAGCCTTATAAGGCCAACTAACGAAAATATCACGACTTAACCTAACCAATCGTTAGGTCAACTGTACGCCCTTGACGAGTGGTTAGGTTAAGTCGTGATATTTTCGTTAGTTAGCCTTATAAAGCTAACTAAAGAAGGCTGGAGGCCCTGATCTTCAGGTGACCCCAGGTTTTTATTCACTGAAACCACTGACAGTCCTCTTGTCTGCTCAAAACTACTCTGACTGAGCCGAAAAATAGTTTAGTTTTACCAACACAAACTACTGAAATTAATGAAACTATTAACTACGTAAAACTATTCTCTCTAACACGAGAAAGAATTTACATTTACAAACATCACTTACTTATTTGTGTTCATCTGTCACTGATGTCTTCTTTTCCGAGAACGTCTTTTTCCTCCAGGATTAGAAGCTCTTTCCACTGAGGCGCAGCTTTGGGAGTTCCCTTGGAATAAGTAAAAGGTTATAGAAAGACATTAATATACAATTTTACGTTACAGTTGTACTGTTCTTTTGTTGAAAACGATCTAGAACTGTAAACTGTTTACAAATCATTTTAAATAATTATATAGCATATTTATACACGTTTAACTTTTTAAGCAAAAGCACTGTATGGATTGTATTAAATTTTATACCAAAGACACTTAAATTTTAATTATAATTAAAATGTTATATATATATATATATATATAATATATATATATATATATTGTAATAATGAAGGGCAAAATAAGTTCAATTACATGCATTTATTATTTTCAGAGCTTTCGACATTAAACTAACACCATGTTGGCAAGCCACTCCAATGGCTGGTGTGTATGCTGCACATCAATGAACTTCCACTTCGCCATCTATTCCAGCGAATGTCAAAGCCGTGGTTCACAAACATTTCCAGGCAAAATTGGCAAGGCAATCGCCACGTGGGAGCAACTACCGGTTGTGAAATTTTAATAAATTCCTGTGAACTTCCCGCAAGGCTTGGGCGATTTGGAGCTGAGCACAGACCAGTAGTATTTGTGGGATATCTGTAACGCCGTGTCGTCTGGTTACTGTCCGTCTGATTCGGAAAGGCACCAGCCAGGTATTCTTAACCATTCGAGATGGTTAACAACTGCTAATCGCATCCTGGAGTTGTATGTGTCGATGGAGAATCCATCAACAAACCCAAAAAATATACACTCCAATTTGGTTTCGCATAACAAAATTCTAAGAGAACTGACGGGGCCAAACATCTGTAGAACATAATTCACAGCTCGAGATACCTGCCAGAAGAGTTAAAAGCAGTTGTTGACACCGCCTTTCAACGAAACGGGCACTACCGTCATCCAGAAAATTTGCTGGTGAAATCCGACGTGCAACCACCTCCACGCGGTGCGTTCTGGGTGATTCCAACTTTAAATTTAAGTTCAAATTAACGAAGCGTTTTACAATTACGAGTTATGGTAGGCTCAGCATATAGGTCTATGGGTTTTACGCGTTGTCTCAATGGAAATTCAAGGTCACAGTGATATCTGGAGAAGAATGGCTAAGCTAAAAAATATTTGGTACTTTCCTGTTAACGGGAATACCCTAAAAAAGTTTTACTGTTTGTTATGTATTTTTGCTCTCTTCATTTCCGTTTAAACTAACGAAAATATCACAACTTAACCTAACCAATCATCAAGGGCGTACAGTTGACCTAACCGGGCATTCAATTGACCTAACCGGGCATTCATTTTCGTTTAAACTAACGAAAATATCACAACTTAACCTAACCAATTAATTATCAAAGGCGTACAGTTGACCTAACCGGGCATTCAATTAACCTAACTGGGCATTCAGTTGACCTAACCGGGCATTTTCCGTTATATTACCCTGTTAGGTTAATTCAATGCCCGGTTAGGTCAATTGAATGCCCGGTTAGGTCAACTGTACGCCCTTGATTGGTTAGGTTAAGTTGTGATATTTTCGTTAGTTTAAAGTGACCCAGGGGTGGGGAAACTTTTCAGTACCAAGGGCGAAAATCGATAACATAAACACCTCCGCGGGCGTCTGGCAAATTTTAAGCTTATATACAGCGTGTCCCAAAGAAATGTATACCCACTTTGTTCGATAATACCAGCTATGAGGATAATAAATATATTACTTTGTATATGTTTTTTAAGAAAGAATTTTCTCCTGAATCTAAATATGTAATTATTTTTATTAAAAATTGAAGAACAAAAAAGTTACAGATGTTTAAATTATAATTATTATTTTCGAGACTTCATGTGCGATATTTTCTAATATTTTAACCGACTGTTTTGAGATACTTATGTTTAGTGTTGATATTGAAGCATAAATGTTGTAATTATTAGTTAATTCAAAAAATTTACAAATTCCATGGTTAAATGACACTTTATCTAAGATGTTCGACGTCTTCCAGAACGTTGTTTTTGTAAGTTTTGCATAGTGCCGTCGGTTTCAAACTTATCTCGTATACGTGCAAAAATATTAGAAAATATCGCACATGAAGTCTCGAAAATAATAATAATTATTTAAACATCTGTAACTTTTTTGTTTTTCAATTTTTAAAAGTAATTACATATTTAGATTCAGGAGAAAATTCTTTATTAAAAAACATATAAAAAGTAATATATTTATTATCCTCATAGCTGGTATTATCGAACAAAGTGGGTATACATTTCTTTGGGACACGCTGTATATAAGATGTATTTTAAAAAGCTATTTGCTGGGCTGTAAATAAATAATTTTTAGTAAATAATAAATACCTAAGCGGGCGAATTGAAATTAGCTCGTGGGCGAAATTTCGCCCGCGGGCGAGGGTTTCCCCACCCCTGGACTTTAAACGAAAATGAAGAGAGCAAAAATACATAAACAATAAAACTTTTTTAGGGTATTCCCATTAACAGGAAAGTACCAAATATTTTAATCTTGTATTAATTAATACTGTCATTTGGCAAGTTTTGAACCCATGTGGAATTTAAGTTTTTTTTGGTTGGCCTATACATCTTGCTACACCCTAATCGACACACTTTTTATCGGACAGCTGGTTTATCTTCTATGGATCCTGTTTCCTTAAACTTTGCAACAAGTCTGCTAACACAACTCTGTGTTATTGGCTCGCGGTCTGGATGCAGTCTGTTAAATTCAGCAGCGGCCTCTCTTTGACTCCGATTTCCTATGAGTAGAATTATCTGGATTCGTTCTTCCTTGCTCACAGACATTATGGCCTGTAGAAAGAGAAAAATATGAATTTCTCCTATGATGCCAGACTTATGGGACACCCTGTATATATATATATATGTTATTCAACGTGTATGCATTTCTTTGTGTGCTCTTATGTTATGATATTCTAAGGCAATGTTGACAATTATATGCTCAGGGAAATACTTTAGTTAGGAAATTTCATGCGTGTACATTAGATGGTCAAGTTGATTTTGTTCAAAACTTTTTGTACTCCAATATATGTATACAGCTCATTTGTGGTGGAACTACAGGATGTATAATTTGAGAAAATTACATGTTACATATAGTAATATTTTTAGGAGTTTATTAAGAACTCCAAGATTTATAAATGGTGCTCCTTCGAGTGTCAGTATGTTGTTTGTAGTCAACAAGGTGCCTAACTGTGCCTGTGTCATCCGCAATTTTGTATTTAGATTTATCACTAGGTTTGGTGAGTCAGTCAATGAGATAATAGAAGCCATGGTTATTGGACTGGTCTCCGATATATTTTATAAATCTCAATTCTGGAAGCATTGGCGTAGGCAATTGTATGTTCATTATGCACAGTGATTCACTGGCCTACTGAGTCAGTGCTCCAGACAACTATCTCTTAATCTTCTATGGACCTCTTGTATAATGTTTGTACCTGTTGAGTCTGAAATAAAGTGTGTCTTGTTTGTTTGTTTGTTCAAGATCAATCTTAAACTGCAGAGTGACACTTAACTAAACGAGTAAGCTGTAATTCTCTTTAATCAGTAATTAAAGTACCCCAAAATTAAGCTTATGCCTTAGGGCTTAGATTATATCCAACATTGAAATACGAATAATGCTCCTAAATAGAAAAGTGGTAATCACTCAGAATTATCACCCAGCGGCACTCGCCTCTAACCTTATAAAGTGCTTTCAGCTTGTAATTGAAGATAAAATTGTTTACTATGCCTACGCGAAAAGGAACTACTTAATCCGGATCCACACGGAATTTGAGTGGGAAAGTCATATCTTTCACAGCTATTAAATCACCAAAAGAAAATACTGAAAGTATATTAGAGATGTAATATATACGCTTATTTTGTTAAAAACTTCAATAAATGTGATCATGCGATTAAAGCACATAAGCTTAAGAAAATAGAAATTACTGGAAAGCTGAGATTATGGATATTTAAGTTTCGGAATCAAATACAAAACCTGTTAAGTCAATGAAGCTTTGTTCCAAAGATAGTATTATACTGTTTATAATAACGACTGCAGACATAAATATACTCATAGACATTAAGGATATTCGAGAGGGCTGAAGTTCAGTAAAGAAACATTCCATCTCATTAGATACTGTAACAACAAGGAACTAGAAAAAAAAAAGATACAAAACAATTAAAGATAAGCAGATAAGATCAGATTCGTAAGTCAGAGATTTTGGAATAATACCGTCATCAACATTGCAGATTTCAGAGAACACTACAACCTTAAAATTATAAGTTAGAAAAATAAATTGAATTATCCGGATGAGTTTCTTTTCGCAGTTGTTAACCATGCTAAATGCATACAATATATTGCTCAGTATTACTGTAACATTTAACGGAATGATAAAAGAATCACGTCTGAAAATGTTTGTAACTTTCACAGAACTCTGGGTTAGAGATTGTGAATTGCCAAATCAGAGACTACGTTTCATTTCTTCCAAAGGCTAACTGGTTAATCAGAGGAAGAAAAATATTTGTACACCTTATGTCCGATACTATTTCGTTAAAATATATACGCAATGTTAGTACACAAAAGCCTGTACAGAAAACGAAAGATTGCAAACAAAGAAAGCTCGCGTCTAAGTTAAAGGAAACAAAAGACCTCTGGTCACGATTAAACAAACAACAACAAAACATCTTTATTGCGGATCATTCACAATCCATAGCCACTTAACCTAACACACAAGTACAATCTTACGTATACATTGAACTTAATACAAAAATAATATAAAAATAAGGCCAACATAGCCACTTAACCTAGCATATTGGCATACTATTTGATTAATTAAATTATCTGACAATTTTATGTATATTGTTATTATCAGAGATATCTTATAATACTTATAACACTTATTATAACATAGCCACTTGCTATAACACTTATTATAACACAACTTAATATGCATATATAATCTTTGCTACATTACAAAAATAAGGTATTGTAAACCAGCAGTTGTCTGAACCAAGACTGCCATATAGGTGAGAGGTACACAGTATCTGAAGACAGGACATTGTACAATAACACATTAGAGCTGTTTTGGACCCTAGTAATGAAATTATATATATTCTTCCGGATTAACATTTGGCTGCTAGGTAGGTTGCTCACCATTTTGGTTCCCTACATAGCATACGAAAAATATTATTATAAGCAACAGAGAGTTTATTCATAGCAGTTTTTGTATAATTCCACCACAGATGGGATGTATACAATGCAGTACAGTAAGTTCTAAAAAGATAAATTTTAACTGATTCTGAACACATACCAAATTTCCTTACTAGCATGTTACCCTGTACATACAGCTTTTTACGTTGCCTCTCAATATCAAGTTTATCTCGCAGCTCGTGAGTAATTACATGACCTAAGTATTTACATGTATCTTTGACAGGTATAGTCTGACCATTCATTTCAAAAGACGCACATGGTACAGTACATGTTTCAGTAGATTACACCTAAAATCAAAATACAGCTCTTTGCCCCATTATAGGTGATGTCATTTTCTATACCATATTGTTCACATACCTCTAATAGTACTCTCAGCCCATGGGGAGAGGGTGACAGAAGAACAAGGTCATCAGCATACATTAAATGATTAATCTTTTCCTTTCCAATGACAAGGCCAGTACGCGCAGTTTTTAGTTCATTGGTAAGGTCATCCATGTATATACAGAAAAGATAGGGTGATAATATACCTCCTTGCCTAACACCATTAGTCACCTTAAAACCTGGTGATACAGTGCTTTTCCATCTTACAAACATGGTCTGCTCTGTATACCAGAATGCAAGTATCCTAAGTATATATTTAGGTACCCCTCGACACAAGAGTTTCTTGAAAAATTTGTGATGGTTAACTCTATCAAATGCTTTTGATGCATCCAAAATACAGGAATATACATTGCTGTTTGACATCTTGTACTTTACAATCTTAGAAACTTTATTCTCAGGGAAGAGGTCGTGAAAATAAGTACTACATATATGGACAATACTTGAATCATCCTATGTCCAAAATTTAGCAACGAAATAAGTAACACCCTGAAAGGAGATAACAAGCACATTCTGTACTATCCTAGCTGTAATGGGAGATGGGGGTCATGAAAACGAAGCTGGAAGATACTCTCAGAATACGAGGCCCAAAACTATTTGACGTGCTACCAAAAGAACTGAGAAGCCTTCAACACCACCAACCTAATTACATTCAAGAATAACTGGACAGGCTATTAAGCAAAGCTCCCTACAAATAGTGTGTAGAGTTGGCTATATAAGCAGGATGAGAGAAGAAGAAAACCTTCTCCTTCATTAAATCCTACAAACGAGGCTGGATGCTGCAGAAAAGTCGAACTCAGGTCGGCCCTGAACATTTGTTCCAAAACGATATTATGTATATATATACTGAGCGGCAGAAAAATCGGCCCACTTGGAATATCGCGAAAAGCAAAAAAGTGGGCAAACTTCTGTTTATAAAAGTTTTAAAATTCGAAAATATAGTCTATGAGGTAACCAAATAACGAGGCAAAACAACGTCAGCTGCGAACACACTAGCTGTAACGAATTTTCGACTTTTAAAAATTCGACAGTCTGACATTCAGTTGCTCTTACACTGCTAGTGCCACTTTTTTCTTCCACTAGTTGGAGTAGGCATTTGCGTTTAGTAACAGATAGACTTCTAATTCTTTTGGGTTTCAGAATTGGACATTTACAATGGATTTGAGTGCCGTGAACGCAAGAGTCGTCGCCCTAATTGAAGATAGTCGGAGCCAGCGTTACGTTGCCGATGCGCTAGGAATTCCAAGAACAACGGTTCGACGTGTCTACCAACGTTATGCGGAGACAGGAGAGTACACAGACCAGGATCTGGAAGATCGCGCTGCACATCTGATCGTTTCATCGTCTTGAGTGTTTTGCGAGATCGTCGCTTGACTGCCACAAACGTCCGCAATGAGCTGGAAAGGTCTCGAGACGTCAGTGTATCAGAGCGAACCGTTAGAAGGAGACTTATGGAAAGTGGCTTACATGCTAGACGTCCAGCAATAGGGCCGGAATTGCTCCCACACCACCGCAATGCTCGTCTTGCTTTCGCTCGTGAGCATATCAATTGGACTATGGTCCACTGGGGACGAGTATTGGTCACGGACGAATCAAGATTTAATCTTCGAACATCCGATGGACGGGAAAGTGTGTGGAGAAGAACAGGAGAAAGATTCGCCCCGTGCACTTTTACTGAAAGGGTTGCTTTTGGAGGAGGCTCAGTCATTGTCTGGAGTGGTATCACTTCAAACTCGGGCACAGAGCTCGTCGTTGTTGGTGGTGGGTCATTGACGTCCGCGAGATACGTGGAAGAGATCTTGCTGGAGCATGTGGTCCCTTTTGCTCCTTTCGTTGGCGAAGACTTCCTTCTACAGCACGATAACGCTAAACCCCATGCGGAAAGAGCCGTTAGCGATTTCCTTGACGAAGCTGGAATTCGTCGAATTGAGTGGCCTTCCCGAAGTCCGGACCTGAACCCCATAGAACATCTCTGGGACACGATGGGACGGCGTCTTAGCGCTCGTCTAGTAGGGGAGGCAACATCTCTTATTAACCCTGGATCACAAGTAGTTGCTTTTTTTTGTCGTTTTATTGTTTTTTTTACTTTTTGTTGGAATCTGTTTTTTTTTAGTTACAATTTTTTGTACAGTATTTTTTTGAAAATAAATTTGAAGATTTTTTAATGTCGTTATAGACTAAATTTTCGAATTTTAAAACTTTTATAAACAGAAGCTTGCCCATTTTTTTGCTTTTCGCGATATTCCAAGTGGGCCGATTTTTCTGCCGCTCAGTAATATATATATATATGATGCAAATCACAAGGAAAATTGTTGGTTTGCATCATTATTCATTTCACGTGTTTAATTGTGAAATTCATCTCATATATATATATATAATCTACTTCAATTATATATCTAATGTGAATTTAACTTTTGAAAACATTATTGTGTCATTGCATCAGCTCGAGCAAACACACTCTAAAAGAACTGAAACCACAGTCGCTGCTCTCGAGACCCGTTAAGTGATGACGTCATTGTCTGTTTATTGCTCTTAATTGGCGCTTGAATTATTTTGCTTTGACAACCTTGATTATGTTAAGAGGATGGCGGCTATTTTAATTTGGGCCAGTAAATCAGTTTCATAAAAGGAGTAGATCCTTAAATATTATACTACGCGTAATTGAGTTTCTTTTCGAGTGTTGAGTAGGAGTATTTTGCGTTCACTGATGAATCAAGAAAAATTAATAGGAATATTTAAAAAAAAAAAACTCATTCAAACTGTTTGTTACAAAATATTTACAAAATTAAAACGTACGAAGAGACTCGAGCGTAAATATACTTTTGTAAAGAGTATATATAAAAATATACTTAAAATACTCGAGTCTAATTTAATTATTATTTATGGTTTATGATATTCATTTCTGCATTTAGTATTTATGTCCAATTACCATCTTAAACTTGAAGAACAACAGATCTCATCTGGTTTTTTAGCTTGTGTTTACCAGTCCTAATGGATCTTAAATAGGCAACAACATGAGAATAAGTGTAATGGTCTCAAGTTTGCTCCTTATTTATAATCACTTGTAATAATAATAATAATAATAATAATAATTATTATTTATTATTATTATTATTATATATATATATATATATATATATATATATATATATATAATATATATATATATATATACAATTATAATATGATTGATATTATGATCAATTATATATAAACAAATTTCGTAGTTATAGTTATAAAATATATAAATATGATAATTTTTTTTATGCAGGTAGGAGTGACCCAAGGGTGAATACCCACTAAACGGGTCGCATAGAAGAAGAGGAAGAGAGCCAAAATCAAGATCCAAAGTTTTCGAGATGCCTGGATACTCCACGTTTGAAAGATTGGAGGTCATAGATAGGGGGCAAAGATGGATTGAGGAAAATTATGGTTACGCGCGATTACAAATTATGATTGTGATTACATATAAAACAACGCAAGATTTATGGTTATGTATAAGAGTAATACTTAAGAGCACACAAACGAAATAGTAGTTGACATGAGAAATCAATTTTGTTAATAGTATGTGTGCAAATTAAATCACGTTGAATGTAAAAGCTGTTATGAAACGTTCGGTATTTAGAGTTAATAATAAGTACAACAATTAGACAACAAAAGGACACGACAAAAGAGACGACAAACGGACAAATTAATCCCTAAATTAATTCCTAATCCCTAAAGTGTATTAGTGCGATTTTAGTATTCCTTTATTACGAGTGATTTCGTGTTGCTTTTAAACGAATTTACGTTAACAATATTTTGAAGATCGAACCTCAAATTATTTAATTTCAACCCTACAAAAATAGGTGATTTCTGAGGTGAAGATAATTTAAGGTGACGAATAATATGCTTACTTCTGCCTAGTCTGATATGAACAGATATGATCATGTTTTCCGGATATACAGTATATATATATATATATATATATACACCTCGCATTCTTCATAAACCATACATTAAACCATTATTACAACACACTCGAACAGTACAGCAACTGTGTTGTACTGTCAACCTGGCCCCATATATCCTGCACATTTCAGTACTGGTGAGTACACAGTCTATGTACAGTACAGTATTTCACATTTTTTTATGTAGTGCTGTGTATATTTTTTTATTGCATTTGTACTTTATTTCATGTATTTTTGCTACTTCAGTATATATATATATATATATATATATATATATATATATATATATATATATATATATATATATGTATTTAAAGTAGCGAAACAAAGTACAGCAGCGGTGAATAAGGCGAATAAAGTGCTAGGTTTCATAGCTAGGAATTTTTAGTACAAATCACGCGATATTATTGTTCCTCTTTATAAATCATTAGTTAGACCCCATTTGGAGTACGCGATCCAATGCATATGCCAAAAGATATAGACAAAATCGAAAGAGTTCAAAGACGAGCAACTATAATAAGATGATTCCGTCGCTTAGGTCAAAGTCGTACGAACGAGGATATGCTTAAGGATTGAAAACTTACTACACTCGAGACGAGGAGGCTAAGGGGTGATCTAATCCAGGTTTTTAAAATTATGAATGTGTTCGATAACGTATATAAAAAGATGCTTCTTCGAAATAGCTCAATATAGAGAACTAGAAATAACGGGTGTAAGTTGACAAGTAGAAGGTTCGAGACAGCAGTTGCCAAAAACTTTTTTACGCATAGAATAGTAAATAGCTGGAATAGTTTGCCGGTAGAAGTAATTAGTAGCACGTCTATAAACATGTTTAAAAATCGATTAGATGTATATGTTGGTAGATTGGGTATAGTTTAAGATAGTTTAAATTAAGGCTTTGTGGTTCGGAACCCACGTAAAATTGTAGGTCCCCTCCGCCACCACGGAGGACATGCGCAATACACAATTACAACCACGGTTAGGTAGACCAGTCATGAGTGGATCCTGGGGTCCTTGTTAGTCTGAAACATTAACATTTTGTCGTGTAGACATGTTTATTTTAATACATTAATTTTTTATTTCTTGATTACAACTTGAATACAGAACCCTGGAAAAAAGGTCCCAGGATCGAGACCCGGTGACGGTAGGCGGCAGCAAAACCCAGCTGTTCATCCTTCCACACAATAAAAAAAATTGGTTGGCAGATAAATGGGTACCCTGGGTAGCCTAGTGGTTAAGACGCTGGGCTGCTGAGCGGGAGGTGTGGACGAGAACTTTGTAATTTCTCACCACCCGTGGGTTGTCGTTCGGATTCCACGTCAAGCTGTAGATCTAAGATGGGTGAACAAGCGTGACCGTCAGAATGAACAATTCAGGCGGAAGCAAAACCAAGGTTTACCAAGGTGTGTGTGTGTGTGTGTGTAATCCCAAGTCGAATTTCGATCCAGAATCCAAATAAAATTATCGAATCAAGTTCCGACAAATGGAATTCCGACTAAGAAAAAATAATAATTCCAATTCCATTCTCATTTCTGACCAAACATCTTTTCTTCCGGAGTCATTTTCGATCGGGTTATCAAAATCAGCCGACATGGTTGCAAGCAAATTCCACAAACCATGATTATAGCAGTGGCGTACCGAAGGAGGGGGAGGCGACAGAGGCGGTCGCCCACCCCCCCTTGGGCCTTGTACCGGTGTCTACTGATGTGCTTATCTCTCTCTATAACTATGTACTAAAGTTTGTACATACAGTTACAGAGATAAGCAGGTTTTGTTTTAGTTTGTATATTTTATAGTAAAAATACATTTTAAATTATTACGAATTTATTCTATATGTATTAATATAAAATATTAATACTGAACCTGTCACCCCAGGCCAGTGTTGCCAGGTAAAAAAATTGAAAACCCTGCCAAATCATGCTTAAAAACCAGCCCCAAAACAGCCAAACCAAGTGGTATCAGTGTAGTCTTTAAGTATAATAATACTTCTTAAATCACGCCTAATAAAGAATAGATCGGATAATGTGGTTGGTTGTGTCTATTCGATCGGATGTACACAATGTAACTCAGTATATATTGACCAAACGGGTAAAACGTTAGATATTAGGGTAAACCAGCACAAATATGCGTGTAGAACAGCAAGTAATTCTAATGCATTGTTTAACCATATATATAGATGTAATCATAGTATCAAGTGGGATAGTTCTAAAGCGCTCGTTAAAAACACATAATTGAAATGAATATTCTAGAATGTGCATTAGGGCGGCTCGTTTTTACACTTTTTTCGATATTTGATTGGGGGTAGTGCGGAAAAGTTGCGATTTGGAGAGAAAATAAAGTGTGTAAAATTTTTTTGATCTACGTCAATACCTTCCGGTGGCGGCGAGTCCTTAAAAATCGAAAAATAGGCCTAAAAACACACACAAATTTTATATAATTTTATATAATTTTATATAATTTTTATATAATGTTCATTGTTCAATGACTGCTATTAATTTATTCAAGCCTATAATAGTGTTCTCAGGGTTGTTTGCACAGAAATATACCGGAATTAACATTTGTATAACATCTTGTTAAAACTTGCTTTAAATCAATATTTTGGATATTTTAACGGCTAAGACGCCACCGGAAGTTATTAACAGATTGTGCTGAAATTTTTATTGTTTATTTTGTAAGTCTTTAAAACCATTTTCCAATCTACCCCGTTAGGCCTATTTTTCGATTTTTAAGGACTCGCCGCCACCGGAAGGTATTGACGTAGATCAAAAAAATTTTACACACTTTATTTTCTCTCCAAATCGCAACTTTTCCGCACTACCCCCAATCAAATATCGAAAAAAGTGTAAAAACGAGCCGCCCTAATGTGCATTTATCCATTTTAAAAATAATTTCAATAACAGTGCGAGAATGTATAAAATTGACAATATCCTGTTAAAATACCTTTTGCCTCTAATTAACTCTTGTTAATCGTGTGTTAATCTTTTTATTTTTCTGTCCCGCTGTACATAGATATATATTTTTGTCATCTCGCCTTCTCCCTTCATTCCCTGACGAGGTGTACTTCTGAACACACGAAAGACCTTGGAATCATTTTTCTTTTTCCTTGTGGATTGCATATATATATATATATATATATATAAGCTTTTCCCACTGGGCGACAAAGGCAGATCGGGAAGTGGGGGGGGATTAAGGCAGGGGTGTGCTGCCAATTTCTTAACAACCGGTTATGGTACAGATAGGGGTGTAAATCGGCGAGCGCCAATGGCGCGAGTCATTAAGTTTGGGAGTCTGGGGTGAGCGGTAGCTCCCCCAGCGGGGTCCTGGGGGGAAGCCCCGGAAGCCAACGCATTTTAGCTTTTCCAAACAGCATTTTGTAACATTTTGGCAGAAATTATTTAACATATTCTTTATACTCACTAATGACATAATTATCTAAAAATAAACTAATTTTTCATCAAAAAATAAATAAATATTGAAGTGACCACTGCTTGTGATACTACCTATATTTTTCTATAAAATCCTGAAAAAATTAAAAAAAAAATTAATTATAAATAAATTTCTACGGACTTAAATATTTGTTAAAACAAACAAACTGTTTGGTGATCCAATCAAAATTTAACAACCGGTTCACCGGACCGAACCAGTCCCAGCACACCCCTGGATTAAGGACACTATGGATCCGGATGTTCCCTAATCAGGCCACCATCCCCGCGTGGTCTGAAATAACACTAGCATTATCTATATATAAATATTCAATGTAAATTTCATATTTACATTTAGGATAAACAGTTCTAATTGTGGCATATGTGCGTGTATTATATGTATTTATATGGCTTCCAAGACAATGCTCCCAAGACAATTCTATTTTTACAAATTTTGAAAATTCCTTGTCGCCCAGTACCCTAAAATTTCATTTACTGGGCGACAAATTTTCTTTACTGGGTGACATTCATGTCGCCCACTGACTAGGTTAAAAAAATGCTCTGATATATATATATATATATGATAGCATTAAACCTGCTTGGCACACACACACACCTTTGTTTTAGTTACTCACACGCTAAAAAATTTGCATGTATTGGTGACCGATACATGCAAATTTTTTAGGTTTACAGTATTTATATTTGTTGAATATTCAAACTTTGCGCTATTAGTCAAAAAGACGTTATTTGAATTTAAAAACAGTAAAAAATTCACCAATCCGCGACTGTAAAATTTTACCCGTCAATTAGCCTTAAAACCAGCCCAGTTTGGCGAGAAAACCGCAGACTTAATTAATCTGTTACTGGAATAGTCATCATGTAGAATGTAGATAGACCATATCTGTTTCCCCAACTTGTGGCTTTTCTCTCAGTAGTATTGTCTTGTGCACAATGAAAGCTCAAAAATATTAAGTATTCTTCATGTTAAATCTTGTCTGTACACACACAGTAATGTAACTAACTATCATTTTTGACTCAGTATTTTTCGCATGAAAAATGTGTGTTAAATCAATTCATTTATCTAATTTAGTTTACACTTGCTGTAAATAAGGCTTTGAGAGCAGAAAAGTATGAGTGTAAAGACGAATTATTCCAATTAGTGATACACGTACAAATATTTCATTCAGCATGTCATTGTAACGGTTGAAGTATAAAACTTGGTAACACCTATAAAAATTTCCGTTTTGGTGTGTGGATATATGGTCTACGAAATGCAATTTAGGGTTGCCAGATGTCCCCCACAAAAATACCGGACAGCAGCAGCCGGGGGAGGGGATAGGGTGTAAAAAGTAAAAATGTATTTTCTTCATTCCCTCCAATACAGCGCTGTGAAACTATCCAATTCTTTATCAGATTGCAATAGAAAAATATGGAAAAAATTATTGACTTTAAAAAACAACAAATTATGGATAACTAAAAAAAGCAGATGATCTATTAAAGGTACGCCTATTAAGACAAAAATAAAAAAGCAAAGACGTAAAGACGTGGTTTACTTTTACGTGTCCGGTATTCTTTGATATTTTTAACCGGATAGAGAGCCCAAATATCGGACTGTCCGGTTCAGTACCGGACACCTGGCAACCCTACTCCCCATAGAAGAAGAAGAGAGCGTGCCTAGGGCCAACAAAGCTATTAATATGGTACTAAAATTCTACTACAATATTTAATAAAATTTTAAAGTTTGTAACTTTTATTTCCACTTAATTGATCTTATTTGAAATGTTTTTTTATACATTCATTCATTTTTCTCGTTTAAGACAATAAATTAATAGCGGTAGAAAGTTATACTAAGTTATACAACCAATTAACGGTACGACTACATAACCAGGTGTACGAGTATGAGTGAGTCACCCTTTAATTTATTATCGAAAACGGGCCATAACATTCCGTATAGTGACGTCATAATAATTAACGAGCTCAACGCCATATTTGTATCTCAAGAACGCGCTCATTAGGACGATGCTTACATAAATATTAGAGTCGCCATTTTATCCAGACATTATCGTCGACTTGGATCTAAACTTAATCTTTGATGGAGAACAGCAATCCACTTCACTCGCATTCCTACCTAAGATAAATGCCGAAGGAAAGACACGCCATCAAATCCCTTTAATCGAAATGCTTTTCTGCGATTAGTGATAGTCTAGTCTGGTTATACGAAATGCAGACGATGCCCACGCTTATTTTTTATCACGAGATAAATATACTTAATTACCTATAACTATTCCTTATCGTATTATAATAAAACATTGGTGATTCAAAAGTCCTGTCCTAAAAATAACTATACAATAAATACCTTTAGAACAGGACTTACGAATCACCCTGTATACGCGATAATATGTAAAGCTAGCTTTTCGTAAAGAGAATTAGCCATAACCAGACCTCCGTAAAAGCAAATCCGTGTTTAATTTTCTTTGAACTCATCTGATTATATATATATATATATATATATATATATAATATATTATATATATATATACAGAGAGTTTACAAATCCTTGTGCAACTTTAAACTTTAATAACTTTTGATATACACATGACAGAAACAATAGTAAACGACATATGAAAGTATACTTAGTAAAGTTTTCCTCATTTTATTTCAGGTCGCATCATATCGGGCGTAGATGCTGAAACTGATTGAAAATGGCGACAGTAGAAGAAGGGTTAACTGTGTTTTATGGCTAACAGAACTGAAGTTCACAACAAATGGGAGAAGTTCACTGCTCATTACCAGAATGATGCACCATGTAAGAACTCGGTTAACAATTGGATGAAAAAGTTTAAAGAAACTGGTTCAGTGAATGACAGACCTCGATCCGGGAGGCCTCAAATCAATGAGGAGACTGTGGCCGTCATTAGGGTTTCTTTACCGGGATCCCGGTAGATTTTTAGCTAATTTAAATTTCCCGGGAAATTCTCCCTGTCCCGGGAAATCCCGGGATATTGCAATCACTCTTTCTGAAGAAATTCAAACTGAAGATGACGAACATAATGACAACATAGATGAAGATGGAGAAGATTTCAATCATAGTATTGATTTTGAAAGTGTTTTGTGTGAGCGCTTTGATGAGGATCCGTTCGAGATAGATATTTCATTTGGATCGCACGACACTGTAGGTAAAGAAATCAACGTGTCTCAAATCATCAATAAAGTCAGAAAAATAGCAAAAAAATTTCGCAAATCACCTTTAAAGAATAACATCTTACAAGGATATGTTCAACAGGAACAAGGAAAAAGTTTGCATCTATTGCTGGATTCCAAACCAGATGGAATAGTCTTTTAGCCATGCTGGAGCGATTTATCAAAATAAGGTCATCCGTATCGAAAGCTCTCATCGACTGCAATAAAGATATGGACAATTTTGACCTTGACAAACAAGAAGTTGCTGTAATTCGTGACATTGTGGCATCGCTGGAGCCATTAAAAGTTGGAGCAGATTGGATTTTTTACGTTAGCGCTACAAAAAAAAATTGCCCTCCCCCGTCCCCGTCAAATTAATTTTATTGAAAATGGAAACACTAAATAGAGAATTATATATATTATATATATAAGTATATATTATAAGGCCACTTAGTGTTGCCAAACGGCGTGTCAACCTCTGTGGCGTGATAAAAACGATTATCCTCCCATCCAATATGTATTTGAAAAAATAAAATGCTTCACATAAAAATAATGCAAGAAATACAGCATAAAGAAAACAATACCGACAAATTCAATAAAGTATAGAATAACTCGACAACCCTTCACATCACTTATATTTACAACGTACCGATTCGTAGAACAAATCGCAATTGCCAATTGTAAATGTTAAAAAATGACGCCATCAATGATATACTTAACATACTTAATATACTTAACATAGTCTAATTTCCATAGGAGTGTAAAACAAATTGAAAGGGCATGAGCTTGGTCTCGATCTCGATCTCGGTCTCGAATTTTAAGGGTCTCGATCTCGGAAGGTAGATCTCGATCTCGAACCTTTGATCTCGGTCTCGATCTTGGTCTCACAGGATCAGGTCTCGGTCTCAGTCTCGGACTTGGTGGTCTCGACTACATCACTGATACATACGGTATAGAAAATTATCAAGGGATGTGTCCCAAACTTTAGAAATGAAATAGAAACACAATGGACTGAAATAAGAGGTAGATTCTGCGCTGTCCCAGCTGCTGGTGGGAAAGGGAGCCATGAAAACGATAATGGAAAGTACCCTCAAGATAGGAGACCCAAAACTTATCAGCATACTGCTGAAGAATTGAAGAACCTTCAGCACACAAACCTCAATAATTTCACGAGCCAGCTGGTTAGGTTCTTGTGCGAAGTCCCTGACCAGCCATGTGAAGCCGGCTACGAGGGCAGGAAGAGAGCGAAAACCAGCTGTCCTCCTCCACCAAATCCAGCAAATGAGGTGTGATGCTTCCGATGGATCCACCGAAGGTCGATCTTGAATAAGGTATACTCTCGATGTCCGAGACACGCGTGTCAGTAGTTTAAGTATAAGTGGAAGAAAAAATTTCCGTTTTACACAAAGCACCGCTCCGCACATAGCAGGGTTACACCCATTCAGGGTACGACAAACTCGTAGATTCATTGTCAAGTATATAAAGGATCAACGTAGTAACCAGACTGCCGTATGTGACTCATCACCAATGGAATCAACAATACTTTGTTTTATCATAATCCAGTGAACAGTCTGATTCATATCCATTTCCGTGCCGAGATTATTTGAATTATTAATATATATATATTAGTGATGTAGGTCACATCCGCATCCGCGGAACATCCGCACATTTTCTCGCATCCGCATCCGCACCCGCACTTTGGACTGCGGATGTCGTGCGGATGTGGACCGTTGAGATAAAATGTCATTAATAAGCGGAAATTATCAAATTCTACTATATTAATAGAACTAGTTCATTGTGCGCAAAAGTGATGCAAGCGACAAGACGAGAGGCTGTTCTTGTATGAAGTTACTCTCTTGCAACCTACTTAGATCCACGTTACAAAGCTAAGTTATTTTCACCTAGTACATTAGAACGAGTTAAATCTTCACTTGGCAAAGCAGTTGAAGAGCTTCAATCTCTTGAATCTGTCGCTTCGCCACCCACCAAAAGAATAAAAGTTTCAGTGACAGAACCAACACCTTCAACAAGCAAATCTATCACAGAATCTCTCTCTCAGTTTCTTGAGTCAAGCAGCAATGACGAGACCTACGCGATGTCAAAAGATGTAGTAAAAATGATCGAGAGCTATCACCAAGAAAAACGCCTGGCTGCATGTGACAATCCTATTAGTTGGTGGAAAAATACGCAGAATATCTATCCATACTTGAGTAAACTTGCAAGGAAACATTTAGCCTGTCCTCCAACAAACGTACCAAGCGAGATTATTTAGCAGTGCTGGATTAATATAAATAGTTATCAAGCTAATTAAAGACCTCTTTCTATAAGGGTGGAGGTTGGGGAAAGAGGTCGGTGGGGTGCATTTGAGTTGGGTTCACGTCCCGCATCCTGGTAACACAATTATGGTTTCTAATTGTGGCTGAAACTCAACAAAATATAACGAATTTATTTGCAGACGAATTCACTAATTGATTTCTATATTAGTTAGATGCTTGATATTATTTTATATGTTCAGAGAAAAGTACAGCAATTATTGTACAATTAATCAATTATACTACATTATAGCTACAGCTCTATATATATAATAACTTATTATATACGTTAAACACAACAAATCTCGAATATATCCTAAAAAATAACGAAAATGTAGACATCCGCATCCGCATCCGCGGATGTTGAAACCAAACATCCTCATCCGCATCCGCGGATGTGAAAAAAATGACATCCGCTACATCACTAATATATATATATATATATATATATATATATATTAGTGATGTAGCGGATGTCATTTTTTTCACATCCGCGGATGAGGATGTTTGATTTGAACATCCGCGGATGCGGATGTCTACATTTTCGTTATTTTTTAGGATATATTCGAGATTTGTTGTGTTTAACGTATATAATAAGTTATTATATAGAGAGAGCTGTAGCTATAATGTAGTATAATTGATTAATTGTACAATAATTGCTGTACTTTTCTCTGAACATATAAAATAATATCAAGCATCTAACTAATATAGAAATCAATTAGTGAATTCGTCTGCAAATAAATTCGTTATATTTTGTCGAGTTTCAGCCACAATTAGAAACCATAATTGTGTTACCAGGATGCGGGACGTGAACCCAACTCAAATGCACCCCACCGACCTCTTTCCCCAACCTCCTCCACCCTTATAGAAAGAGATCTTTAATTAGCTTGATAACTATTTATATTACGTTTAAAGTTTTATTAGGCATATTTATAAATGAGTAATTAAAATAAAGTAAACTAAGATGTTGATCGTTTAATGTTCAAACTTAATTATAGGAAGGTTATGCTTAAGGAACATTAATTTTTCTGCCTTTTCTGCTGCCAGTCTGTTTCTCTTTTCATCATATATTAATCCAGCACTGCTAAATAATCTCTCGCTTGGTACGTTTGTTGGAGGACAGGCTAAATGTTTCCTTGCAAGTTTACTCAAGTATGGATAGATATTCTGCATGTTTTTCCACCAACTAATAGGATTGTCACATGCAGCCAGGCGTTTTCCTTGGTGATAGCTCTCGATCATTTTTACTACATCTTTTGACATCGCGTAGGTCTCGTCATTGCTGCTTGACTCAAGAAACTGAGAGACAGATTCTGTGATAGATTTGCTTGTTGAAGGTGTTGGTTTTGTCACTGAAACTTTTATTCTTTTGGTGGGTGGCGAAGCGACAGATTCAAGAGATTGAAGCTCTTCAACTGCTTTGCCAAGTGATGATTTAACTCGTTCTAATGTACTAGGTGAAAATAACTTAGCTTTGTAACGAGGATCTAAGTAGGTTGCAAGAGAGTAACTTCATACAAGAACAGCCTCTCGTCTTGTCGCTTGCATCACTTTTGCGCACAATGAACTAGTTCTATTAATATAGTAGAATTTGATAATTTCCGCTTATTAATGACGTTTTATCTCAACGGTCCACATCCGCACGACATCCGCAGTCCAAAGTGCGGATGCGGGAAAATATGCGGATGTTCCGCGGATGCGGATGCGACCTACATCACTAATATATATATATATATATATATAAGGGCTGGCAGGTCGGATCCGGACCCGAGTTTAACACCGATAGTGAGATAAGACCCGGACCCGGACCTGAAAGTGAATTTTAAAATTGACCCAGACCCAGACCCGACCCGAAAGTGAAGGACCCGCACAGCCGGGTTTTTAGTTTACAAAATTTGTGTGTGCGCCTTCAAACTGTGTCACTGAGTGTGAAGTTTGATGCAGGTGTGATACAGTTTGAAAAATGTCCTCGCCTCGCGAAAGAGAGAGATTCAGCCGGGAAACTGATCCATCAAGATCGCATGAAATGGTGGATGGAAATGGGAGGAGAATTAAAACAGGCAGCCTTGGTAGCATTGTCTACTCCGTGCACGCAAGTTAGTGTTGAAATAAAGATTGTTCTCCGCTCTAAGCTTCATTCTGAACCCGCAAAGAAATTCTCTTTCGCAATCATTACTAGACGCAGTATTGTTTTTATGATCGAACGGTGTTGGGGAATAAAGTCTTCTCAAATAAAATAGTGTAGAATAGTCCTAATAAAAATATTTCAGTTAAGAAGCGCATAAATGTCGTGGCCGGACTCTTCGTCGAACGGACTCTTCGTCGAACGGACTCTTCGTCGAACGGACTCTTCGTCGAACGGACTCTTCGTCGAACGGACTCTTCGTCGAACGGACTCTTCGTCGAACGGACTCTTCGTCGAACGGACTCTTCGTCGAAAGATTTTTTTTAAAAGAACTTCATTTTCATGTAAAAATAAAATGAATTTGTTTAAAAGGAGGTTTATTTTCCTTTACGGGATTTTTTTTGGAAAGAACTGTATTTTCATTTAAAAATAAAATATATTATTTAAATTTCGGAAGAAAGAAATTTTAAATTGTGCCCCTATAAACTTACAAATTATGTGCAATAGCTTTAGGTATTGCTTTTAGGTATTTAGGTATATATATTTGGTAATTATATATATATTTAGTAATTATATATATTTATATATTAATATATTATATTAATATATTAGGAGCAAGTGTAGTTTACGTTTCCCCGACACAAAGGGGACACAAATTACACTAGGTCAGATTTGGGGAACGTAAACTACACTAGGATCTTTAGGAGACATTTTTTAAATGAATCCATCAAATAAAACGTTAAAACTAACGAAAATATTACGACTTAACCTAATTAATCGTCAATATATATATACAGTGTGTATATATATATATATATATATATATATATATATATAATATATATATATATATATAATTATATCAGGGTGGGCCGTAAGTTTCCATACATAGGAAAAATAAACATTTTTTTATGGACAACCATTTTTATTTATATAATATGCTCTACATGGTTGCCATTGTTTTGAAAACACATTTCAATACGTGTTCCCCACTGTTGATGAACACGCATTAGCACAGTTGACGTTATGCTTGTAATGGCGTTGGTGATACGTTCCTTTAGATGATTTATGTCTCGTATCTTTTCCTGATACACCATGGCCTTCAAGTGCCCCCAAAGATAGAAATCAAGGGGGGTGAGATCTGGGGATCTGGGAGGCCACTCCACAGGACCACGCCGACCAATCCAAGCATCCGGAAACTGCTGATCCAAATACCGACGCACGTATTTAAATTTTCCTATGTATGGAAACTTACGGCCCACCCTGTATATATATATATATATATATATATTATTGACGATTGGTTAGTTTAAGTCGTAATATTTTCGTTAGTTTTAACGTTTTATTTGATTAGGTTATACGCGGATAAAGGTGGGGAACGCAAACTACAGTAGGATAATGTAGGGAATGTAAACTACATAGGATAATGTAGGGGGAACGTAAACTTTACCCGGCTGTGGACGCTGGTTGGTTTATTAACCTCTAAGTGCGCAATTACCTGGTTGGTTGATTAACCTCAAAGTGCACCATTACATTATTTGAGATGGGGGTGGTAGAAATATGAAATAGCCATTTGACGATACGTCTGTCGACGAAACGTCCGTTCGACGAAACGTCCGAGCACCCATATATATATATATATATATACTGTGTATATTCAAAATATAAAAAATCAGTTAAAAATTCAGAAATCTCTTTCCTGTCTTGCCACAACTTTCAATCTAGATTCTAGGAGAAATAAGTATAGGCTATGCCGCTATATCAATATCTGTTTTAAAGGAGTTCACAGAATATGTTGGCCTCAAAATATAAAAGACAATATTACTACCAAATGACTTTAATTATTTCATATTATCGGTTTTATTTTTGTTTTTTAAGATAAACAAAGTATTTAATTTCAATGCAAGATGATAATAATTTCCATTTGAGTTCACTCAAAAAAATAGAATTTGTTTTCACAAAATTAATTAAAATTTAGAATAAGGGGGCTGAAGAGAGCAATCATACATCGTACTTTGCCCCTTAGCAATGCGTGTATAACTATACCTAGTTACTATTAAATATTAATACAATTAATACACCTACTTTCAAACATTTCCAAAATCGGATTGATTAATATATATGGTTAGGCTACTACCGTATAGCCAATATAATGTTTTACTATGTTTCAGAAAACATGTTAATGTAGCTACGGTAGCAGTCTTATTACCTATCCTATACCAGATTATAATTATTGCATTTTTAATAATGGACCCGACGTAGACCCGGGTCATATACTGAAAGACCCGACAGGACCTGAAAGTGAACTTTCGGGTCCGACCCGGACCCGAAAGTAAATTAGAAAAATGACCCAGATCCGGACCCGACCCGAAAGTGATAGACCCGCACAGCCCTGATATATATATATATATATATATGCGCCTCGGTGGTGTAGTGGTTAGCGTTGCTGACTACGAATCCATCAGCCCCGGGTTCGAGACCGGGTGACTGCAGCCAGCGCGCAGCAAAACCCAGCTGTTCATCATTCCACACAATAAAGAAAGTGGTTGGTAGATAAATGGGTACCCTGGGTGGCCTAGTGGTTAAGACGCTGGGCTGCTGGTGGGGCGTGGTTCGGATTCCACATTAAACCGTAGGGCTAAGGTGGAGTGAAAAGCTTGACCTTCGTCAGATGAACAATTCTGGGGGAAGCTAACCAAAGGTTAAAGGTTATATATATATATATATATATATTATATATATATATATATATATATATATATATATATGGAATGAATTTCACAACTAAACACGTGAAATGAATGAATGATGCAAACCCACAAAGAAAAAGAAAAATTATTCCAAGCCTTTCGTGTATTCAGAAGTACACCTCGTCAGGGAATGAAGGGAGAAGGCGAGATGACAAAAATATATACCTATGTACAGCGGGACAGAAAATAAAAAGATTAACACACGATTAACAAGAGTTAATTAGAGGCAAAAGGTATTTTAACAGGATATTGTCAATTTTATACATTCTCGCACTATTATTGAAATTAGTTTTAAAATGGATAAATGCACATTCTAGAATATTTCTTTCAATTATATCTCTGTTTTTAACGAGCGGTTTAGAACTATCCCACTTGATGCTATGATTACATCTATACATATGGTTAAACAATGCATTAGAATTAATTGCTGTTGTACACGCATATTTATGCTGCTTTACCCTAATGTCTAACTTTAACGTTTTACCAGTTTGGCCTATATATACTGAGTTACATTGTGTACATCCGATCGAATACACACAACCAACAGCATTATCCGGTCTATTCTTTATTAGGCGTGATTTAACCGTATTATTATACTTGGAATCATTTTTGTTTTTCCTTGTGAATTTGCATTATATATATATATATATATATATATATATATATATACACAGGGTGGGCCGTAAGTTTCCATACATAGGAAAAATAAACATTTTTTTATGGACAACCATTTTTATTATATAATATGCTCTACATGGTTGCCATTGTTTTGAAAACACATTTCAATACGTGTTCCCCACTGTTGATGAACTCGCATTAGCACAGTTGACGTTATGCTTGTAATGGCGTTGGTGATACGTTCCTTTAGATGATTTATGTCTCGTATCTTTTCCTGATACACCATGGCCTTCAAGTGCCCCCAAAGATAGAAATCAAGGGGGGTGAGATCTGGGGATCTGGGAGGCCACTCCACAGGACCACGCCGACCAATCCAAGCATCCGGAAACTGCTGCTGATCCAAATACCGACGCACGTGAAGACCATAATGAGGTGGAGCTCCATCTTGCTGGAAGTAAACTGGGAAGTTACCTTCCTCGTTTAGCAGGGATGGGAAAATCTCTTCTTGCAACATGTTAAGATACCTTTCGGCATTAAGATTTCCACTGACAAAAATTGGTCCAATAATTCTGTCACCCCATATCCCGGCCCACACCATCACTTTACCGGCACCTTGCATCTTCGTCGGACTCAGCCAGTTAGGATTAGCATTACTCCAATAACGTATGTTTTGCCGATTAACCTCTCCATTGACGTAAAAATTTGCTTCATCAGTAAACAAGATCTTACGTCAAACGCATATTCTTAGGGTATCTGAAACATAAAAACAAACGTTTAATTTTTCCTATGTATGGAAACTTACGGCCCACCCTGTGTATATATATTATATATATACCTTGTTAACTTCGTTGCTGTTCCGTGCATTGGTCTCTCTTCACACGAATGTCAAGTTGGTGGCCCCGCCTCGAGGTCTGACTTGGTGGAGGAACGAGTTACTTTCTTGCGCTCTCCACCGTCCTCAGCCAGGCATCTAGTCTTCTCTTGAAGACTTCAACTTTGACTCCTATAACGTTTCTGAGGTCCTTTGGATGCTGGTTAAAAAGTCTCGGCCCCCAGACAACCAAGCTATTTTCCTTCGGTGTTGAGGAGGTCCCTTGTCGGGCCTTTAATTTGGGAACACTACACATTCTGCCTTTCCTATTTTCCAGTGTTGTTTGAATGGTAATTGGGTTTAGTTTGAGGTTTGGTACCAGTTTTTCGATAATTTTCCATATGTACATTATGGTGTACCTCTCTTCTTCTTCTTTCCAGGAAGTAACAGATTTAGTTTACGTAGTCTTTCCCAGTAGTTGAGTTCTTTGCAGCCATCAATCTTGGCTGTGAAATATCTCTGCGTTTCTTCTAGTTTATTAGTTTCTTTTTATATGGGGACGTCAAAACTGAGCAGTATTCAAGTTTTGGTATAATCAGTTTTTAGTAGTGGAATCATTACTGTTCTGTCCCTTCTTTTGAACGTTCTTAGTACCTGTCCCGCGACTCTTTTTGCTTTATTTATCGCTATCTGATTTTGTGTTTCGAATTTTCGCATCATCGGTCATTATTACCCCCAGATCGATCGCTTTCTTGCTTCTCTGAATTTCCTGTCTATCTGGAGCATAATATGCAGTCTGTTTAAGTTCCTCTTTTCTACCACATCTCAAGAGCTGAAATTTACCCGGTGATAAATGTCATGTCTTCTGACCATCTGTATATTTTGTTCGTGTCCCTCTGCAAGGCCTCCACTTCATTTACATCGCTGATTTTTTTGCTGATCTTTGTATCGTCTGCAAAGGATGTTACTATACTGTTGCTGTTTACTCCACTGTCTATGTCTGTTAGCATGATAATGAACAGGAGTGGGGCCAGTACTGTCCCTTGTGGTACTGAGCTGCGTACTTTCAATTCTGATAATGATATACACCTTGAATTTTGACGACCTGTAGACGTTCTCTGAGGAGGTTGTAGATCCATTTTCCCACTTTGCCTGTTATTCCCATATATTTCATTTTATGTGCTATTATACCATGATCACATCTGTCGAAAGCTTTAGCAAAATTTGTGTATATGGCATCGTAGTTGTCATTGCCTTCCAGTGCATCTAGGATATTGTTGTAGTGTTCTATTAGTTGTGATAGGCATGATCTTCCTGACCGGAATCAGAGCCGTTTTTCGTTGAATCTTTCCAGTGTCTCCAAGAAATCATAAATTTTCTCTCTATTTTTTCAAATACTTTGGTGAGGTGGGACTTCATTGACACTTGTCTATAGTTTTTTGCTCGAGATCTGTCCCCTCCTTTATGTATAGGGACAATGTTTGCTCTTTTCAAGATGCTCGGTATTTCCCCAGTGTCTGGGGATCTTCTCCATATCTAGTATAAAGGTGTAGCTATTTCATTTTTACAGTTTTTAATCAATAATGCGTTCCAATTGTCCGGACCTGCAGCTGAATGTGGTTTCATTTGTCCTATAGCTCTCGCTACATCTTCTGGGGTAAAATCAAAGTCTGTTATACACTCTCTTTGCAATTTCTCTTCAAAGAATGCATCCATGTCAGGTATCGCTTTGTCACTTTTGGGTTCCCAAACACCATAATCTAGCGGTGAAAGATCGGTGCTACTAGCCAGTCACATATTGGGTTCGATAAAATCCGGTGTTTCGTTCTCAAGGAATGTGACAATTTGGCGTGCTCTGTGAGCACGGGCTCCATCTTGTTGGAAAGTATATCTTTCACTCTATCTAACTGATATTCAACGAATTAGTGGTGAAAGATATACTTTCCAACAAGATGGAGCCCCTGCTCACAGAGCACGTCAAACTGTCACATTCTTTGGGAAGTTGGGAACGAAACACCGGATTTTATCGAACCCAATATGTGGCCGGCTAGTAGCCCCGATCTTTCACCACTAGATTATGGTGTTTGGGAAGCCCTGAAGTCCAAAGTTTACATCCCTGGTACTAATATAAGACACATAGATGAACTACGCGAAAGAATTCTGCTCGGCTGGGAGAAGGCACCTCAACGATATGTAAACAGGTGTATTGATCAGTGGCTCCACGTTTGGAGGCCCGCGTTGAGCAGGAAGGGGGACACATCGAACAACTTCTCAATTAAGACGAACAACATGCTAAGGTAAGCAAGCATCTATGAAGTTTGGGAGCTCTAGTCTAGTCCCCTTACTTTTTTTTAATATGACAGTTTACCTCTAAGGGGTCACTTTTTTTACCCACCCTGCTCTCTCTATTAACAGTCATAAGAACAGACAACTTCGAATAATAATAATAATAATATGAAAAAGTTATACAAAATGTTAACTGACGATTGAATATTCTCGTTGAACGTTGATGGAGAGGAAGGAAACGTGAGCTTCCCACGATCCAGGGAAGTTATAACTTACAAAATCCTCGGCCAAACTCGATATCCCTACCTCCCGATCAGCAGCAGCAGCCCAGCGTCTTAACCACTAGGCTGACCAGGGTACCCATTTATCTACTAACCCTTTTTTTCTTTTTTATGGAAGGATGAACAGCAAGTGAGCTCCGCGCCGCCTGCCCGCGACGGGAATTGAACCCCGGCCGATGAATTCGTAGTCAACAATGCAAACCTATATATATATATATATATATATATATATATGAAGCAACTCTCTCCTTTAACAAATCCGCCAAATGAGGCGAGATAAGGGCCGAACTCAAGTCGATCCTGAACAGCTGTTAAAAGGCAATAAAACGATCAGAGAGAGAGAGAGAGAGAGAGAAAAAAAAACGATACATCAGAAGACATCCAAAACTGTCTCTAATTCGAAGACGACTTGATGCTTATCTTGAATTGAGGAAGATTCTCACGTTCAACAAATTAAAGTAATTAAAATCTTTGAAATTAAGAGATAAATAGATAAATAAATAAGTAAATATAAAATTTATATAAGACGCCTTTTGTTGCCGCTGTTTAAAACAAATCATTTCTTATCTCTTATCTTCAAATCCAAATTGATCCTGTGCCTATACATAATAATATGCAAATAAGTTTAATTTTTAGTCCCCTTTGGGTAATCAGTATATATATATATATATATATACACAAACTCAGAATGGTTCCCTGAGAACATTATATGTTAAACACAGACCGTGCATGGAACAAGGAACTCTTCTGGGAAAATTAAATCCACTATAGTCCGAATAAGTAATGGTAAATGACAAATACCATAGTTTTTTTCCTTTTTCATGATTTTAGCCCGACGTGGGCAACGGGTCTCTCGCAAAGAGATCCCATAAATATAGCTTCCCTCACCAGCTATCTGCTTTGATTTATTCAACACGACGTGAATGCAACGAGTCTTTTACTTATATAGAGGTTCTGAGTGTAGGGATCTAGGCTTGCTTTAAACCCTAGATCCACGTCCCAAAGCTGGATCCTGTCTGCTTTGCAGATAGCTGGTGAGGGAAGCTATATTTATGGGATCTCTTTGCGAGAGACCGTTGCCCACGTCGGGCTAAAATCATGAAAAAGGAAAAAAACTATGGTATTTGTCATTTACCATTACTTATTCGGACTATAGTGGATTTAATTTTCCCAGAAGAGTTCCTTGTTCCATGCACGGTCTGTGTTTAACATATATATATATATAATATATATATATATATATATATATATATATATATATATATATATATATGGACATGAGCAATGTATAATACCAGCGAGTAACATTGGGTTCTCGATGTATGCCTGTGTATGGTGGAAAAAATCACACATGAACTTAATTTACTTAAAGAAATCATAGTCTCACTCTTTATCCATCTCAATACATATATATTACACGAATAGCGTATAGAATATATTTTAAATTTATTCTCTATATGCGTTAATGTAGGAAAGATTTACTGCAAGAGCAACTACGGCTAAAAATAAGACTAGTCTTCTACCATTTATCACACATGTGATGACGTCACTGCAGATGGGTCTCTCGGATTTCATATATTCTCACGAGGTGTCAAAGAAGATAAAGAAAAGTTACCAAGCGAGAGAAAATTACATTTTTTTTTTCTTTTTAGCAATTTTAGTAATGACTTTAAATATCGTACTTTTATATCTGCGAATTAGTAATACTGTCCCCCATTAACATACAAATATTACGTAGGCTCTATTCAATCAAACAGAAAAGGGAAATAATTGAAGATTGCTGTAAGAGTGCCTTTGAATCTAACAACCATATCAATTTCTTAATTATATATAATATAAATTCGCATCAATGATACTTTTATCCCCGAGTTGCGCGTTACAATTCCGTGATATCATGTTGCTTTTTTAATCGTAGTAAAGATATCGATGAATCCGTACGAAACTTTTTCAAATTCCCACGGGAAAATGTAAACATGGGCCTATGACGTCACTACATTGGTAATGAAACAAATATTATTTAACGACTATTTTTAACTCATTCAATGACTGGATGCTTAATTTGGAGGACAAATATTAGCCAGAGTGATAATGAAAATAAACAATATGATAAGGTTTATTGAATGTTCCAAATTGAAACAATCTGGGTTTATTGGGAGCTTGGGAGAAATTTCGAAGCAAAATTCTTGAACCAGATAATTGTCCCATTGCGTGGGTCCACTGTCCCAGAATTCAGGGATCGATTCCCGCGGGGATATAAATTTCTAGACAAAATTATCAGCCTTTGCTGCCTCTGTTTTTTCAGCAAGTTTAACTCTCACGCAATAGAAATCTTCATGTTTTGTTTGGGAATGCAACTGATTGGCTGAAGAGACTTATTTGTTTACATAAAAAATAAGTCAAATAAGAGTGTACGACGAAATGTCAGTTCTTAAAAGCGTATTTAGTTGGTCTTAATATATTACATCTCTATTTATGAAGTAATGAGACAAAATGACTGCATCGGATCACCTTCAAACAATGTCTTATAATTATTACGTTTTCTTTTTAATACTAATTTGGGGTGTAACTAATATAATTTAGAAAAATCAGCATTCATAAATGCATTAAAAAAATGAATGGCGACAAACAAGTTCCACGCGGGACTTAAGCAAACAATAAGTAATTTGAATTACATTATCAAAGAACCTTTTCTTTTCAGTTTGAATGGTGTAGGCAGGGCGCTTAAGGTGGACTTAAAACCCTCAAACCAATCACAAACACAATACTGTACAATAAAATAGTTACTGCTTAAATTAACATAATATTGAATACATTAATTTAATGATGACTATTTATTGCGAGTCTAAATTATAATTAATTATAATTATTTTCAAAATCAGTTAAATATTTTAACCAAAAATTTTTAGATTATATTTAACAAAACCTCCATTACTCAAATGAGATGCCACGGTGCCTTGAGGCAAATGTAATGATGGCGTTGTTTAATCCCCTTACAAACATCATATGACGGAGGGACCTGCACCTTTACGCGGGATCCGAACCACGGGTCGCTCCATAATCTGGGCGCGGAGGACGGTTTCTCATGCAACTACTACCCAGACCCAATGTCGCTTAACTTCGCTAATCGACTTGAAGCAGTCTCAACACTGGCCACAACGTAAACCCGTTAATATTTATCGCTATTATCAAAATGTAAAGGGGCTCAAGTTTTATGATGCGCTATTTACCCTTAGGTTTGGGGGGAATTTTAAACCTTGGTGCGGGGTTAGCTCGTCCCGCAACTGCGGAAGCATAGGTTGATTCCCGGCATCCGTAACTCTTATACTTGCGGCCGCGTTCTTCCCCGTTATTTTCTCTTTTCTCTACTTGGCAACATTGCAACACCACATTCGATCACACGTTTAAATCGCAATTTTAAACTATGAACTTTTAATTAACTAAATTTTTATTTCAAAGTTACGAACAAATTTTAAAAGTTTTAAGATTTTAAAATTATTTGATTTATAAAAATTTCTTATATACCTTGGTTTTAGCTTCCGCCCGAATTGTTCACTCTGACGGTTAGTTCATGTTTGTTGCCCCACCTTAGACCTACAGTTTAACTCGAGATCCGAACCACGACCCACCACGGGTGGTCAGAAATTACATCGTCTTTGTCCGGATTCTCACGACCTCCCGGTCAGCAGCCCAGCGCCTTAACCAGTAGGCTACCCAGGGTACTAATTTATTTACCAACCAATTATTTTGTGTAATGAGGATAAATAGCCGAGTGAGCCGAGCGCCGCCTGTCACTGCCGGGAACTGAAACCGGGGCCTATGGATACGTAGTCAGCGATGCGGATGATGATGTTGCGCTATTTGCCCAGAATGAGATTCACGAGGTTGTTAAGAATTTTGTGGCGGTGTGCGAGAGAAGATTGTTAAAAGTGAATGTGAGCAAGAGCAAGTTATTGATTGTGGAGAGAGCCAAATTCGCGGACTACCATGCGATGGTGAAACACGCTTGTCGTTTAAGTATCTGGGATGTCTATCGAACGAAAGAGGTACGAATAATGATGAAATTAATGGTATAGTGAATCAAGGAAGATAGGTGGTGGGTGCGCTGAAAGCGGTTGTGAGAAAGCGCCGGCAGAGCTGGGCACTTCCGCAAACACTTCCGCAAACCGCAAATTCCGCAATTGCGGAAGATGTTTTTCGTTTGCGGATTTGCGTTTGCGGCAAAGTCATCGCAAATTAGTGAATTTGCGTTTGCGGATTTGCGGAAGTGATTTTGAGTTTGCGGATTTGCAATCGCAAATCCGCAAACTCAAAATCACTTCCGCAAACGCAAATTCACTAATTTGCGATGGCTTTGCCGCAAACGCAAATCCGCAAACGAAAAACATACTTCCGCAATTGCGGAATTTGCGGTTTGCGGTTTGCGGAAGTGCCCAGCTCTGGACTCAAAAGCGGAGACTGGAGAGAGATACTGCGAGCTGTTTACACGAAGGCGTGCTCGTATTGACACTTTTGTACGTGTGCGAAACATTGACATGGCATGAAAGAGAAACATCAAGAGAGTAAGGGCGGTTGAAAAGAATAATCGAAGTATGTGCGGCGTTTGTCAGATTCATAGAGTGAGAAATCTTATGATTCTGAAAAGATGTGGTGTTCAGAAGTCAGTGGAAGCGAAATTGAGGAAAGTGTGTTAAGGTGGTTTGAACATACTGAAAGAATGGAAGATGCCAAAGTTGTGAAAAGAGTATATACTGTAAGCGTGTTTGCGAAGGTAGAATGAGGAGAGGAAGGCTAAGAAGAAGATGGATGGACATGGTGAATGATTGCGTGAGTATACGTGGACTTTATCTGGGTGATGCGCGAGAACTGGCTGCAGGCAGATTGAAATGGAGGAGCTTTGTTACTGCTGTGTAAGCTCAGGACTCTCTCTCTCTCTCTCTCTTTTACTTTTGACAAGGCCTGGAAGCGCAACCATGCATAGCGTTTAAAGTGCAGAAGGTGTGGAGCACCGTACGCGGTGCTGGTCTAATGTGCGGTCTACCGGCGTTTTGAACGGTCTAATGTGCGGTCTACCGACGTTCGAACAGTCTAAGGTGCGGTCTACCTCAAAAATGAAAACTATCATATCATATAAAATTTATTTATTTAAAAACAATCACATCATAACATTTGTTTATTTATTAGATATTATTTATTAGATATTTATTAAAATTTATTTATTTAAAAACAATCATATAATATTTGTTTATTTATTAGATTTATTAAAAGATTTAAAAAATGTTATTGAAAGGTAAACCAAAAAATTAAAAAAAGGAACAAAATATATTTTGGATCACCTGAAGATCAGGGTCCCCAGCCTTCTTTAGTTAGCTTTATAAGGCTAACTAACGAAAATATCACGACCTAACCTAACCAATCGTCAAGGGCGTACAGTTGACCTAACGACTGGTTAGGATAGGTAGTGATATTTTCATTAGTTAGCCTTATAAGGCTAACTAAAGAAGGCTGGGGACCCTGATCTTCGGGCGATCCTATATTTTTCTTTGTTTTCATAACATTTAGTAATTATTTTATTGGCTTCCGGGTCTGTGAACTAATTATCTTAGGTAGACCGCACAAAAATTAGAGGTAGATTCACTTTGCTAGGTAGACCGCACATTAGACCAGCACCGTGTACGCTTTACTTTCTGCTTTTTCTCATCTTCACTACCTTCTGTAGTTTATAGTTCCGCCTTCTCACTTCAAATTGCTGGGAAATGAGATTTCTGATATATATATATATATATATATATATATATATATATATCAGCAAACAACCACAGGGAAAAGGAAACACAAAGTCCGAGCGCTTTCGTGATATATTCACATTATCAAGGAGGAACCTCCTCCTTGATAATGTGAATATATCACGAAAGCGCTCGGACTTTGTGTTTCCTTTTCCCTGTGGTTGTTTGCTGATTAATAAGGTCACGTGTTATTTTGTGATTTTAGTGCATATATATATATATATATATATATATATATATATATTTATTATCACTGGGATAAAAAAAAATTTCAGAAAAATATCTTACTCCAAAAAAAGGGGACAAAGTAAAATTATTATTACCTATTATAATTATTATTGTTGTCGTTGTTTCGCAGAAAACAGTACCCAAGCATTCTGTATGACATTAGTCAGCGTGTATACTATTTTAATGTTTATTATAAATTAAATTTTTTACTAAATAACACAAAAATTTTGAACCCAATTTGTGGAAACTTCAAAATTTGTAATTCATTCAAAAAATTTAAATAAATTGAGGACCTATTCAAGAGAACTGATGCCCGACTCCCCGCCTGACCGCCACTTCTATCAAAATTTGCCCGTGAGTGAGTGCCAAGGTAAAATAAGAACCTTTAAAATTGGCTTTTAATTAACTAAAAAACGGTCCAAATTTTATTGATTCTCTTTCTTTTTGTACTCTTGATTGACTTTAATTAAAGTTAATTTAAGTCATTCTTCAATTTGTAAAGAAGAGAGGTATTTGTAAAATAGGAAAAAGACGTGGCGCGCAGGAGGGGAGATGGCGCGAGACTTTCTTGGGTCTGGCTTCGTCTTGAGCAGTCATTCTCTATCCTTATATAAACTAATAAAATATTATGTCTCTGAGTCTCCTAATTATTGCGAGGATCACTTCAGCTTCTATAAGGGGGAGTCTAAAAAGGTTGAGAGCCTTATTTGAAAATATTTATTTAATACACTCTTACTATACAAGAAATATTAATAAAGAATTTGAAACGGAGTCAATTTAGATACGTAGGGCCAGCCACGCAATTTGTCATTAAATTTTTATCGCAAATTGTTACTTTTTCTGTCCTTGAGAGCTGAAGAGACCCCTAGTGGCGAGGTGTGTGTGTGTGTATCGTGTCTTCTGCTCAACTCATTATAGGAGTGTTGTTCGAGAATTCGCGTCTCGTCATAGGCTGGTAAAGAACCCTGGGTCACTCCCCTTGGTACTCAACCCTCAGACTCAGAGGGTTAATTCAGTTGCACCTATGCCAGTGGCGAGTGGGCATGGTTCTCTGTGTTTCTTAGGAGGGGCTTTCCTGTATAAGAAAGTCCATTCATTATGAAGCCTTTTTTGTTAAACTGTTTTACTTTAATATTTTTCTTAAATAACGTTTTATTAAAAGCATTTGTGAATGCTAAACCAGATGGATTCTCAGGATACAATTTAAATCACGTAACACCGTCTGGCGGGTAAGTTGAAGTTATTATTATTTATTATGTGCTGCTTAATAATAAACCAAAATTACAAAAATAAAAAAATTTTATTATTAAGAATTATATTTGTCAAACCAAAATATTAATTCTAATTGAATTGTACGCCAGCATCTTTATAAATAGTCTAGTAGTTTGTCTAAAACCAGGAAATGTACTTGGTTATCTTAATTGTGGATTATTTACAAGGCGGTGAATATGGCCTACCATGTAATCGTCTACATACCATTTCAGTAAGAGGACTTAAAAGTTTTTCACTATTTGAACTATCCCGTCGCCTATGTAAACTTTTAAATGTAAATATGTACTTTAATTAATAATAATAATAGCCATTTTAATACAAACTATACCAAAATTAATAACGTATAGGCTTATGTTTATGGAAGGGTTTTTTTTTAACTATTTTACTGTAAACTTTTAGTCTTGTAAAGTTCTGTATGTAATATTTAATATTTTGAAAGTGAAAAACATTAATAATAAATTTTTGTTGTTTATATAGTTTCACATACGAATTTCTCGAAATTTTTTACATGACTGAACTGTAGTAGGCTACGGTGTTCATTTTTGTGTCAGATTTTTGAGTATCGTTAAGTATTTACACTGTACTTTTGTTGTTTTGGGCATCTTTGAACATAATGAAAATAAAGAGGATAATTGTCACTTTTGTGGACTTGACCAGAAATAAAACTAGTTTTCTCAATACATCTTTCACTCTGTCTATTATGACCTCCAAACTTTCAAACGCAGCGTCCAGGCATCTCGAAAACTTTGGACCTTGATTTCGGCTCTTCTTCTTCTCCTCCTCCTCCTCCTACGGGAGGGGTGGGGGCGTTTTTGCGGGCGTTCGTCCTTGGCCCCTTATTCCCGCATAAAAAGAATTTAAGGACATTCTTTGGCAATTTAGCTTAAATTTCTCAGGATATATGAAAAGCACGAAGATGCAGGCCAATATGTAACTGGTTGAACATTCTTGTACCTTGCAAAGAGTGTTCCAGTAACTTAGAACAAATCTGAAGGTTTGTTTTGACTGTAAACCTCATTTATTTAATTGAATAATTTCTTTTTGTGAGAATTAAGAAGTACTCTGACCATTTACACAATAAAATATTTCAACAAAATCATCACATTTTCTTACCTCGGCACTAGTAAGTTTTATTCCAGAGGGGAAAAAAATTAAGCTTTTTTGGAGGGGAAGTAATTTTATTGCTGTATCAGTCAAAGAGAAAAACTAGGTAAATTTAGCTTAGGCCTATACATGTTGCAGTAAGATTGTGAAACTAATGATTTCATGAAATCCCCGCAATAAGCTACCAGAGATTTCATGAAATGACTGAGGTATAGGTTAAGTCCCTGAGTGAAACTAATTACGCGAAATTACTGAAAATTTCAGGAATTTCATGAAGTCACTAATTTCACAATCTTCCTATAACATATACGTTATGGGAGTAATAGCTGTGATTTGTAAGTTAACAAAATAGTAACAATCATTGTGTATATACAAAATAAAAGGAAGTTACTTAATTAATTTAGGTTCGTATGCTCGTACTAAGTAGAATTAATTAACCGTCTCGTCACTTGAATTAAATACCATTAAGTAAAAAATATTTAACTTAAAAATACACTTAAAAAAAATATTTATTTATTAAGATGGAGGAGTAGTCTTTTTTTCATAATGGCAACTCTTATTTTTGTGCTGTCATTTTTTTTAGGCTCGTAATTTGCAGTTTTAGTGTGTTGTTTGAGTGTGCTTCATCTGTCTTGTCAGTTACAATTCATTTGGCTGTCGGAGCCTCTGTATTTCCTGTCTATCTGGTTAGAGCTTATCTAAGGAGAAGACATTCGTCAGAGTCAGATTTCATATATTGTTCTTTTCTCGCCATTTGGACATATTTTCTGTATCAGTTTGCAGAACTCTTTCGTCTGGAGGGATTTTTTTTTTTTGTGTATGTCGTCGGCAAAAGACACGTTTGCACTTTTGGTAATTCCCACGGTTGGTAAATTACTTGCTTCAAATCTTTAGTAAATGGCAAACAAAGAAATAGAGAAACCATCAGTTTTATATATGTCATATTCACCTAAAAAAAAACTGGTCTTAAAAAAATTGGAAGAAGATATAAAATGAGGGGAAATTAATGACAGTAAGGACGGAAAGAGGGGAAATGAGAAAGCAAACCTCGTGTCGAGGCGTCTGAGCGCGCTGAACGACATTTAGCGCCGAATTTGCCCATTAAATTTGTGATACGAACATCTTGTGGAACGCATTAGAAAAAGTGTAGTATCAAATAATGTCATGGCTGCCATGGCAACAATGATGAACGCATTATCTAATTACTCCCTATGCATTTATTAATATTTTTAGTTTGAATACGTCTTCCAAAGTCTGATATTATTTCATTACTGACGTATGTATTATGTTTCTCACACTTAATTTTAGCGAAATGATGAACAGTTCGAAATTTCAGTTAACCAATTCCGCATACTGTAAACGCCAATCCAACTGTTACGAGGTTAGCAAAAAATTAGGCCTATTTGTTCGTTCCTTTTTTACCTCAAGGTATCATCATATGATAGTAAAGCAAAATTCTTACAGAAAAGAATTGAATTTTAAGATATTTGAAACACTTCGACAAAAATATAACTGGCTTCCCACACTCATTAGAAGCATGTAGGCCCTTATATCTGTCAAAATAGGCATGCCTAGGGTAAGCTTTTGGTATTTATTCTCAATCCTACCTCTGACTTGGTAAAGGAAACCTTGTATAGACCTACATAAGCCCTGTTGACTAAAGCGCGGAACTTTAGCAGTTTCTAGCTACTGTAGATGGTACGGTAATTTTGTAATTTAATGTCGCAAATTATTGAAAAAAACCATAATAAAACTGACTTTATTTAGAGCACATATTGTCGAGTAACACAAATTATCAAGTGATGAAATCGTTTCTGTTTATATTTATTACGCCATATGAATTCCGCTAGGTTAGGTTAGGCGTACTTTTAACGCAACTTAGAACTTAGAAGTATACTTAACCTAACTTAACCTGCCATGTTTAAAACGACTTTTATAATAAAAATAAAAGCAAAATTATTTGGCGATGTTTAAACACAAAAGTACACCTATCTAATTTGCGATGTTAAACTACAAGATTACTGATGGCCTACTCCCTCTCTTGTTGTGACACTATATTTTCTTATTTTCGTGCAAATAAAGAACTGTAGTCTTATTTTTTTCTATTGTATCCCGTACCCGTTTGACAACCATTGATCTAACTATACAATGAACAGAGTGGTACGAGTAGGCCTATTGTGCTTTGGATAGTAGTACCTGATTTTCGAAATATAAATTTTTTATTGAAAAATAGTTGTCCCCCAATTTGAAAAACTAAACTCTAACTACGTTAACCCTACTTAACCTAATCTAATCCAACCTAATCAATGTCCTAACCTAGTAAAACACTAACTTGGGGAGTTTTTCATTCCACGATTTTGTTTGACAAGGAGATGGTACATGTACCCCCTTGTGGTAATGACGGCTGTCGTTTCTAATTCTGATGGAAATATTCCTTAACTTCCTAAATTTGCTCTCTGAAAGAAGTTTTGCATTCATTAACCCAGCCTTAATCCCTATACATTATAAAAATTTGCTAGCAATACCCGGGGTACTGGGATACACCAGTACCCCTGGTAGGGCTTAAGGGTTAAAATGTCACAATGATAACGCTCTGATAAAGTCAGTATGTAAACCTATATTGTTTATATATAATGCCAAACAATGACAATATATTTAAAAATCAGCAGAAACAGTCAGAATTTAAAAAAATATATAAGTAATGCAATGAGCTTTAATTTTAGGGCAATGTATAATGAAAATGAAGTACAGTATTTATAAATGTTTGTCTAATCACCTTGAACCCATCCAATTTTTAAGCATAATTTATCTCTACATTTTGTCATTTCACTACATATCCCCCAATTCTTGCCGACCTTGTTTCTTCAGACTGTGTACTGCTCGTTTAACGCCCTCTAATTTAACATCTTCCACTTCCTAGTATACACTTCAACATACGACACCCAAACCAACTGCATTCACATTTGCTTCCTCTTCATCTACCGCAGTGATTCCCAACGTGGGGGCACGCAATTTGAATATTTTGGGGGGCAATTTGAAAATGCTACAATAAAATTAAATTTATACATAATAATAAAATTATAAAATAATGAAATTTATACATAAAAATAAAATGAAATTTATACATAATAATTCAATTCGTTTGGCGAGAGAGCTACTGTTACCATTCCCATCTTCATATTTGGTGGAATGTGGTTTTAGTGCTGTAAGTGACTTACTACAGAAAAAAAGAAACCGACTGGATATCACAAAACGAGGAGACTTAAGACTGAAGCTAACTAAGTTAGTGCCTGAAATCAAAACCATTTGTAGTAAACATCAAGCTCAAGGATCTCACTAACTTGAGATTATCAAACTTTGAATTTGCTGTATTTTTACCTAATATTGTGAATTTAAAGTGGTATTATTGATTAAATTACTTTTTTGTGAATTTAAAATTGCAACTTTTCAACTGAGAAGTTTTATTTCAAGGAAATAATATAGTTAGCTTCAATCTCAAGTTTCTTGACTCATATTTAATGTAACTCATATTGAATGTACTCATATTATTGAAATTTAAAATTATAACTTTTCAACTGAGAAATTTTATTTCAAGGTAATAATTTAGTTAGCTTCAACCTCAAGTTTATTTACTCATATTGAATGTACGGTAACTCATATTAAATGTACTCATATTATTGTAAATTTTAAATAATACCTTTTCAACACCAAATTTGTTTTTATATTAATGGGGGCATCAAATTTTTTGAGGTGTCGAGGTGGGGCATGGCGCAAAAAAGGTTGGGAACCACTGATCTACCGGCTTACTAAAATATTCTTTAAATCTCTCGCGTATTTCCCCCTTTTGCACTGACACATTATCATTATTATCTTTCATATTACTAGTCATTAACACCAGACTGACCTTTGCACTTACTTTTTTCCAGAATAACTTTGTTCTCCACTTACTGATCATTCACCCATACCAAGTTTTCATTTACTCCTTTTTACCACTCGATCAAGATTCTTGCAATGGGATCGTCCATAAATGAGGTCACGCAAAATTTCGAATTTTTAGACCCCCCCCCCCTTTGTTACAAATGGTCACAAAATTTTGACCCCCCTGCCCCATGTCACGGTCACAAACTATATGTAAAATTGTAAAAAAATACAGTGAAATAACATACATTTACTTAAAAATTCGTTCAAATAGTAGCTTTTTTGTTAATATCTAGCAATGAAAGCAGCCAGATGTATGAGAATTTGTTTTTCAGCTACATAATATTACACTAGTCGACAAAAAGAATCCTATCAATATTTTAGTTTTTACACTAAATTTTTCAAAATGTCAACATAACGCAAAAAAAATTTTTGTGATGTCACAAAAATTTTATACCCCCCTCCGCTCTGTCACCAAAGGTCACAAAATTACAGACCCCCCCCCACCTAAAAGCGTGACATCATTTATGGGCACCCCCAATCTTTGTACAACTCATTACAGCGATTTTCATCTAACTAGGGTGACCGGATGTGTAACTCGGAAACGGCCTACAAGGAAGAGACTATATATAAAAAATAAGTATTAGGGTCATATTTCTACTTATTTTGGGTATACTTGAAACATACCAAACAACAAGACTCCTTTCGCTTGCTTTTTCAGGTTGGGTGTATAATGCCTAATTGACGATGAACAGTGTAAGTAACACTGGAACAGCACATACAGTATCAATAGACTTGATATATTTCTCGTTTCCCCTCGCAGACTGTAGTTGGTTCTTATTGGAAAGAAATATATTGAACATATGCGAATATTGTCAACCTTCCGATTTTTCTTAGTTCACAGAAATTTGAAGTTGAACTTTTACAATATCCCCGAGTTGTCTTGTTCTTTCATCGATTCATGCACCTTTCATTGTAGAAAACACTCACAAGTATACCATTACAAAAGCCGGATCCGACTCAGAGATAAAAATGTAATGATGGGGTTTATTTAACCTCCTTCGCAACATCTATGTCGTACGACTGAGTGGACCTACAGCTTTACGTGGGATCCGAACCACGGGTCGCTACATAATCTGGACGCGGAGGACGGTCTCCCATCCAACTACTCTCCAGACCCAATGTCTCTCAACTTCGCTGATCAACGGGAAATGGTGTTAGGCTCAGACAGTGGTGGGCACCGTTAACCAAAAAGTTAACTTCGATAACGATAATCCGATAATTTTACTACAAAGTTAACGGAAGTTACGATAACTATTTCTTTACTAACATTTAAAAAAATCAAGGAAAAAAGCTTTAAAACCCATAGAAAATGTTTATTTATGCAAAATCCAACAATAAATAGGTATTTAACTGTATTTTTATCAAGTTTTGCAACTTTTTTGCTTAACTTTTTTTTTTATTTTTAATAAAAAATATACTGATTACGGTACATGTTTTGAAACCCTTGTAACCACTAACCATTAACTAAATTTTAATTTACCAGAGAATTATTATGGCGGGAACTGAAAGGTAAAATTAAATTTTAGGCACATTTATTAAAGACTATGACACAATGTGCTGGTTGCCCTTCAGAAAGACCAACTTCTCAAAGTAAGGCCCAACTGCCAGTCTTGACCTCTTGGGCCTCAGGATGTCCTTGCCGAGAGAGAAGAGCCGTTCCACTGCGGCAGAGGACGGAATTGGCAGACTGAAGTTATGGCGGTTTGAATTCATTCGCGGAGCGGTGATCTTCCGTGAATGACTCCTCGCAGTTAACGTGTTAACGGACTTTAACAGACTAAATATCGAGTTATCGGAAGTTAACTGGTCCGATAACGATAAATGGAAATTAACTTCCGTTAATAGTCCGTTAAAAAAAGTTAACTTCGTTAATTAACTGTTATCGGATTCACGCTTTAGTGCCCAACACTGGGCTCAGATATAAGGCCGAGCGGAATATTGGGACTTCCGAAGTCGGACTGTCCGGCCAGATCCCAGACATCTGGTCACTTTATCACTGCCAGGCTACGTTTGTAACATGTTTTCGCAGATTCTCTTCTTTTCTTTCACCACATTTGTGACGTCATCATTCCATCATACAGTCGCCTTTTTCTTCACTGCATTTCGTACACACCCACATACATCATTAGGTGTTCACTTCAATAAGCATTCCACGTACAATACATTTCTTTATTCATTACCTCTCAAGGACTCGATGTACCCTCTTCTACAGTATTCTCTGGTGCCACCTCATTCGAATTCAGCTTTTTCAGGTTTTATTTTCTGTGTCTGTCCACTGTCTGCCTTTCTTTAATACCAAACGATTAACACTACAATCTCTCTCTTATATATATATATATATATCCTCGTGTTAAAAGTATGTATTTGTAGCAGAGAGACCTCCCACACACTGGTTTTTTAAAATTTTAATGCCATTGTCATTCATTGTGGGCATGGCATGCCTCACAATCACTCCAAGCTCAGTGCCATGTCCCACTTTCCCATTCAGATCCCTGCATTACATGCCACTCCATATGGATTCCCCTCGCTTCCAATCCCTTCATTTAGCACATTCCAGAAATCGTCCTTCTCTTCTACACATCTATCATCACATAGTGGATAAGCTGCAATCACTGGTACCTTCGTTCTGTTAAACTTAAACTTAACATACAGACATCTTCCATTAACAAATTTATACTCTTTTACACGTTCATGCCACTCATCTTTCATTGCTTCTTCCTCCTCCCTCCAAACCCAATTTCACACTTTTCATTCCTTCCCATTTCACATCATTCCCTTTCAGCTTCATTTAGCGCAAACTAAGTCTCCATTTACTTTGTTCGTCTCGACAAATGTTGACCTCTGGCACACTCTTTGCATCCTCATTTATATCTCTAATACTCCATACTGTACACTGCCACACGTGCCCGTAAAACCTTGAGGGCAGCGTTGGCGGGCGCGTTAAGTCCGAGGCTTCTTAGGTTACTCGCATGAAATTATTTTTCCAGAGATGGGACTCCCCTCCCTATCTCCAACCCTGTTACGCGCAAGGAAATGGGGGATATAACCCCATCGGCAGGGGTTACCGTAGTTTGCTTTTACGGGACGCACAACAAAGGTGGGGGGAATATAAAAGTCTCTATATTAATGAAAATTCTACACCAACCTGCTCGTTCTCTTCTCCTCCACCCTCCATTATTTTTATGGATGCACACAGGCACCATATTTACTTAAGTAAATATTATTGGGAGGAAACAACAATGGTCACTTTAGAAAAAATTAGGGATCAATGAAAGAAAGCCACCCCCAAACGGGTCGTGGGTGGCTTTCTTTCATTGAAAGAAAGTAGGAAAGCCTTTCTGCCAGAATACTACCCTCTTAAAGGCTAAACTTGTTACATTATTTAATTCCGTTTACCTATCACCCCTATACCCATACTTTTAAATATGATTTTTTTTTATAAATATATTTTTCAGTCCATTTTTTGTCTCCTTTTCTTTCTTTGAAATTCTTTCAAACCTTTGTTTCAATTTATTTCTGCCAGCTAAATTTCTTTCTCGTGACAATGTTGACTGAGATACTCGACTATTTGAACCTCTGACTTCTCTGTATGCTTTTCTAACAAGATCATGGGGAACCGTGATTCGTAGTTAAGATAGGCCTACTGCCGTTCAGTTAAAGGGGAATATTACTATAATTCAAATACATTAAATATCTTCGTAGAAGTGGCTTTTGATTTTAATTTTAATGTGCATCACTCTATGCATTTTATTTAACTTTAAATATAAATTTTAGTGCAAAGATTTGACAACGGTATATGAGACGCACTTCATTTGACATTACTTTATATTTGAATTTAAACCAGTTTACAAATTTTACATATTCGATTTGACGAATTAATAAGCTTCTTTTTTTGGGGGGGGGATGGATAAGAAACATCCGAAATGTTTGCTGTTGTATCGGGATGACTATTTGTGGAATTAATATTAGGCTGAGGATTTCTCTTTTGGTCATTCATAAGTATGTTGATGACATTTTAGTTCGGTTGATTTGCAAATTTCTTTTGCTTTAAAGCATAACGGATTAACATCGTGTCACGTTGTAATACCATTTCCCATTAAATCAACGAGGTTAAACGACAGTGGGTCTGGTTCAGTAGTTGAATGGGTGACCCTCTTCCGAGTTCAGATAATGCGAATGATTTGAATCCCACGTAAAGTCGTAGGTCCCCTACGGCACGTGACCTTTTCGTTGTTACGAAGGAAGTTAACCCCAAACTTTATTATGTAGATTATAGAGAGTAACCGGGAGCTTACTAACTTTTTTTTTTTTTTGACCCAACTTGGAAGTTATAAAAAACCTGCTTATTTACTTCAACCAAATGCTTCAGGAATTTTTCTTTTTACATCACGCACAAAATCACCAGACTTAGTTGCCCTGCGACTGTTTCACCAGTTTTATAAGGTACTTGTAGGTTCTCTCTCCCTCCCCCCCACCAATTTTGACAGAATATTTTCGTTAAAACTAACGAAAATATCACGACTTAACCTAACCAATTATCAAGGGCGTACAGTTGATCTATTATTAATTATAACTTTGTTTCTGGAATAGTATTTACTAAATACTATTCCAGAAACAAAATTATAACATTGTTTGTACCAATTAAAATATTAAATTTTTTTTAGCATAATTTCTGCGACTCTCATTCCACCTTAATTAACCAATTGTGTGCTATCTGGACTAAAAAATTAGAATTGTAAATATTAATTATTAATATTATATTCTAATAACTAAGAAAAGATTTTAGCCTTACCTGGTCGGCGTCTGTAAGACAGAAATCGTAGAAATGGTGCAAAGACGATGACGATACACGATAAAATTTTATTTGACGAATACGAATGCAATGGACTCTTAGCAAATTGAATATAATCACATAGTTTCAACATTTATTAAAAACTGGAGGAAAGTCATACGTGGTACTTTGTAAGCAATTTTAAGTTTTTCAACGGATATAAAACTCGCAAACCAAAATTTCTGTCGTAGTGACAAAAATTTTCGTGCCTGGTACGACATATGAAATTTTGGTATACGTATACTTTAGCGTCGGAAATTATTTATACATTTAATATCAACAAAAAATACATAAGCCTCAATATAATTTTATTAAAAGTATTAAAACGATACTACGACTGATAAATGCGCCATGTTGATGACGTAGCTTCTTTGCCCGGTTAGGTCAACTGTACGCCCTTGACGATTGGTTAGGTTAAGTCGTGATATTTTCGTTAGTTTAAACGAAAATATCACGACTTAACCTAACGTCGTCAACATGGTACATCACGTGCCTTATTTCCCAGCTATATTCATGAATTCTTATGGAGAAATAAATATAAAACTAACTTATTTGTGCATTTGATTATACCCATTAATGACATTTATCAGTTGTAATATCGTTTTAATACTTTTTATAATAATAAAGTTATAATTTCCGACCCTTAAAACGTGTAATTTCTGACGCTAAAGTATACGTATACCGAAATTTTTATTACATTTTGCATAAAATATGATATATGGTCATTGCATAATATTTTTTTTATACTTTAATCCTGTGGAACATGCAGAACATGTCCAACAGCGTCTTTTCTAACAGTAAACTAATCCTAAACTTGGCATAAGAGGCCCATTATTAGGGTTTAATCTTTAATTTTAGCTAGGCTAGTTTATGTTGGTTTCAGTCGCATTCAGGGCTGCCTGCAGAAATCAACGTTTTCAGGCCGGGGACAATTTAAAAGAACCAGGTCCCCTCTTATCTTCTCTTCCAGGCATGTGCTTGGCCACCGGGACCGGAGTCGGCGGACCTGGTTATATTAACCGACATTCGAGAGTTGACATCACGTAGGCGTAGTTTAGTTAAGTCCGACTCCTGTAGGGCGTAGGCCTAGGCCCAGACTCATGATTAAGCCTCAAACGAATAGTATCTACTGTACAACTCACACTGCATGGGAACAAATTAAACTGCTTTCAAAAGATAGCCTACTCACATTAGGTGTAGTTTTGTAAAAAAAAAAAAAATTAATTAGGCTAGCTCAGTTCCCCAAACTGTAAGGTGCAAGGCCTACTGAAGGGGGACAGGAGAAGGCTAACAAAGGGAGGGAGGGAGGGGAGGGGAAGTAAAAATCTAGATGTTTTCAATGATCATATTAACCATATGAGGTATATGTAGGCCTATGGCCCTATATATTGTTTAGAAAACATACCATGATTCCATATATTATTAATAAATTAGTAATTTTTAACGCTACCTCACACTGATTGTGGTACCAAATTACACTCCATGAAAGCCATTTGTAGTTGAAATAAAGGGGGGCACGAAGGATTGATTTTAGGATAAAAAAAAGTTTGGGAAACGCTGGCTAGCTTAAATCCACTGTTAATCATCACTCAAGTAAAACGAAACTAGGTTATATTGTGAGCTGACTTATAACCAAAGATTATCAGTTTTTACAACAAGACCCGAAGCTCCGCCCACTCTTGCGTTAGATTTGTTTTTCATTCGCCATCTAGTGTTTGGAAGAATTAAATTACCCACAAAATCAATAGTCATCAACTTAAATTATATTTTAATACTCATTATTATATAGCTCAATATGTAATCAGGTATAGAATCAGTTAATAGATTAAGCATATAGGCTTGTATTTTTTTAAGAGCAGTATAAATAATATTAAGTTTTCGGTAATATATACTCATAAATTATGCTAGTTTTCCCTTGTGTAAATCAATACGTGTTCTTGCTGCCCATAATTTTTAACATGTAATAATATTTAATTTAAAAGCATTAATAAACACTGAGAAAAATTACTCTGCACATTTAACTTCCTTAAGCGTACTGATCACTTTATTAATGATGAGAGTTTAGCCAAAGTTCTAGGCTAAATATCAGATTCACGACCAGAGATGGGCAGTATCGCGACACATGTATCGGCGTTACGTATCGAGCAATACTTTTGTATCGGTAACGGTATTGCCTTAGCTACTTGATCGATGTATCGGTATCGGTATCGCTAAGGTCATTTTTCTTAAATGTATCGAAAAAAAATCGATTCATCGATACACCGATACATTCATGCAACTAACTGAAAGTAATAGTAAGTAAAATTGTAAAAAGTTTATAATCCGCAAATTTTCTGAACTTCTGTTTTTTTCAAATAATATGGTTTTAAGTTATAATGTTGAAAGGATCTGACAATTATATCATACATATCAATGATATCATGTTAATAATATTTTTTGCGCCGCGTATCCACAGAAATTCAACACATCATTAAAAAAAAGAGTTCAAGAAATGTTGGTAAATGCTCTCAAGAATCTGGATGAGCATTCCACAGGCACATCCGATGAGATGTTTTGCCAACCGGTATTTCTTAACTCGTTATTATTGATATCGCAATTCACAACCATCTTAAAGGGGCAGATCACCCACAATTTCTTATGTTCCTCGTTAAAAGTTTATAACATTTAAGTTTTTCTGCGAGCTAACTTGGTATAAAATACATTTTTTCTTAACTGAATTGATCGTTTTTTACACCCAATATGCAAAGTAAAAATTTATTTACATATTAGTAAGATTTGTTTATTCTTATAGTAAAGTATCGCGATACATGTATCGGTATCGATATCGCTTTAGCCATCTATAAAGTATCGATGTATCGGTATCGCTTTAGACGATTTACGAGTGTCGATGTATCAATATCGTCTTAGGGATTTTCGTGTATCGATGCTCATCACTTCACGACAATGAATTTTTTATAGTTAAAAAGCCGATATGGCTTTCTGAATGTCACGTGATATATGGAATAGCCAATCTCGGCTTTTTAAGCTATTTTAAGTCAGTTTTATGTGCTACATTGTACAGAATGTATGTAGGTTAGGTTATTATTATTATATAGAAGGAAGCGGGGCGACAAGCTTGACCTTCGTAAAATGAGGAATCATCGCACGGAACATTTGAAAGGTTGAAAGGTATATATATATACAGTATATAAAGTGGAGGGGCAACAAGCCTGACCTCGTGAAATGAGGAATCATCGCATGGAACACCTGAAAGGTTGAAAATAAAGGTATATGTCATAATCTGAGCCGCTAAAGTGGAAATTTGACTATGCGAAATGCACGTGACATTTGGAAACCCATGGCTTCAGGGGCGAGGTTTCGAACTCTGAAAAAATTCATAGTCGTGAGTCTTAAATTTTACCAAGTTTTATCAATTTAAAACACTCCACAAAATTAATTATTCCACTCTGATATATAACAAGGGTAAGTCTACACTCACCATGATGTCTTCCGTTCTGCTACATCAACAAAAATTCTGGTTTCACTGATTTGCGTTGATAACACTGGTCAACAAAGATTTTTCATCAGAGTAAAATTTGTGGTGGCTGGATAGCATTTTTCACGCTGATTCCAAAACTGCATTCAGATTTTTCTAGCACGTATAGTTTTCAAGATGAAGGCATATATATAACTACACAGATTTAACCATTTTAAATAGGCAAAATACTAATATTTCAACATTTGATTGTGTTTATTTTATTGTGTTTTTTTAGTTTATTCATCTTATTTATTTTAATTATCTTAATTATACATCTTATGTATTTCAGGTGTGAGCTTTTACGTCTAGCAGCATTGTGATTCAGGCAACAACGCCGTGCTTTGTGTGTCAAAAGATCAGTCCAGTCCAAGAACTTGTTGTGTCAAGTTGGTGTACATTTTTTTTGAATTTATAGTTTGCTCAGGTCAGTCAACATGCCTCGACCGACAATGTAAGAATGACCCCGACAAGTTCTGTTTGTATGCGGCCAGTTGACAACTAAAACACAGCGGCGAAGTATTACAACCGACATTAAGAAAATATACAAGCTATACTTTGGTTGCCATCTAGGTGACCAAGATAAACCATGGGCGCCACATCAAATCTGTTCTGGCTGTTCAAATGGATTACGTGATTGGCTTAACAAAAAGAAAGCTTCAATGCCATTTGCTATACCCATGATATGGAGGGAGCCGAGAGATCATCATGAAGACTGTTATTTTTGTAGTGTGAACTTAATGGGGTTTTCTGCCAAGAACAAACACCAGATTGTATATCCAAACTTGGATTCAGCACGTAGACCAGTAAAACATGATGAAACATTGCCCATTCCAATTCCCCCAAGTGATAGGCTAGATTCTATCATAGATGACATGGAAAGTGATGAAGGTGCAACTGGCGTTTCCGGACCATCTACAGAACCAGAGTACACTTTTGAAGGTAGACATTTAGAGCCTAAAAAATTAACCCAAGGACAGTTGAATGATCTTGTTAGAGACTTATCGCTGTCTAAAGAGAAATCAGAGCTTCTCGCCTCAAGACTAAAGGAGAACAATTTACTTGAGAACAATGTTCGTATTAGTTACTACCGAAAGCGGAATTTTGAATTAACAGCATTCTTTTCAGTAGACGGTCCTCTCTGTTATTGCCATGACATCAACGGACTATTTACAGCCATATCTCAGACGTATGTGGCATCTGAGTAGCGCCTCTTTATTGATTCGTCGCAGAGAAGCCTGAAAGCGGTTCTTTTGCATAATGGTAATATAATGCCATCCATCCCCATTGCCCATTCCGTCCATCTAAAAGAGACATATGACAATATGGATATACTACTTAAGGCAATCAAATACGACAGTCATCAACGGAATGTTTGTGGAGATCTAAAAGTTATAGGAATGCTTATGGGTATGCAGTCAGGATTCACAAAATTTTGTTGTTTCCTTTGCCTGTGGGACAGTCGCGCCACTATAGAACATTACACCAAAAGTGACTGGCCACTTAGGTATACATATGTCCCAGGGATAAGCAATGTCCAGTCTGTCCCTTTAGTGGATCCCCAAAAGATCTATCTGCCACCTCTTCACATTAAACTTGGTTTAATGAAGAATTTTGTTAAAGCAATGGGTAAAGTCAATTCTGAAGGGTTCCAATACCTTTCAAGGAAATTTCCGAAGGTTACTGCAGCAAAATTGAAGGAAGGAATTTTTGTTGGGCCACAAATAAGGGAGGTTTTGAATGACACTGAATTTGAAAAAGTCCTAAGTCCGCTGGAATTGAAGGCTTGGCTGGCGTTCAAATGAATATGTGAAAACTTTCTTGGAAGCAACAAGTCACCTGCGTATAAGGATGGAGTCAAGAACCTCCTTGATGCCTTCAAAGAAATGGAGTGTCGAATGTCGTTAAAAATTCACTTCCTGCATTCCCACTTACATTTCTTTCCTGAAAACCTTGGTGCAGTGAGTGACGAGCAAGGAGAGCGCTTCCATCAAGATATTCAGATGATGGAGAAGCGCTACCAAGGATATTGGAATGAAAGCATGATGGCGGACCATTGTTGGATGCTGTATCGTGACAATCCAGGCCAAATTTACAAAAGGAAATCACACTCACAGCGCTTTTAATAAAATAATGTATATATTCTTTATTTATAAGTACATTGAATAAGGTATATGATGTATTTGTTGTTTAGCATTCCTAAGTGTGATCTATACATCCATAAATTTTCTTATAGCAATATCAAAAACTTAAAAATATCAAAACCAGTGTATCTATATAACTATACGTGCTAGAAAAACAATAAAACCAGATTCGGAATCAGCGCGAAAAATGCATTAAGAAAAGTGTGATTATGTTTGTGATGAGAAAAAAGTTTCATTTTGTTGGCCAGTGTAATCAGCGTTCATAAAGTTGGATTAAAGAAAAGCACAAGAGCTTGCATATATATATATATATATATATATATATATATATATATATATATATATATATATGCAACGTGTTTTGGGGGTTCGATTTAAAAAAAAACACGTTTAAAAATTGAAACACTAAAAAAAAAAAATTATTTTGTGTCTGTGTGTGAAAATGTTGTTCAAAAGCAATTTTATTTATTTAATGCCGACCGTTGCAGTATGGCAACATGAGCTTGACAATCGATTTTCAGCCTTACGATCTGAATACTGGAGATTATTTTGGCTTGAACAGGAAAAAATTTTGAAATAAAAATTTCATAATTCTGGCACGAAAAGGTTAACTCGGAAATTCTCACAATGATCCCAGAAGCATAGCCAGTTTATTAAACAACTTTGCCAATATCGGCTCCAGTTCTGCAGCTTCGATTCCAAATACTGACATTCACTACCGACAATACGTGCCACAAGCCACTCCAGATTCATTTTTCTTTAATCCAATTCTACCAAACGATATCTCTTTAGCTATAAAAAATCTGAAAAATAAAAATTATGACATCAAGATTCAAGACTATCCCACTAAAAATATACAAATTAGTATCGGATGAAATTGCAGTCCCACTCAGTAAACTAATGAACGAATCAGTAACACTGGGTATATTCCTTGACAGTCTAAAGGAAACTAAAGTATGCCCTGTAGTTAAGTCAGGTAACCCAAACACTCCTTCAAATATAATTATTGCTTCATTTCCTTAGTAAGTAAAGTATTTGAAAAAATCGTATACAATAAGCTTATTGAATTCTTAATCAGCTACGATATTTTAACTAAAACACATTTTGGGTTTAGAGGTAGGCATACAACGGAAGATGCCACAAACATGCTATTAGAAAATGTGTATCAGAACCTAAACAGCAAAAAACACACTGCCTTGGTCTTCCTCGATTTCCCAAAAGCATTTGATACACTTTCGCATGAAAACTTAGTGAATAAATTTTACATATAGAGAATAAGAGGAAATATCCTCAGCTGGTTCAAATCGTATCTGACAAATCATCATCAGTATATCAAATTAAAATATAATTTATCCGACAAAGTGGAGCTAACTAGTGGAGTCCCACAAGGCTCTATTCTTGAATCATTACTCTTTCTAACTGACTCAACGATTTTCATATCTTAGCCACATTAAATTGCGTACAATATGCGTATGATACCATACTTACTTCTTCCGTCTTAATTTAGACCTTCTGATAAATGAAACGAACAGGCAATTAGAGTATGATTACAAATGGATGTGTGCTAATAAACTTTTACTGAACCTGAGAAAGTCATCTTATATAGGGTGAACCAAATGTAGGTGGACAGTAAATGATAACGTTTATTTTGAGAATACATATTTAATTTTTTTGTATACTATAATACAAAATAAAATTTAAATAAATTTAGTTATAATATTTAATATAATAAAACACAAACACCATAGTTATAATGAACACCATAGTTATAATATAATATAACACAAACCGTATTCAACCTACTGTCCACCTACTTTTGGTTCACCGTGTATAATAATTACCACAAAACATATAAATACAAACTATCAGATAAAAATTGGAAAGATGAATGAAGTAAAGTGCTTGACCCTAACAGAGACAAAAAACTAAATTTCAGAAGTCATTACAACATATTAAATTCAAAATATTAAGATTTCTCTTCATATTATTTAAACCAAGAAAGACTCTTCCTCAAAACGCACCCTTACCCTGTAGCATTCCTTCATCTACCCAAATTTATTATATCGCATTACAACATGGGGTAGCTCAAAGAAACATATAAAACATCCTTTTCAAGTCATTCATAAAAAATACTGACAACCCTCTGAAATAATGATAACAGACGAAGTCACACTTCCTAATGTTTAAAGAGATAAATACTTTAAAACTAAATGACTTATATAAATTCAGTGTTCCTGTCAGGATATTGAAAGTTATTAATAGAACTCAACATATATCACCCATTCAAAGAGCAATCACCCCCATCAAATACATCACCCTTATAACACTAGACTCCCCAGCAATTTTATACACAAAACAAACTATACAATGTAAACAGCAGAAAATACACCATCTTTCAAAGGAGCAGATGTATGGAATGCAATTCCCATAAATATCAGACAGGCTTCATCATTAAATGTATTTCGAAAACCACTAAAGAAGTATACGTATCATTAACTCCTACTCATGTATAAGTTCACTATTGCCATTTTTACCAATGCAATTAAGTTCCCATTTTATAATAAACTATATAAAATATGCTAATTTCATTAAACACTTTTAATTTCATAATTAATCCTATTTTTTCATTAGGCATCATTTATTTTTTTACTAATATACAATTCAGAATTTTATTTAAAATTGTGTAAAATAATGAAACGTACTTTTGTAAATTTTTACTTTTTTGTTTACTACTATTATTGTTATTATTACTATGAATATTAGATACATTTTTTATCATTGTATTTATTATTATTGTTGTTGTTTGTTATTACTATTACTATTACTTGCCATTTTCACTTCTTTTATGTAATAAATAAACTGAATCCTATTAATTTTGCTTCAAAAGCTGCCATATTTTTCAACGGCATAGTCAGATTAGAATATTGTAAATATATTAATGACATATTAAATATCTAAATTGCGCAGATAAATACTAAAAAATATTGTAAAACTTTCTGTAATTTGTATTCTTTTTTAAATAAAGCGTGTTTGTTTGTTTGTGTGTTTAAGTTGATGGTGATTAACGGTAATTTAGTTGGTTGATTTATAACATGTTAATTACATATTATTAAGGGTTTTACTATAGCCTATGATGGTATGGCTGGGACTTTGAATATAATATACATTCCTGTCCTTGGCTACTCCAAACTATTAAAAATGTAGAAGAGCGTTGAAAATATTAGATATCCTCTCGGGTTGGGTTCACCAATAGGCGGACTGTGCGCAGTCCGAATCCAGACCGTTAACGGATTTTATACATTTTGAAAGAATCAAAATCAACCTTTCTATAAAGTTTAAATTTAGTTTTTATTTGGAAAATGAAAAGAAGTGATTTTAAATAGTAATTTGGATAAAATAATGTCGGCAACATTACGAAAAATCTGCCACCTTACCCAGGGGTGTAGTCGAGGGGTAACGCAGTATAACGGCGTTATACTTCCTAAAATTTCAGTGAAGTAGCGTTATACTACCTACTGTAGTAGCCATAGCTGAATGCTGAGCACTTAGGGAGATTTTAGTCAGATGAATTTAATTAGCACAGATTTGCGCTCAAACTTAACTGTGAAGAACATATCAAATATAATGTTTCTGAGCATGAACGGACCACCACTTCATCAGTTTCAGGCGAAAACCTACGTGACCATGGTTAAAAAGATACCGATCTGCAGATGATACGCGTTCCAGACAAGTTTCAAAGAAGGAAACAGACATTCGTTCTGTATGGAGCCTATTGTAGACTATATGTAACTGTAGTATCTACTATATCACTATGAAACTGCATTATACCGTATACATACGATTGATACGAGTATCTATAGTGTGTGTTTTATTCAAATTAAAAGTAACTAGAGCATGTACTGTATTTGTAGTTTTATTTACTAAATATATATTTTTTATTTTCGAATTAACTTTTACTATTTTTATACAGTAATTGTTCTATGAAACGCTTTATTAAAGTTTTGCCTGTAGCGTTACCCTTCCTAAAATTTTAGGACTACACCACTGACCTTACCCCAAAAAGAGAAGCGAGGTAGCGGACCTCGGTAGAAATCGGAAACGGTGGTATAGCGTTTGCGTCAAAATTTAACTCGTTCGCGAAAAAGTAACGGTTTTCTGTTGTTCCATGTGGGCCAAAATGGTCCCTTTCGACTGTACTGCGGTTTTAAGGCTCTATAAATCTAACTGAAAGTTCAACTAATCTAACTTAACTTACCTAACCTAACCAAGTGTAGAGGTAAAAGGATGGCTCTCACTTGACCCATTCGAAACGATATGAAACTAAAACATTTTGGCTCCCAAGTTAAATTTTGGCGCAAACTGTGTAGCCCCGCCTTCCCTAGAGAATCACCTATGCAGACTACAAAGAAAAATAACACTGGCCAACAAAATGAAACATTTTTTTCTCATCACAAACATGCTCACACTTTTCTTAATGCATATTTCGCGCTGATTCCGAATCTGGTTTTATTTTTTTTCTAGCACGTATAGTTATATAGATACACTGGTTTTGATATTTTTAAGTTTTTGATATTGCTATAAGAAAATTTATGGATGTATAGATCACACTTAGGAATGCTAAACAACAAATACATCATATACCTTATTCAATGTACTTATAAATAAAGAATATATACATTATTTTATTAAAAGCGCTGTGAGTGTGATTTCCTTTTGTAAATTTGGCCTGGATTGTCACAGCATCCAACAATGGTCCGCCATCATGCTTTCATTCCAATATCCTTGGTAGCGCTTCTCCATCATCTGAATATCTTGATGGAAGCGCTCTCCTTGCTCGTCACTCACTGCACCAAGGTTTTCAGGAAAGAAATCTAAGTGGGAATGCAGGAAGTGAATTTTTAACGACATTCGACACTCCATTTCTTTGAAGGCATCAAGGAGGTTCTTGACTCCATCCTTATACGCAGGTGACTTGTTGCTTCCAAGAAAGTTTTCACATATCCATTTGAGCGCCAGCCAAGCCTTCAATTCCAGCGGACTTAGGACTTTTTTAAATTCAGTGTCATTCAAAACCTCCCTTATTTGTGGCCCAACAAAAATTCCTTCCTTCAATTTTGCTGCAGTAACCTTCGGAAATTTCCTTGAAAGGTATTGGAACCCTTCAGAATTGACTTTACCCATTGCTTTAACAAAATTCTTCATTAAACCAAGTTTAATGTGAAGAGGTGGCAGATAGATCTTTTGGGGATCCACTAAAGGGAGACTGGACATTGCTTATCCCTGGGACATATGTATACCTAAGTGGCCAGTCACTTTTGGTGTAATGTTCTATAGTGGCGCGACTGTCCCACAGGCAAAGGAAACAACAAAATTTTGTGAATCCTGACTGCATACCCATAAGCATTCCTATAACTTTTAGATCTCCACAAACATTCCATTGATGACTGCGTATTTGATTGCCTTAAGTAGTATATCCATATTGTCATATGCCTCTTTTAGATGGACGGAATGGGCAATGGGGATGGATGGCATTATATTACCATTATGCAAAAGAACTGCTTTCAGGCTTCTCTGCGACGAATCAATAAAGAGACGCCACTCAGATGCCACATACGTCTGAGATATGGCTGTAAATAGTCCATGATGTCATGGCAATAACAGAGAGGACCGTCTACTGAAAAGAATGCTGTTAATTCAAAATTCCGCTTTCGGTAGTAACTAATACGAACATTGTTCTCAAGTAAATTGTTCTCCTTTAGTCTTGAGGCGAGAAGCTCTGATTTCTCTTTAGACAGCGATAGGTCTCTAACAAGATCATTCAACTGTCCTTGGGTTAACTTTTTAGGCTCTAAATGTCTACCTTCAAAAGTGTACTCTGGTTCTGTAGATGGTCCGGAAACGCCAGTTGCACCTTCATCACTTTCCATGTCATCTATGATAGAATCTAGCCTATCACTTGGGGGAATTGGAATGGGCAATGTTTCATCATGTTTTACTGGTCTACGTGCTGAATCCAAGTTTGGATATACAATCTGGTTTGTTCTTGGCAGAAAACCCCATTAAGTTCACACTACAAAAATAACAGACTTCATGATGATCTCTCGGCTCCCTCCATATCATGGGTATGGCAAATGGCATTGAAGCTTTCTTTTTGTTAAGCCAATCACGTAATCCATTTGAACAGCCAGAACAGATTTGATGTGGCGCCCATGGTTTATCTTGGTCACCTAGATGGCAACCAAAGTATAGCTTGTATATTTTCTTAATGTCGGTTGTAATACTTCGTCGCTGTGTTTTAGTTGTGAACTGGCCGCATACGAAACAGAACTTGTCGGGGTCATTCTTACATTGTCGAGGCATGTTGACTGACCTGAGCAAACTATAAATTCAAAAAAAATGTACACCAACTTGACACAACAAGTTCTTGGACTGGACTGATCTTTTGAAACACAAAGCACGGCGTTGTTGTCTGAATCACAATGCTGCTAGACGTAAAAGCTCACACCTGAAATACATAAGATGTATAATTAAGATAATTGAAATAAATAAGATGAATAAACTAAAAAAACACAATAAAATAAACACAATCAAATGTTGAAATATTAGTATTTTGCCTATTTAAAATGGTTAAATCTGTGTAGTTATATATATGCCTTCATCTTGAAAACTATACGTGCTAGAAAAAATCTGAATGCAGTTTTGGAATCAGCGTGAAAAATGCTATCCAGCCACCACAAATTTTACTCTGATGAAAAATCTTTGTTGACCAGTGTATAATGGTGGCATCTTTTCTTGGGCCCTAGGCTAGACCTAACATTAATTAATATGAAAATGTTTTATAATTTTTACACGCTTATTGTACACTTTCCTTTGTTTTTGTAACATTCAGCTATAACCTATATTATAGGCTATAAACTTATCTATATTTTTATTTGAAATATAAAGAAAGATAAAAATTCCAGATCAAAAAATTAAAAATTATAAAAAAATAACCCAGTTTCTTAAAAGAAAACGACTCAAAAATTCTCTTTATTTTTCAATATTTTTCTGTACAACTTAAATATCTAAAACGTATGACATCAATTAAAACATTATATAGTTATTAAGCCTATGCGGTAGCCTGTAGGTCTCAGTTTAATTATAAGGAACTATTTTATATACGATATTTACATACAATTTTTGGATCACCTGAAGATCAGGGCCCCAGCCTTCGTTAGTTAGCCTTATAAGGCTAATTTCGTTAGTTAGCCTTATAAGGCTAATTTCGTTAGTTAGCCTTATAAGGCTAACTAACGAAAATATCACGACTTAACCTAACCAATCGTCAAGGGCGTACAGTTGACCTAACGATTGGTTAGGTTAAGTCGTGATATTTTTCGTTAGTTCGTTAGTTAGCCTTATAAGGCTAACTAACGAAGGTGGGGGCCCTGATCTTCAGGTGATCCCAATTTTTTGTTTTTGGGGGTGGGGGTGTCACAACATGTAACAAATAATTTATTGAAACTAAATATATTAAATATGTAAAGGGATTTTCTGTTGCATGGAGAGAGAGAGAGAGAGAGAGAGAGAGAGAGAGAGAGAGAGAGAGAGAGAGAGAGAGAGAGAGAGAGAGAGAGAGAGAGAGAGAGACCTGGAAAAACGTTTATCTCCCTCTTATAATACTGGGGACCCATGGATGTAATATCATGCATGAACACGCACGATTTTGCGAAATGAAATGCTACTGTTACCTCAAGTGCAAGGAGGTTAATACAGAAAACACCTCAAGACGCAAAAGCGTTATGTGTTACTCCGCGGCCGAGCACGAGCTATTTAATGTCTATTACGAGTGAATGTAAGTACTTCGAAAACGAAAATGACGAGAGCAAAAATACATAATAAACAGTTTGGTAGTCCCGATAATACGTAAGTACCAATATACATATACATACAGTATATACAATATACATATACAGCTAGCTGTGACATATACTGCTACCTGCCCGGAGGGCGATAGCGAGCGAGAGCGAGCTACCGCTTGTATATATCTATTTTGCTGAAATAATAGTATTTTAAGGTAAAAATGTAGTAATATAATAAGATGTATATTTATTTATCAAGCTTAGGTCCAAGATTCGACGTGAACACCATTAGTGTCTGCAAATCTCAAATCTGTCCATTGCTTTGCAGAACGCATTCTCAAGCATCTCGGGTTATTTTATAGCGACTGCCGCGTCAATGCGGGTTCGCAGATCCTGCAGTTCTGTAATTCTTGTTTTGTAAACTTCAGACTTTATAAAATCCCACGCAAAGAAGTCTAATGGTGTTAAATTCGGAGATCGTGCTGCCCAAGCCCTGTTTCCCCCAAGTCCAATCGAGCGATTTGGTAATTGCGCATCAAGGTACGCCCGAACGATGTTTGCATAGTGAAATGGAGCTCCATTTGTTGAAAGACAACAGTGTCGAGAATGCTATCTGAACGAAGCTGGGGTTCAAGAAACTGCTGAAGCATGTCAAGATAAATTGGCCCTGTTACCGTAGCTTCTGCAAAGAAAAAAGGTCGTAAATCTTTGATCTTGTCATACCCACCCAGACATTAACTTCAGAAGAATCTCTCTCCCATTCGTAGAACTCGGTTGGCTTTTCACTAGCCCAGATACAGCAATTATGTCTATTAACCTTTCCACACGTGTGGAATGTCACCTCATCGCTGAAGAGAATGTGGTTTAATAAGTTTTCAGCATGAATTTTTTCAATCAATTCTGTGCACATGGCGGCATGTCTTCGATAATCCTCTCCCTGTAATTCGTGTAGCACTTGAATATGGTAACTTTTCTTTTTTAATGTTGATTTTAAAATCCATAGAAAGTCATTTTTGGTATGCTCAGTCTACGTGATGCTTTGCGGGTTGACAGTCTAGGATTTGTTTCAAAGACATTTTCTTGAGAGGTACCTGGACGTCCAGATCTTGCTTCATCATGAACAGATCCTGTTCTTTTAAATTTATTGACCAGCTCGCGAATTGCTTTGTCTGTAGGTCCTGGTTTGTGAAATCTTCATTCGAATTTTTCTAGAATTTCTTTGCACTTCTTCCCTTGGATACGTACATGGCCGTAACTACCTATGAGCAGTGGTGGGCACGCGCAACGATTTTTGTAGCGCCGCAACCGCAACCGCAACTCTGCTGAAATAGTTGCGCCGCACGCGCAAGCGCAACCCTTTTCAAAAAGTTGCGCCGCAAGCGCAAGCGCAACCAAAAATGTTGCGGCGCAATTGCCCACCTTTGCATTTAACGTATATCTGCAGTGGTGGGCACGCGCAACGATTTTTGTAGCGCCGCAACCGCAACTCTGCTGAAATAGTTGCGCCGCACGCGCAAGCGCAACCCTTTTCAAAAAGTTGCGCCGCAAGCGCAAGCGCAACCAAAAATGTTGCGCCGCAACTGCCCACCTTTGCCTATGAGGTCACCGAGGTCCGGACCTCGGTAATTATTCCTAAAAAAAAAAAGAGACTGAACCGTGAAATATTGCTGCAGCTTTAATAAAAGTATTTTGCTAACAGGTCCCTTTGTACAGTATTTAATTATAGACAAGGGTTTTGTGTTTAGTGTATAGCTTGGGTTGTGTTGTAGATGTCATTTTGGTCTGAATTTTGCTCGTCCCGCCGCGCTCGAAAAAAAATCTGGACCTCACTAATTTCTAAACCCTAGTTACGGCCCTGGATACGTAGTGTTACTACCATCCCACGTTCTTGTACATCCATCATTTCTATGGCCTGTAGAAAATAAAATAGAAATATCATTATTTCAGCAAAATAGATAGGGACTTTTGGGCCACCCTGTATATATACTTATATATATATATACATATATATATATATCTCAAAGCTATTAACTTCTCCTTAGGAAAAACGGGGCTTACAGATGAAAAGAAGGACCAACACAACAGCAAATATTTTCGTCTATTTTTTTATACTTCAGACGTTTTGACAATCATTTGTCATCATCAGTGAATTATAAATCTTAAAACCTTAAAACAAAACTAAAATTAAAATTACATCAAAACAAAGAAAATTAAAATCATTAAAGTTAAGTTAAATTAAAATTACCTCAACTGGTAAATACACAATGTTTACGTCAACCTCCATATTTGGCAGAACAAAGAAAACTGTATGGTCAGTTAATTGGAAGGTATGATATATATCTATGAAAGTAAGTTGGTTGGTTAGTTAGAAGAGCTGTAATTTGTAAGATGAGCTATTGTTGTTAATGGAGGGTTTGTTTCTATAGATGTACAAAGATTCTAAAATTCGGAGTTGTAAGGTTATTGGATCTTGTTAGAATTTCGAACTGAGTTTTGTGAAGGGGATGATTGTTTTCATTACTATGGTTTCTAATTGCGGATTGTGGTGGGCTACTGAGGGGACGGTTGGTACAGACTAATAAGCCCAAATGTTGAGAAAGGCGTACCTCCAGTTGGAGTTGAGTACTGCCGATATACGCAGCCTTACAGCTATCGCACGTGTATTTATAAACAACATTAGGGCATACAGTTTTGGGGAATTTGTCTTTGAACTTTAAAAAATTTGATAATTTAAGTGGGTTGACGAGGGCGAATCTAAAATTTATTTGGGGATAACTAGACTTAAGCAGTTTGGCACTTCACTTTGAATACATAATGATAAATAACCATAAAAAGGTAATTTAATATATCTGGTTTCTTTTTGTACTGTGGTTATGGGGAGTTTAGTATTAAAAGTGTTATTTAAAAATTTCTTTAATTGGTTGTCAAAAAGATTAGAAGGGTAGTAATTATTAATAAAGTACTGTCTTAAAAATTTAAATTCTTCGTTTAATGAAAAGTAATCTGAACAAATTCGGTAACTTTTTGTTAATAATGTTAATATAGCGCTGATCTTATATTTATAAAACATACAACTTAAATAATTGGTTCCCAAACCAGTAAAAGTTTGTTTTCTAAATAGTAAGGTCTGAAACTTGTTATTAGCCCCTTTAACTAGAACATCTAAGAAAGGTAAACTATTATTTGTTTCGTTTTCACATGTGTACTTAATATTAATATGTTGTTTGTTTAGGTAATGAAGAAACAGTTTTGGAGCTATTGAAGAATAGGGACCCCAGCCTTCTTTAGTTAGCTTTATAAGGCTAACTAACGAAAATATCATGACCTAACCTAACCAATCGTCAAGGGCGTACAGTTAACCTAACGATTGGTTAGGTTAGGTCGTGATATTTTCGTTAGTTAGCCTTATAAGCCTAACTAAAGAAGGCTGGGGTCCCTATTCTTCAATAGCTCCACAGTTTTACGTGCGAAAGATATTTAAATATTAAGAAAGTGTCATCCACGTATCTTCTGTAATATACGGGTTAAAACTATTGGTACAACTTTTCAACCAAATTTCTTCGTAATGGCAAAGAAATGCATTTGCTAGTGTTGGGCTCAACGGGGAACCCATAGCTATCCCATCAATTTGGCTGTAAAGGTTACTATTAAATATGAAAAGATTATCAAAACACGCCCTCGTGAACCCACTTAAATTATCAAATTTTTTAAAGTTCAAAGACAAATTCCCCAAAACTGTATGCCCTAATGTTGTTTATAAATACACGTGCGACAGCTGTAAGGCTGCGTATATCGGCAGTACTCAACTCCAACTGGAGGTACGCCTTTCTCAACATTTGGGCTTATCAGTCCGTACCAACCGTCCCCTCAGTAGCCCACCATAATCCGCAATTAGAAACCATAGTAATGAAAACAACCATCCCCTTCACAAAACTCAGTTCGAAATTCTGACAAGATCCAATAAACTTACAGAACTCCGAATTTTAGAATCTTTGTACATCTATAGAAACAAACCCTCCATTAACAACAATAGTTCATCTTACAAATTACAGCTCTTCTAACTAACCAACCAACTTACTTTCATAGATGTACAGTATATCATACCTTCCAATTAACTGACCATATAGTTTTCTTTGTTCTGCCGAATATGGAGGTTGACGTAAACATTGTGTATTTACCAGTTGAGGTTATTTTAATTTAATTTAACTTTAATTATTTTAATTTTCTTTTGTATTGATGTAATTTTAATGATTTTAATTTTGTTTTGATGTAATTTTAATTTTATTTTTGTTTTAAGGTTTTAAGATTTATAATTCACTGATGATGACAAATGATTTGTCGAAACGTCTGAAGTATAAAAAAATAAACGAAAATGTTTGCTGTTGTGTTGGTCCTTCTTTTCATATATATATATTAGTGATGTAGCGGATGTCATTTTTTTCACATCCGCGGATGCGGATGCGGATGAGGATGTTTGATTTCAACATATGCGGATGTCTACATTTTCGTTATTTTTTAGGATATATTCGAGATTTGTTGTGTTTAACGTATATAATAAGTTATTATATAGAGAGAGCTGTAGCTATAATGTAGTATAATTGATTAATTGTACAATAATTGCTGTACTTTTCTCTGAACATATAAAATAATATCAAGCATCTAACTAATATAGAAATCAATTAGTGAATTCGTCTGCAAATAAATTCGTTATATTTTGTTGAGTTTCAGCCACAATTAGAAACCATAATTGTGTTACCAGGATGCGGGACGTGAACCCAACTCAAATGCACCCCACCGACCTCTTTCCCCAACCTCCTCCACCCTTATAGAAAGAGATCTTTAATTAGCTTGATAACTATTTATATTAAGTTTAAAGTTTTATTAGGCATATTTATAAATGAGTAATTAAAATAAAGTAAACTAAGATGTTCATCGTTTAATGTTCAAACTTAATTATAGGAAGGTTATGCTTAAGGAACATTAATTTTTCTGCCTTTTCTGCTGCCAGTCTGTTTCTCTTTTCATCATATATTAATCCAGCACTGCTAAATAATCTCTCGCTTGGTACGTTTGTTGGAGGACAGGCTAAATGTTTCCTTGCAAGTTTACTCAAGTATGGATAGATATTCTGCGTATTTTTCCACCAACTAATAGGATTGTCACATGCAGCCAGGCGTTTTTCTTGGTGATAGCTCTCGATCATTTTTACTACATCTTTTGACATCGCGTAGGTCTCGTCATTGCTGCTTGACTCAAGAAACTGAGAGACAGATTCTGTGATAGATTTGCTTGTTGAAGGTGTTGGTTCTGTCACTGAAACTTTTATTCTTTTGGTGGGTGGCGAAGCGACAGATTCAAGAGATTGAAGCTCTTCAACTGCTTTGCCAAGTGATGATTTAACTCGTTCTAATGTACTAGGTGAAAATAACTTAGCTTTGTAACGTGGATCTAAGTAGGTTGCAAGAGAGTAACTTCATACAAGAACAGCCTCTCGTCTTGTCGCTTGCATCACTTTTGCGCACAATGAACTAGTTCTATTAATATAGTAGAATTTGATAATTTCCGCTTATTAATGACATTTTATCTCAACGGTCCACATCCGCACGACATCCGCAGTCCAAAGTGCGGATGCGGACGCGGATGCGAGAAAATGTGCGGATGTTATGCGGATGCGACCTACATCACTAATATATATATATATATATATATAAATAAACTAAAACCGTGAACATGAGTCGTGAAAATGAAATCGAACCTTGACAGAAATAATATCAAATGTCAGTATGTTCAACATTTCATCCACTCTCAGGATTGTGATGGCCTCGCTGCTTGCGGCAGAGTATCCTATTTAGGGTAGTACTCTAGTTGCAGAATCAGATATCCTTCAGAAGCTTTTCAGATGAAGATGGATCCGAGTTCAAAATATGAGTCTTGGGTTAATGAATTCCCAGAAAAATGTCTGCAACTCCTTTCAGTTAATTGGTACAAATTTTAACAATGAAAATAATTTGCACAAAGTTTAAATATAGTTAAATAGCGAGTTAACTTAACAGAAAACCATTTTGTTTATCTTTTAAGCTTTTTCTCTCAAAAGAGAATTTAAAATATTATCAAATACTCTGATTGGAAATTACACAATCACACAACTTTCCTTTTTAAAGCTTTGATTGAATTTGTCGTATTCTTTTTGCATAATAAATTGTAGTAATTGTGTTCCGAATGTCATTCTGAATATTGTGTATTGGTTGCACCAATACATCGTAAATAGGAAAGTTCTTGAAACTTTCAGATCTAAGTACCTAAATGGAGTTTTTGCAACTTCAATATTCAAAGTTAATGAACGGTTCCTAACATCGACAGAATCGGTTCCATCTTTGGCATAAAGGGTCAGAAAGAGAGTCAGTAAGTTCCTGGTTAGTGTCTATGCGGTGCCTAATTTGGAACTTAATTCTAAGATAAACTTTTCCTTAATTAACATATTTTTACAATAATAGGGACCCAAACGGCTTAAAATTTTCACGCTGTACGGAACTTTACTGCTTGCAATTTAGAGGGCTCATGGTGGCTGTGGCTTTTTTTAATACAAACCTAGTTCCTCATTAAACTTAAATAGCAATTAAAGTTAAATTGCGATTCTAGGGGAATCGCGTCGCGGTCGCTGCAGTGTGTGGGGTTCCCATTCTGTTAATGTAAAATCACACGCGACTTGAGTCGTCACGACCCAAGTCGTGAGTCGCAAGACGATCCTGTGTGCGGCCGGCTTTAGTCTTACTTCTGATATTTATTTACCATTCTTTTACAACCATTTTTACGGTGCTGAAGACATCTAGTCCATACCAATTGAATAGATTTCTGCATCTCGGGCAAAGAAGTTTGTGGCGTTACGTGGGTAGTGATGGAAAGTGGAAATGATTATCTGGATTCATTGTGACCGGAGTGGTGTGACTGACAGAAAAATGAACTGTGAATTTCGAACTTGATCCCGTTTCTGTCGAGTTTCGATGGTTGAGAGAGCAGTTGTTTGGATGATGCGTAGATGAGTGGAAAAATACATTCGTTTCATTGTGAAGCAATACCCTTAACTCAGATTAAAGTAAAAAAAACACCTTATTTCCATGAAAGTGGCTGGGTATCGTTTCTAGTGGTGAACGCACCATGAACACTACGGGCTCATCGGAATGTCAAAGGACTTCGTCTTCATCAGATGATGCAGCACCCAAAAGGTAAATTATCACCAGTCAATGCTTCCATTTTAGGGAAAAGGCAGTTGTTGTGTAATCTAATGTAAATAGTACTATAATGATATACTACAGAAATCATTATGCTAAAGCCTTTTAAAGTTAATATGATTTAAAACTCGTGGCAATATTCTAAAATTTATCATAGGTTACTATACCCAAAAGTTTAACCTGCTTAACCCTCTCAGTACGAGCGGAATTGTTATATCCCACCGGAAATAATAATATTAATAATATATATTGTACTAAAATAAATTTTTTTCGGATCACCTGAAGATCAGGGGCCCCAGCCTTCATTAGTTAGCCTTATAAGGCTAACTAACGAAAATATCATGACTTAACCTAACCAATCGTCAAGGGCGTACAGTTGACCTAACGATTGGTTAGGTTAAGTCGTGATATTTTCGTTAGTTAGCCTTATAAGGCTAACTAAAGAAGGCTGGGGGCCCTGATCTTCAGATGATCCATTTTTTTCTACAAATGCTTCTACACAGAAAACAAAAGCTTCTCACAACCTTCTTTACATAGAAATATTATCTTCTATTGTCTCAAATCACTCAAAAAAAGAAGGGTTGAAGACCATTTCTTCTCTCTGAAGAAGTTGTGTATCATTAAAGGGAGTTATTATATCATCTGACAAGAAGAAGCTTTGATACCCAAAAGAAGGAAAAACTTGTCCTAGACTACACCCTCAAAAAAAGTTCTAAATTCTAAATTTAGAAGGTTTTATTTTGAGTGTACATGTGTTTATATAGGTTTAGTTTAGGTGTCTTAAAAGAAACCCAAAATGTGTGGAATAGAAGTGGCGAGTTACCAAAATATTTGGTTTTCATTGACAATAATATTAAAGCAGCGGTTCTTAACCTTTTTCATGTCATTTCTCCCTTCGACCAGTTCGCCCTAACATTAGCAGACTTATAATGCACACTAATTATATGATCACCAAACAAAATTCTGCCGTAAATCCCCCCTGGGGGTTAAATTCAGCTATGAAATAATTCTAAATTGATGTTAAAAGTACTCTGAAGTTCCTTACAGAGTCACTGCATTACATACTTGCCAACCCTACCGCTTTAGGCAGTAGGCTACCGATTCGATTTTCACATTATACCACGAACAACATACAAATAATATCAAACCTTTTATGCTCAGAATGCACTAGAGTGCATCATTTAAGGCTAGATTTTCAAAAATTTCCCGCGGGGGTGGGGGAGGTGCATGCCATTGATTACAAATCCTACCGCTTTCGCTTTTCAAAATGTTGGCAAGTATGCTGTAATTCTGTAAATTTGTCCGAAAATAACAAGAAAATGGTTTGGAGTTAAAATATTAGCTCATATAAAGGTAATATACAATTGGGCCTACTTAGTTATTGTAAAGTTACTTTGGAGCTATTGAAGAATAAGGACCCCAGCCTTCTTTAGTTAGGCTTATAAGGCTAACTAACGAAAATATCACGACCTAACCTAACCATCGTTAGGTTAACTGTACGCCTTGACGATTGGTTAGGTTAGGTCATGATATTTTCGTTAGTTAGCCTTATAAAGCTAACTAAAGAAGGCTGGGGTCCCTATTCTTCAATAGCTCCGTTACTTTTACTCAAAAGTTTTTTTAAAGTCACTCTGTAAAGATTTCTCTTGTAAAATATTGTAGTTTTACTTTTTAAAAACTATCTTATAAAGTTAGTCCTTCTATAGTTACTGTAGGGTTACTATATTTGAACTTTCAAAAAAGAGGTCGCTCGGAGAGGGGGTGTATCTGTATCAGCAGATTGAACACGTTACTTTATATAAGTAACGGCGTTACCGCTACCGTTACATTGATAAAAAAGTAACGTTACCGCTTCAGTTACTTCTATGAAAAAGTAACGCGTTATACCGCTACCGTTACTTTTAAGAAAAATCTAAAGAGTAAAAAAGCCTTAATAATATCAAATTATACTCTCTATGACAAAAAATCAAAACATAAACTCAAATAAAAAATGGCCGGTGCTGGTTAAGTGTGCGGTCTACCTACGATTCGGCGGTCTACCTTTTAATTATAGCTTCTTATCTTGTTTACTATTTGTTTGTTTACATCCCATTGTCAATCGCCCTTGACGATTGGTTAGGTTTAGTCATGATATTTTCGTTAGTTTTAACGAAAATATTATGATTAAACCTAACCAATCGTAGGTAGACCGCACACTTAACCAGCACCAAATGGCCTGTTAAAAAACAAACTAATCTTGCAGATTTTTTAGGAGTGTGTTGTTCGATTTCAGGAACACTAGTTTTTCAAAACTGGCATCTGATAGTTCTCCTCGTTTGGAGGAGCTAACAACTAATTAACAGCTAATAAATGATACAGTCAAATGGTCAATTTGAAAGTAACGAGTAGCGAGTAACGATTGAAATCGCTCTAAAAAGTAGTGCCGTTACCATTTTCGTTACAACATTTCGAAAGTAACGGCGTTACCACTACAGCTACTAAAAAAGTAACACCTGTGTATCAGTATCTACCAACTCACGTTGTATTAATGTGTTATATATACTGCGTACTACATGTCGTCTACATTGAGTATATATAAATAAGAACAAATGTTATGGCCTCAAAAATCAATGTTATAATTATTCAAATTTCCCAGACATGTCCGGGAAAAACCGGACGTATGGTAACCCTAAGTTACTGTAAAGTGTATTAGAAAATTTACTACAAAGTTAGACAACAAAAATCCTCTTTCGTTTATCTTATTCGGGATTATTCTATTTTAAAATACCTCATAAGTTATCCGTTAAGTTATCATTTAATAGGTTTTACTTCAAAGTACTTATAAGTAGCTATTATACATAAGCAGTACCTTTATGAAGTTAGTATAAATTGTGTTCAGTTAGCTTCACTTCTTAAAACGCGAAAGAAGCAAACGTTAAATGAGTACAGTAATTTGATCCCCAAATCTGAAGAACAAAAAGTCCATTCATTTTAAAAGGACCTCTATTTTTACCATCAATTCCTCGGACACAGACAGCATTTTAACGCGCGTTCACTCCACCAAATGCTGGTTGAGCTCTCTTCCATTCTTGGAATTATGGTTTTGTGATACCATTTGGAGATTTTTTTTTAATTTTGGGTATGGTTAGTGTGTATTTAGTTACTTTGATATTATTATTATTATTAATATTATAAATTCGTTTAAAAACAAGGCGAAATCTCTCTTAATAATGGAATACTGATAAAAATTTAGGATTAATGTACATTTATGTACTGTATTACTTGTCTCAGTTCTCTGGTCTATCAATTCTTTGTACGGTATTTGTATCATATCTACAGGGTGGCCCGTAAGTCCCAATCGGTTATAATTAAAGCGAAAATACAAAAATTCTAACAAAGTAAAAAGTTTAAACTAAGTTTAGAAATATTTACTGATTATTCAAAGTGGAAAATATAACCCTGTCGACAAACATTCTTTCTTTAGTAATCGATTACGTCAGTGTGAGCTCCGCTAGATACAATTTTGCTTAATTATAACCGATTGGGACTTATGGGCCACCCCTTACAGTAATGACTTTGTCTGTATTTGTTTCCTATTTATAATAATAACTTAAGATTAACATATACTGTATTTTCAACTATTCTCACTCTGAGATGAGAACTAACACTATTAGTTCGCTTATGTATTACAAAATTATTAATACTTCTTCTTCACAAATTTCTATATTAGTTAGTCCTAATTTGATCGTGACTTATAGTATATTATATTTAATTAATGTGAGAGCCCAGTAAAGCCTAAAGCTTAAGGGCCAAATGGATTATCTATATTATTGTAACATAACATAAATTGTAATATTTATTTTATAAATAAAATCTTTACTCGCTGTTTTCTTGATCTGTTAATTCAAAGGTAAAACATTGAGATGCATTGTTTATTCGCAAGAAAGTTTTCATTTAGTAACCATGGCAACCAAAGACTATTCGTAGAGAGGGCGGCTCTCGAGGCTTGAACCTCTCAACAAAATTTTCTCGATAAGTCCCTCCGAAACAAAATGCTAGTGTTGCTACGCCCCTGATGGTAACGGAACTAAAACTTGCTGTCATGAACAGGTTGTAATTGTATCGTCATTAGTACAAAGGTAATGATGGGGTTGTTTAACCTCCTTCGCAACATCTAAGGTCATATGATGGAGGAGACCTACAGTTCTACGTGGAATCCGAACCACGGGTCGCTACATAATCAGGACGCGGAGGACGGTCTCCCATCCAACACTCTCCAGACCCAATGTTGCTTAAGGGAAGCGGTGTTACTACACTGGCTAATGTAACCCATCGTCAGTAGTTGTAAATTAATTAATGTATTACGACGAGTTGGACAGGACTTAAAAGGGGTCACTGTAAAAAACTGTTTAAGGTAGATGGATGTTGAGGTTGCAGTGAAATGTGTTCTATGGTAAAATATTAGTTGGATGTGGATATTGTGAAAATATAAACTAATTTGTAATCGGATGTGGAGAAAATGTATGGCTGTTCACACGTGATTTGAAACAGAATGCTAAGATGAGAATTTTAAGAAGTGATGTACAAGAAGACGAGAGAGAGAGAGAGAGAGAGAGAGAGAGAGAGAGAGAGAGAGAGAATGCTCTTATCATGTTTACTTTTGAATACATAAAGCTTTCACACAAAATTTAGTTGTAGTACAAGACAAAAGAAAGTGGTGAAAAGAAGAAGTAGTAGTAGTGTATAGGAAAATAAGAAAAAGGATAATGAACAGAAACGCTTTAAAGTTCTTTCATAGTCAGTCACTCATTAGAAAAAAATGTAAAAGAAAAGATTGCATGAAACGCTACTACACTTCATAATTTTTATTTTAAAAACTTATAAATAGAAAAAGGACATCATCGTCGCATTTTTCCATTAATGAAGGTTAAAAACCACCGTGTTGCTACGCTGAAATGTTTTGAAATGAATTATATAATGTCCTACTTTATTACCTCACACTATGACTGATTGAAGAAAATACAGTAGACACTGATGTAGAAGCGCTCCAATCCTGTCGGTCAGCAACCCCTTAATTGCTGATACAAATTCCGACGGTCCACAGCGTGTGTGTGTGTGTGTGTGCAGACGGCTTCATAGAACAAGATAATGGTTACTCTATAGTCTATACGAATCTCCTTACGATACAACATCGCACGCAGAGCGCAAAAGCAAAAACGTTTCAGAAAATTTGAATATTTTAGGTTGTAAAACTACAAAATTATATTCAAATTTGCTGAATTAAAAATGTCACGATTTACTTAAAAACTACGAACAATCATACGTATTCCCAAATAGTTTCTTTTAAATTATTCGAAGGTTTTGACTTTCGATATTTGCCATCAATGAAATAAAAGAAAATTAGGTTAAAAAATTAAAAACAAAACCTACCATCTGGCAATCATCAGACCCGACCACAAACTCCTACTACATTCATCACAAAAGGAACATTAGTGCTAAAAATATACACTAAATACGTGACGGAGCAGCTTTCCTTTAAATTGAATTATCTGTTTGAAGATTTTATTTCCCGAAAGTCCTTTAGTGATTCTCGCTTTTGGGTAGTAATAATAATGGTTGCAGTAGTAGAAGTAGTGGTAGTAATAGGAAGAGATTGTAGACACTAATCGACCAGGGAAGTACTCCGGGGAGAGGACGTTAGGCAGGAGACATGGAGTGCTGGAACTTCCGTTTCTTCTGCCACTGTTCTCCTTAGCTGATCTTTTTCCGTGTTTCAGCTACCCTGTGAGCAGCCCAGCATGCTCTCAAACAAACACGGTTTCCTTTATTCCTCACTACACATACGAGTACATGAATCTTACACACTGCACAATCTTTTCAAAATTAAAAAAGAGCATCGTTTTTAAGGACCTTGACTTCGGCTCTCTCCTCCTTTTATGGGTGGGGCATTTTTGAGGGCGCTGGCACTTGGCCACACCTTCCTGCATTAAAAAAGTAGTGATGAAAAGATGAAGTAAAGTTCAAGTTTATGTACGACTGATGAAGGTGTAAACATACACTGAAATGAAAGCTGAATTTCAAGATTTACTAAAGCAGCGGTTCCCAAATTGAGGTACGCGAGATGTCAACAAGAGCACGTGGTACAAAAAAAAACACCAAATACTAAAATAAAACTACAGTTCTTGATTTGCACGAAAATATAAAAATATAGTATCACAACAAGAGAGGGAGTGGACCATTTATCTACATACTGCGGAAGACTTACCGTTCTATTAAATATAATTATAAACAACACCAATGTCTGCAGTGTTGTTATCTGAGCTTATGTAGGCCTAGAAGGTTTCCTTCACTAAGTTAGAGGTAGGATTGAGAATAAGTACGCAGAGGTTATCGCAGATATGCCTATATTTTGACAGACATAATGTCTTTGGGGCTTACCAATCTGCTTCACAGATTGCTACAAGAATAATTACCGGTTCATGGATCAAGTAATTAACTTTTTAATGACAGGTAGACGGGTAAATGTTTCTTTAAACCAAGAATCATAAGTTTTATTGCTATTGAAGACTAAATATTTTGGTAACTACTCACTGAAATGGCACATTTTGGGGGTCCTTTTCCGATGCCTAAACGACACCTGTATAAACAGGAAGAAAGGCTGTAGAAACGTTGCATTGTAATACAGTTTATATTATTAGTGTACTTCCGGTGGGTCTGTAAGTCTCGTTAGTCGTGAAAGGGTTAATACATTTTAGTCTTTAAAGCTAGAATTAAATGTATTAACAATATTTAATTCTATATTTATAATATTGATCTAGATTCATAATATAATATAATAATATAATATAATATTGTGATACAAATTTATTGACATTGGGTGAAGTAGGGTTGGTAAGACAGGGAAAGGATACTTAAGGGGTACGTAGCCCAAAACGTTTGAGATACATTGCACTAGAGGTTAGCTCAGAAGAATTAGTAGGAAAGGGTTATGAACAGTGAATAAGTAAACACACATTGAACTTACATTCAGTTACTGAAAGGTATGATATAAATAGGAAACCATTCGTTGTTCTTTGCCTCTGTCATTTACCTTAACCCCTCTTGTTCAATCTCACTCTCTAAATGGAAAAAATTTGACATTCATGAACAGTTTATGTATATACTCTCTCTCTCTCTCTCTCTCTCTCTCTCTAAAAGGAATTATTTTGTTTAGGCACACCCCGAAATTTCATTGTATTTTTCTTCAAAGAAAATGGTAAAAGCAATAAAAGTTCTGACATGACTCAAACCACTCCATTTTTACTAAAATACAAAATGGCTGCTACTAACTGAACATGACAACTCTAGAATCAAAACCAAGCATTTTACAACAAGATGTTATAGAGATGACCCCATTACAATAAAAAAAATTGTCAAATAAATTTAATTTTCAGCACAATTTGACTCGTTTTGTTGAAACCTATATCACAATTTTTGGCTGCTCTAGAATAGTGCAACATATTGGCACTAAAAATTAAAAATGATAACATGAATTGCAAATAAAATTATCAATAAATGTTCCACATTTTTAATGTATAAATAATATAAAGAACATTACATAAAATTAGACAATAGTTATTTTATTATAGAAATTAGTGCTATATATTAGCACTAAAAATTGGAAATGACACTGTAAATTGCAGGTAAAATAATTAATGTTTACATAGTACACAGAACCTTACATAGTACAAGACAATACTTAGTCCAAGAAGCTAAGGCAAAATCTTTCTTGGTCTCTATATTTAGCATTGAACTGCGAGATTTAATTCTGGCTGAAATAAATCCTCCTCAAGCATCAAACCGAAATACAGAATTGGATGCCTCTGTAACAGGTTTAATGCAGCGCTCTACATTCTGAGTATGGTTCATATAGTTTGGCAGTACCTATCACTGCGTTTTCTTTAATGGCTGCAATTAGTTAGTTTCTTTGTACGAGATAGTTCACTTAGTTTGATGTTATCCCGCTTGATTAATTATCTGATCCCCAGTGGTGGGCACTGTTAACCAAAAAGTTAACTTCGCTAACGTTAATCCGTTAACCCCAATTTTTAACTCCGATAACGATAATCCGATAATTTTACTACAAAGTTAACGGAAGTTAACGATAATCCGTTAACGATAACTATTTATTTACTAACATTTAAAAAAATCAAGGAAAAAAGCTTTAAAACCCATAGGAAATGTTTATTTATGCAAAATCCAACAATAAATAGGTATTTAACTGTATTTTTATCAAGTTTTGCAACTTTTTTGCTTAATAACTTTTTTTTTAATTTTTAATAAAAAATGTACTGATTACATGTTTTGAAACCCTTGTAACCACTAACCATTAACTAAATTTTAATTTACCAGAGAATTATTATGGCGGGAAATGAAAGGTAAAATTAAATTTTAGGCACATTTATTAAAGACTATGACACAATGTGCTGGTTGCCCTTCAGAAAGACCAACTTCTCAAAGTTAGGCCCAACTGCCAGTCTTGACCTCTTGGGCCTCAGGATGTCCTTGCCGAGAGAGAAGAGCCGTTCCACTGCGGCAGAGGACGGAATTGGCAGACTGAAGTTATGGCGGTTTGAATTCATTCGCAGAGCGGTGATCTTCCGTGAATGACTCCTCGCAGTTAACGTGTTAACGGACTTTAACAGACTAAATATCGAGTTATCGGAAGTTAACTGGTCCGATAACGATAAATGGAAATTAACTTCCGTTAATAGTCCGTTAAAAAAAGTTAACTTCGTTAATTAACTGTTATCGGATTAACGCTTTAGTGCCCAACACTGCTGATCCCATTCATCTGCATCATAATTGATTTTAGGGACCTTGAAGTATCTCACTTTAACTTTTTCACTTGTCTCACTTCTCAGATTCAGAATTTTCTGCACCGCTTTTTCCTGTTTTTCCTTTTCTGAATCATTCAACATTGCTAAAACAATGTTTTCTGTGTAGGCAATGTACTCATTTCGAGTACTCATCGAGTCTTAACAACTGCTGTAGACTCAGTTGGCAAATGTTTAACCATTTTAATAGTAAAGTACACATGCCTTGGGTCGTCTATAGAGTATGGTCTAGACTTAATAGCAAACCAATCTGGTTCATAATGTGTAGCAATTAATTGTGTTAGTGCATAAAGATTCTTTGTTGGTTTGAGTGTTGCATCATAAAATGCTTACAAACCTATTGGCAAGTGTCAGCCATCTTGAGTGACTAATAAGCCCAGGTTTTTGACGGGCAAGGTTTTCATCCACCGTTTCACTTTTGATTGCACAACCTATATAGATCTTGTTGGTCACCACTTGGGTCATCAGCAATAAGTTGGGGTAATTTTGGCAATCCCCCGGCCACCATCACTTATAGGTGTAAACTTTACAACTGGATTTTGTTCACACAAGTGATTAGTCTTCCCAGTAGGACCATTGAATGTCCCCGCCACAGATGCTGTACCATCTAACTTTTCAAAGAATACCTCAAGGGCAATTCATTTGTAACGTACAAATGAACCACTGTAGTGGTCTGCCAAGTGTTTCTTCTACAAAATGAATTATACCACCCTTGTAGCCAGTGTTGGTGTTTATACTGTCACATCCAATGACCTCTGGTTATTCTCAATTTATCTTTCTTTAATAACTGGCACTATAGAGTTTGCTATATATACAGTATAACTGTATATATAGCCTTGCCGGATTCTGGTGTCTCACGAGGAACATATTCTTCACCCAGACTGCCTGCCAAACGCAACACAAACACAACCAAATATGGGGATGGAGTCATCTCTGTAACATTTTGCTGTACGATACTTAATTTTTGTGTTTGGCTAGACAAACTATTAGTATGTATTTTCGCAAAAATGAAGCAGTCTGAGTAATTTTAGAAAGTTTAAATTATTATTTCCATTTTTTCAACCATAAATACAATACAATTTTAGGGTGTCATTGCAATGTGCCCCTTTTGCTGCACCCTAATACGAGTACACACACACACACACACACACACGCATATATATATATATATATATATACAGGGTGAGTCAAAAGTCTCCATACATAGACAAAATGGTCATGATAAAACTAAAAGCAGTTTCCGGGTCACTGGATTGGCCGCCGTGGTCCCGTGGAGTGGTCTCCGAGGTCCCCAAACCTCACCCCCCTTGATTTTTACTTGTGGGGGCACTTGAAGGCCATGGTGTACCAGGTGAAAATACAAAACACGGACCACCTAAAGGAACGCATTCGTGATGCATGTACATTATTGTACACGCATAACACCAGAAGTGTTAACGCGCGTTTGCCATGACTGGGAGGAACGCATCCGTATGTGCATTCAGTGTAATGGTGCCCACATAGAGCATATTTAGTGACTTACAAGTGATTACATAATAAAGTGACCATTTGCCTATGTATGGAGACTTTTGACTCACCCTGTGTATATATATATATATATATATATAAATCCCACCTTATTTATGGAATTTTTCATGGTACCCAATACACCCATTCATCTACCAACCAAAGGAAGGATGAACAGCTAGTAGAGCTGCGGATTCGTTGTCATCGATGCTAACCAATGTATATATATATATATATATATAATATTAGCAAAATACTGATGATCCTTTGTGGTGATCACTGTCTCCTTATCAATTTAATGTCTTAATAAACATGGAAAATTCAGTTATTGTCAGACTGTATAATTCATATGTATAAATTTAGGATTCAGTGAGTATAGCGAGTAGTGATGAAGTTTACTTTGTAAATCGGCGATTTATTCTTGGTGCGAGGTTTCATTGGCTGCTTCGTCCTAACCTTCATCCATTTTGATGCGAACTGTTGTTTCTTGTGTGGGTGCGTGCCTTGGATTCCGCGTTAATCCTTTGGACCCTTCTGTGATGTAATGTATGAGCAGTTAAAGCGGAACTTCAGTGTTGACTTAACAACAACAACATCGCACGAAAGCCACAACAATAATACCATAGTAAGATAACATAGACAATGCATACGACAGTAACATACAGTCATAACTGAACGTGTTTGAACGTGCCTTTAAAATTCAGTAAAAGGAATTAATTTGGCTGTAAATAATGTAATTATATTCAGTCGAAATAGTGACTGATTAGGACACTTAAAAGTGTTAATTTTAGTAAAGTTAATAATGTTTTATTGCATTAATCCTTTTTAGCGTCTATTGGATTTGCTGATTGTATTTTGGTTAATGCCAGACGGTCTTATTCAGTCTTAGAGAAGACCCCTCACCATTGTATTCTGGCTAATGCCAGACGGTTTTATTCAGTCTTAAAGAAGACCCCCCACACACCCCCAAGTAAGAAAGGGTTAAACCTATCTAGCACGACTGAATACACAAACACCAACCTGAACCATTTTAATTTCAGCGCCACTGGAAACTCAGTTTAATGAAAATTAATGAAAATGAAAAGGTTTATTGGCAGACCATAGTCCATATGACAAATATTTATAATACAAACAATTCACATACTAAGGACAAAAATATATACAATTTATAAGAAATAATACAGTAATGTCGAAGTTAAGTGGCGCTACAGAGAGACGTTTTCGTACCAAGAATTCCATAGCTTAGAAGAAATACGGCAGGACTCATGGATAGCTGGGTAACAGTAAATTTATTTTTTACGCCATTGAAGTAATTAATTTTAGGAAATACTTAACTATTTGTAAAAGACACGTGGTATAAAACTTGGTGGGATGCATACGTTTATGGTTCCTTATAGGCATACTGATCCATAGTAATTTATACTGATTCAGCATACGTGTCATGGTTCAGTAAAATAATTGTTTATATTTGTCACATTGTCTCATTCTTGAATTCTATGATTATATGATTCTGGGTAACCAAAACTGTATAAAAAACCGGGCTAATGATTCTCTCTCTCTCTCTCTCTCTCTCTCTCTCTCTCTCTCTCTCCTCTCTCCTACTACTACTAAAATGCTAAAATAGGTTGAATAGTATAAAAAAATATTAATAGTTATTTTTATTATATATAAATGACCTTCCACGTTCATCTGATATACTGAACTTCATAATGTTTGCAGATGATACAACTGTCTCTTTTTCTTGCAAAGATGTTAATGCAGTTAAGAATATATTTCATTCAGAATTCATCAGTGTAATGAAATGGTTGACCACCAATAAACTCTTCCTAAATACCAGTAAAACAAATTTCATGATTTTTACTAGTAAAAGAAATGTATATCTTGATGAACTTAATGTTAATGAAATCGCCATAAAGGAGTGTACTGTAACAAAATTTCTTGGTGTAATGCTAGATAAGAATTTGCAATGGAGTGATCATGTAAATTATATCGCGAAAAAGATTTCAAGGAGCGTTGCTATAATGTTTAAACTTAGAAATATAGTCCCTAAACAAGTTTTATTGACTCTATCAAATTATCATACTCTTGTTCTTCCTTATATAACATACTGCACCCTTGTTTGGGGAAACTCCACTAACAACGCATTAAATGGTATCTTTGTCATCCAAAAACGAGCAATAAGGTTATTATCTGATGCTGATTTCCTTGATCACTCTAGTGCATTATTTAAAGAGCTAAACCTACTAAAGCTCAACGATATAACCAAACTGGCACATTTTATTTTTATTTACGAGTGTAAGAACAAAATCATTAATTTGCAATGGGTAAATAGATATTTTGTAACTCATCAAGAAATCCACTCGTATCAGACCAGAAATAGATCAAAGCTCGTTATACCTCAATTTAGATTGTCTTCATCTCAAAAACTACCCATTTTCATTGGATTGAAACTATGGAATGACTTGCATACCGATATAAAAAATATTGTGAATGTAAATTTGTTTAAAACCAAGTTGAAATCCCGATTAATAATGGCATACTAACAAAAATCTAGGATTAATGTCCACTAATATTGTTTCATATTGTAATACATGTTTTAACCATTAATAATACTTATTTACTTATTTATTTATTTATTATTATTAATTTATAACAACTAGCTGCTTATTTTTAATAAGAGCCCAGTAAAGCCTAAAGCTTAAGGGCCAAATTAAATAAAATAAATAGTCGAGCTTCACAATTATTCATGTCATTGTAAATTGAAAAAATTATTTATTTTATTATTATTAATAAAGGTTATTCTATTCTATTCTATATATGGTATAACACCGCACATATAAGCATGGTTTTGAATTCCCCAAAAGTTTAGCAGTACTTCTTTATGAAAATGCTCTGTAGCAATGTCTTAAGTTCCTTATCTGAAGATGCACTTAACGCAAACAAAGAAAGAATGTTATCAAGTTGTTCATTTGCATATGGTAGAAACTTTTTTGTAAAATGCATCCTTCCTTTGAGAGATAAGTGTCTGACCGCCGTTATTCTCCATGTTACAGTGCTCTGACCTACTTAGGGCACGTACTTCTGCATATTTGATACATCCCTACTTCCTTACATTTTGTTTAGTTCAAGGATTATATTTATCACTAATCGGCAGGAGTACTTGACAATTATACAATTAATTTTTCTTATATATACTGTATATATATACAGTATATACCGCCAGTTTTTAATCTATATAGACTTACTTTGATGTTGTTAATTATTTTTTTTAATTAGATGACATATAACACCATTCCTAATATATAAATAGACCACTTTATTCGCTGTTTCTGAATAGCGGGTGAACAGAGTGATGTATCTGTCGCCAGTGATAAGTTTGTATTTTATTATTATAACTGAAGCTATCGCATATGATAATATAGATAAAGGTTTAAGCAAATGACATGAGGGGTATATTTTGTCAAAGAAAAACTTGTTTATTTGTATTGTAGACTAACAAAAATATGGCGTGTTCTTGAATATCGTATTACACTAAAGGACTGAAACCTCTGTGAACTGCCTACGCTATTATTTATTATTAAGCTTTGCCTAGTCTAGATCACACCGATTAGGCTATAGTTTAGGGCCTTCGGCGAGATAAAGAAGAGAGTACGTGACGTGACGCTCCTTCGCTCTTCTTTGCACATTGATCCTTATCCCTAGAAGCTGCCATGATAGTTCTTTTGAAAGCGAAATAAGGAAATAGTTCCCATAAAAACATATTTGAGATGATAAGAAATAAGATTTAATTTTTTTAGAATTACGGCCTACATGACGGTTTCCAACTATATTTTCAGCTTGTGATATTTTAACAATGGTAACTTGGCTCTTTGTAAAATTATTTATATTATAAAGAGATGGAACTTACTCTGCAATATACTGTATATATATATGTTTTTTCAATGTTTCGTTTTCTCTATGGGTTTGTGACTACTGAGCAATATTCAATTATTTTTTAGAACTAGACGCCTCTTTAATTTTAGCATGATGTTTGCTTTTTTGCCGTGGAAGCGCTTCCAGATTATTTCTATTATTTTTTCTGGCTGTTGTGTTTTTAATGTTGTAGTGTTCTCTGAATTCTGCATCCGATGGCATTATTACTCCAAGATCCCTGACTCGTAGGTTCAGTATTATCTGTTTGTTTTGTAGTGCTTTGTACCGTTTATTCTGTAGCTCCTTGTTACCATATCTTATGAGTTGGATTTTTCTTCGTTGAACTTCATATTGTTGTCTTCCTCCCACCTGAATGCTGCTTCAATGTCACTTTGCAATTTTTCTGTAACCTTCATTTGATATTTCCTTGCATACTTTTGTGTCATCGGCGAAACACGATACGACATTGTCTATGATATCTGCGTCTATGTCTGCAGTCATTTATAAACAGCAAGGGAGCTAATACTGTACCTTGTGGAACGGAGATGATGACTTTTGAGATTTCAGGTTTAACTCCACTTAAACACTCGTGTTCTTTGGGTTACAAAATTAAATATCCATCGCCCCAGTAATTCGTGTTTTCTTAAGTTTGTGTGCTATATTCTATGATTACATTTATCGAAAGCTTTAGCAAAATCAGTATTTTGACCTCGACACAATCTTTCCAGTATTTTGGCTTGGTGGTCTAAAACTGTGATAGGCATAATGTTTCAGTTCTGAAGTCATGTTGGTTCGAACTGAATAATTTCTTTTCTTATAGGTAGTGAACAATATTGTCTCCAATTACCCGTTCAAAACACTTTAGGACCTATAAGTGCTAGTGGGCGATAATTCTGAGGTTCTTTAATGGGAGTGGGATTTGTCCTATGTTGAATAAGTTTTTCCATAGTAAGTATATATAGTGACTTGGCTACGTTCTCTTAGCATTGCTTCAGAAACCTGGCACTCCATGTGTCTGGCCCTGGTGCTTAATTTTCTCATGCTTCTCTCTTGTATTTGTGAAATTTCACTGTCTAAGCGTTCTTCTTCACTTCCCTCTACTGCGTTCTCGTCAGTGTTCTGTTCTCTATTTTCGCTATTATTCGCGTACTCTGACTTTTCTGGTGTTCTATTGGTAAATTTGCTGCAGTAATTCTTTCTTCACCTAAAGTTTTTATGTTTTCCCTTTTCCAACATTGTCCAGTCCCGTTTATACTACTTTTTATGTGCTTTTCCTCTTCATGCACTCGACAGTGATTTTATTATTCGTTCTATTCACCACTTTTCCATCCTTTCTTCCCAAAATGATGTCTTTCATTTAAATGCATTGCATTATATGCAGTTGAGGCCAGTTGTTTTGTTAATTTCATTTTCTCAGTGGTGGAGGTAGACAGCGGCACATTCCTTTAGGCATAGCTTGTTCTCATTCGTCTTCTTGATTTTATATTTTTACATTCCTTCCACCTATTCTCACTTTTAGCCATATTCTGTCTTCCTTTTTTACTATTTTTGTTTCTTTTTAGGGGGAATTTTCACTTTCTTTCGTTTCGAAATCGGAGACAACCTTGGTTTATGGCTTCTTTTCCTGTTTGCTCTTACGTTCACGTTTAGAACTGCGCTCATATTCACTGAATTTATTTTCGAACTTTTATTTTTATTTGTGTACGCTCTATTGCGCTTAATTTCACTTAATAAATTATTTTCACAGATTAACTAACATTCCATAAATATTTTGGTGGGGATAAAATTAACCGGCGAGATATTAGTCTCTTGTTATTCTGATGTTAATACACGGAAAGAAGAAAGCGTTCATTCAACACGAGGTACAAACACACACACACACACACACACACACACACATATATATATAATATATATATATATATATATATATATATAGTGTAACAAAGTCTGTATTCATAGGATATTTGCTTTAATAAATCTTACTTTATTGATCTCTGACGCCATTAGATTTTTTCTTTTGGGGACATCTCGAGTCAGTGGTTTACTCATCACGACCACACACCATTTATCACTTGAAGAAAAGAATTTATGAGGAATGCGTCAAAATTAGTGAGAATGTGTTTTCCACTGCTGGATTTAACATACTTACCAGATGTACTCAAACAACACCAATAGAACACCTGCACACAGAAACAAAACTGAAAGTTAGGGAACATTTAGACATGAGGGGAACACAATTCATGGCAGCAGCGACGACTAACCCACAACACCCTTGCCACTACATGTACAATCATGCACCAACACCTCGCACCATTAAGGTAACACCAGAGAAACATTATAACCAAATACTCCATTCCATACCACGCCCCACAGACATCACACAATACAGAAAACACATACACCACACCTAACCCACAAAGCACTGACACGACTCGGTCTGAATGCGGTCCTAGGTGCGAAGCCGCCACCCACTGACAGGTCAGAGACCAGCCTGAGCAGATCGGATCGAGTTAACTTAGAACGATTCCGATGTGGACATCACCCCGCCTTACAGACATATAAGCACAAACTAGACAACTCCACAGACGACACCTGCCACCTGTGCCAGGACACACCACAAACAATTGAACACATTATGACAGACTGTACCGCTCTAGCACAACAACGAATACAACACCACATCACCTGTGCGCTGAACCTCTGGTCCACCCCGGAGAGGGCGATCGGTTACCTGCGTGTCGCCGGCTTGCTCGATCAGGGTGGGCTGATCGGCTGACCAACACAACAACATACTTATCAGAATTCACATTTGCAAACAAATTTCTGGTATGCAATTCAATCATTACTTCAATAAAATAAATATCCTGTGAGTAAGGAATTTCGTTTTACACACACACACACACACACATATATATATCGGGTCGGCAAAATAAAAAAGGGAGACCTTTTAAATCCTCCATATCTCGGCAAATACAGTACATAGAACCATGAAATTTTAATATGTTAGTACTAGGTAATTTTATGGTTCGTATGCCATCTTTTAGCATTTTAGCTTAGAAATTGGATTTATGGCGAATAATCCAGAAAAATCTTGCTAATCATAGGTTCAAGTTGATAATTAAAGCGATTTTAATTAACGTAAGCCAACTGCAGGAGGTTTGGACAAGCTTAAGAAAATCGATAAAACAGGAGAGATCAAAAGAATACCAGGTAGCGGTATTAAATTTGGCCACCAAACAGTCCTGATTTAAATCCTGTCGATTACGGCCATCGGGAAAATTTATCACAGAATTTATCGGGTCAAAGTAAGAAATGTCGCTCATTTACGACAGATTCTTCTGGAAAAATGGGATGAGCTACCACAAGAACAAATCAATAAAGCCATAGATGAGTTCCGTCCTAGACTGAAAAAGGTTGTAGAAGTTCGTGGTAAACATATCGAGCAGTTTTTTAACATCAAGGTAGCACCATATGTCAGTACTTTGTAACTTTTTATCCACATATACAATACAGTAGTAGTGTAAATGGAGAATTTCTAGTGGCATAAAGAAATGTTCAATAAATCCGTAATTTTCATTAGTTTTCTTTGGAATCCGCTCACCGTATATGAAATTTATCTAGTTGTTGGTGTGGAAAAAATATTGAAATCTGACCATAACTTTGGATTTTACAAACAGAGTTCGAGGTCTCCTTTTTTGCCGACCCGATATATATATATATATACATATATATATATATATATATATATATATATATAATATATATATATATATATATATATATATACATACACACGAGGGATGTTCAAAAAGTTCCCGAACTGGTTATGCTGCGAGCGCATCACATGACGCACATGCGCGCCATGTGATGTATGTTGTAGTGTGACTCAGTCTCTGTCCAAAGGCGGTTACCGCTTGTTAATATCATATTTTGTTCTCTCGATATTTACTGTTTTGTGAAGTCATTTTGTGTTTTGTTGCATTTTGTGCATTTGAATAATGGCTATTGTTGAAGAACAACGTGTGTGCATAAAATTTTGCGTTAAGCTGGACAAGACTGCTTCTGAAACCCATGCCATACTGAATACAGCATTTGGCAATGACGCCTTAAGTCGGACAACCACGTTTGAGTGGCATAAGCGCTTTAAGGAAGGCCGAGCGTCGACGGAGGACGATGCAAGGGTGAGACGACCTTCCACTTCAAGAACTGATGACACTGTTGCTCGTGTTCTTGAAATGATTCGAGGGAACAGTAGACTGACAATCAGGGAAGTCGCGGACGAAATGGACATTTCGATAGGATCATGCCACACGATACTCAGAGAGAATTTGGGGATGCGTCGTGTGTCAGCCAAATTTGTGCTACGACGCATGACTGCCGAGCAGAACGAGCAACGTGTTGTTGTCTCTCAAGACCTCCTTCAACGTGCCAATCTCGATGGAAATTTTCTTAGAAACATCGTTACGAGTGAAGAGACGTGGGTGTACGGGTATTACGTTGAAACAAAATGGCAGTCATCGCAATGGAAGTGCGCGACATCCCTGAGACCGAAAAGAGCACAACAAGTCCAATCGAATGTGAAAGCAATGCTGGTCGTTTTTTTCGATTACTACGGACTCGTCCCTAGAGGTCAAACAGTTAACCAACAGTTTTATTTGGAAATACTGAAGCGCGTGCGAAACGCAGTAAGGAGAAAACGGCCTGAAAGTTGGAACGCAGGAAAGTGGATGTTGCACCATGACAATGCGTCCGCACACAGAGCGTTGTCAATTCAGCAGTACCTGGCGAAGCACAACGTCGTAGTCGTTCCCCAGCCCCTGTATTCTCCAAATCTGTCCCCGGCAGACTTTTTTCTTTTCCCCAAACTTAAATTTGCACTGAAAAGTCGAAGATTTCAAAGTGTGGAAGAAATTATTCAAAATGCAACAAACGAACTGAAGGCGGTCAGGAATACGGCCTACCACGAACGCTTTCTAAAGTGGAAACGCCGTTTGGAACGATGTATAACTGCACAGGGCGACTACTTTGAAGGGGACAACATTAATTAGATCGTGTGTTACCAGAAAGTTTTTGTGGGATCAGTCCGGGAACTTTTTGAACACACCTCGTATATATATATATATATATATATATAAATGGGTACCCCGGGTGGCCTAGTGGTTAAGATGCTGGGCTGCTGGTAGGGCGTGGTTCGGATTTCACTTTAAACTGTAGGTCTAAGGTGGAGTGAAAAGCTTAACCTTCGTCAGAATGAACAATTCGAGCGGAAGCTAACCAAAGGTGTATAAATGTTACACACAAACTGTGCATGGAACAAGGAACTCCTTTGGGAAAATTAAATCCACTAAAGTCCGAATAAGTAATGGTAAATACTAAAGTTTTTATTTTTCATGATGAAAACCCAATGTGGGCAACGGATCACTCGCAAAGAGGCCTTTGAGGCCTTGGGGTCTCTTTGCGAGTGACTCGTTGCCCACGTTGGGCTTCCATCATGAAAAGAAAAACTATAGTATTTGTCATTTACCATTACTTATTCGGACTATGGTGAATTTAATTTTCCCAGAAGAGTTCCTTGTTCCATGCACGGTCTGTATAACACAAAAGTTCCACAGGGGACCATCTGAGTTACTTATATATATATATATATCAAAGCTATTGACTTCTCCTTAGGGAAACGGAGCTTACAGATGAACAGAAGGATCAACACAACGGCAAACATTTTCATTTATTTGTACTTCAGACGTTTCGACAAATCTTTTGTCATCATCAGTGAATTAAGTCTTAAAACCTTAAAACAAATGACTTTTTACTTTTGTTTTAAGGTTTTAAGACTTAATTCACTGATGATGACAAAAGATTTGTCGAAACGTCTGAAGTACAAATAAATGAAAATGTTTGCCGTTGTGTTGATCCTTCTGTTCATATATATATTATATATATATATATAAAATATATGGATTATTTTGATGTTCTTGGTATAATATTTATGAGTGAAGTACTTAGGATAATTTAAATAATAAAAAAGAAGGGAGACATATTTCGGATTCACACTGGAATCCTTTATCAAGTCTTATATTGACGATATTTATAATAACTTTGTTGAATGAAGGCTGAAATAGACCTTGCAACGTTGCAGTAGTTCTTCGCATCGATCTCTTTTCACGCGGAGGTCAGGCTGGTGGCCTTACCTCTAGCCCTAGCTTGAGGTTATAGAGAATTGCTTTCCTGGGCTCTCCATCTCACAGAGCCAGGTACACCTGGCCCATCAGGGACTGTCCTGAGTCAAGAGACTAGTCTTCCTTTGAATATGTCCAAATGGACACCAGTTGTATTGTATTCCTGATGACCTTTAGTAACTAGTTAAATGGTCTTGTACCTCTGACAACAAAACTATTTTCTTTCAAAAATACTTAACAAATTACACTGAAATTTTTTTTAGGTCCTAAGACTATGTTAATCAGGTAAAAAGACGCATCCAGTTTCAGAACTGAGCTTGTGAATTATTTGACCTAAAAAAATTGTAACTAGCTATTAAACCTGAACTAGTTAAGTTGCAGGTAGTCTTGGGACGAACTCCTCACTTGGCGAGGCAAAATAAATTGATTTATTTAATTTTCTTGAAACGTCAAATGCAGGGGCGTTATTTCAAATTGGCTTGGAGGGGTGGCGAAGAAGGTAGTGAGAGGCCCCTCACATGTCAAAATTTATTAAGTGCTACTCACAATTAGGGTGGCCAGACGTCCGGCTTTAGGCGGACAGTCCGCCTTTTGAGCACTCTGTCCTTAGGGTGGCCATTTCCAAATTTCCAAAAAGGAGGACACTGCGTATGTGGCCGTACGTTAACATATATATGTAATATATATATATGTTAACATATGGCCAAATACGCAGTGTTCTCCTTTTTAAATGGCCACCCTACTCACAATGTACTTTATAATCAAATTAATATAAAGAGAATGATTAAATGGTATCAGCTAGACTGGTTATTTACAGTTAACTATCAAATTATTAAATTAAGCAATAAATCATGGAATTTATATCACCAAATGTAGTAGAGAATATCTTCTAGACTTCATTTTTGCAAAATCATTAACCAAACCATCAAAATTAAGGTTTTTGACCATTTCTTTTTCAGAGGTCATCAGGAACAATTAGGTACCTTTTTTTTTAAGAAACTATCATTTGGAGGGCCTTGGAGGCCCCCTGGTGAGCTGGGGGGGGGAAGGCGACCGCCCTTCACGGCCCACCCCCAAATGACGCCTTTGGTCAAATGACTGATTGCTCGTTCTGTATAATTTTATAGTTAATTAGTATGTCGCCTAGATTTTGAAAAGCGAAACGAATCATATATCTAATCATGCGTTTAATAACGATAATAGAATAACTAGTTTCATATTCAGGTTAATTCGTAAGTAGACTGTAAACAGTCAGTTATATGAGAAATATAAAAGGAAAAGCTTATCACTTATCCAAGACAAGTGTCGTAAACATGGTACAATATATCATATTTTCACTAGTTAAGTAGTCTTGGCTCTGTGACAACAAATCTATTTTCCTTAAAAAATGATTAACAATTTTATCTTTTTAACCAGAATCGTAAACTACTCTTAAATGTATACAAATCCATCAAAGTTAAAAACTTTTAGAAAACATGCTCGCATTATTGTATTAAATATAATAATAATTACGAAAGTAGGTTAAATTTGCACATTAAGTTGTTATTTAGTTATATTTTTACTATATATTTTTTATAACAAGGGGTAACCGAAATATTTGTACATTTTATACAGTATATACACGTGGTCAAGTTACTTTTGCGAAATTCGGGACGGTAATCGGATGCATTGTATTTTTTTAACAAGTAAGGTGGTCAGATAATATGTCAGTAAATCTTAGTTACTAGTCAAAAACACTATTACTCTATTGATACCAATAGTCAGATCACTCGCGTGAAATATGTGAGAATAATCAGATACACTGTTTTTCATTACGAATTAGGATAGTCAGATGATATACTAGTAAATTTTAGTTACTAGTCAAATGCACTAGGCAGATATTGTTAAAAAGTTGAACGACTTTCTTCAGAGGTTTGTGATCTTGTTCGGTTGACTAGTTTCATAATATAATTCCATTTGACTAGTAAATTGACCACTTCATCACGAAAAAAATTACAGAAAATTTTAGTATGAGTAAAACTAGTTAACTGACTGACAGTTTTATGTAAACTTAAAACAAATAACTAGGAGCATAGTAATTTAACTAACCATTATAGAGCGACTAGGAAACTGACTCAAAAATTTTTCTCCCTGTGTGACAGATCATTTTTGAAAGTTAAATATAATTCTGCAAGGTTCGACCACTTATATATAGCATCAACTACACAGAGACCAGATGAAATACTGAAAATTTTAATTTGTTTTGTGGGAATAGAAAACTAAAGAAAACTAAACATTATTTTCCTTTTCAGGCCAAATGTTTGTGGTTCCCGTCCTCAAAGTTATTGTTGTCCAGGATGGAAAGTAAGACCAGGCAGCGCTCTGTGTATTATTCGTAAGTATTATTCTATTGTTTATGTGGTCAGGTCATATCACGATTCATGCATGTTTAAAGTAATGTATTTACCCCCCTCATAACCACGTGACGTTCGTCGTTCTCTTGTTGAACCTATATTGTGAGGCTTTGATACTCCCATCTTAATAAATGGTCAAATATTTTTCCAAGTGTTTGAAGTTCTCATGTGGAATACGACGAGGGGCCTTGCCGTCACCCCTACTATTCGGACCTCTACCCATTTGGTCAACGAGTCACAACATCGACACTCTTAAAAAACTAACTTAACCTAACTTAGCGTAACCTAACCTATGCTAACCTAATTTAATCTAACACAATAACTTGTCGATTTTATGTCACGTTGATCAGATGTCGTTAGTCTGCCCTTACTCTTTAATGGTATGATCTGTTAAACTGTAAGGGCTACAGCAGTTTGCTTCAAGCAAACCACATAACAGTTTTGGGTAATATACGTCAAAAGTATATCTCAAAATTACGCAGAGTATAATAAAATATGATTCACTTTCGAGAAGAAAAACAAAAAAAAAGTTTTTTGTGTCCATTTGAAGATGAAAAAGAAGAAAAATGAAGATATATTGTCCAACAGTTAATCATGAGTTAGGAAAACCAGAAACTGATTCAGCGCTAGGCTAACCAATTCGACTAACTGCGCTAACTCCCGGATAATAATTACCAGCACCATCGGGGCTCGAACCCAACCCCCGACTTCAGTATCGCTTATAGGGAAACGGTGTTATCTGTAGAGCTACGAATCCCGGCTTGTTAATCAGATACACGAGTTCAATTTTTAGGTCATGTTACAATGGCGTCAGGACGAAATGTTATGCGATAATGTCGTCATAATTTACGGTACGTTTCTAAAATTTTGCGGCATTTCATTGTGGTTTGCGACATAAAACAATATGTCATGCACAATCAATATATATATATATATATCAGAATTTAAAAATTCAGGACTAACAACTCTGATTTTGAGTTATGCAATTTTATGAACATTATTACTTAAAGAATGTTATCCTGTTTCATTTCTAGAAAATTGTTTAAGCAAAGCCAAAAAGAAAAAAAAAAAAAAGAGGGTGTTATAATTGTACAGTTCAAAAGGGGTTTGATCCTAAAAAAATATTCTTAGCCTCTTTTACCATGTAACTTTTAAACACATTTTACGACCTTACTTAAAACAATTAAAATTAATGTAGTTTTTAAGTATAAAAATACGATTAAATCTCACCTAATAAGGAACAACCCAGATAATGTAGTGGGCTGTGTCTACTCTATCGGATGTAAACAATGCGACTCTGTTTGTATATAGGTCAAACGGGAAAAAATTAAGATTTCAGAGTAAAACAGCTTAAATAGACTCGTAGAACCGTAAATAATTCTCAAGCATCGTGGGACCATATTAATTGGAAAGGTTCTGAAAGTGTTGTAGAAAATAAAGACATAATTGAAATGAACATTCTAGAATGTATATTCATATACTTTGTAAATAATATCAATAGCGGTTTACGAACTTATGTATATATACACACACACACACACATATATATAAATGTATACAGTATATCCCGGCCTGGGTATCCTAGTGGTTAAGACGCTGAGCTGCTAATCGAGAGGTCTGAAGGCCGTGAGATCGAGTCCGGACGAAGACTTTGTAATATCTGACTTCCCTGGTGGTTTGTGGTTCGGGTTCCACGTTAAGCTGTAGGTCTAAGGCGAGCAATAAGTTTGCCCTTTGTCAAAATGAACAATTCGGGCCGAAGCAAAGCTAATATTTCAGCAAAAGTACGACAAAACTTTTAGGCTATCTCCTTCCTGTAAAGAGAAGTTCATTTATTTTTCACTAAAAAATTTGTTGTTTACAGTAAACAAATTCTTGTTAGATTTTAATTTTAATTTAATGAAATTTATCTTCAAGTAAACAGTAATTATTTTCAGTGATTTAGTCTACTGATAGTCATATATGACGGATTCGCCTTAAGTTTCAGTATCAATCAAAACTTCTCTCTCTCTCTCTCTCTCTCTCTCTCTCTTTATACACACACACACACACACACACATATATATATATATATATATATATATATGCACGTCATTTGATCCACATGTCGTTTAGGAGATGCAGTAATAAAGATGAGCCAAGTGCTTGCGCTAAAGCAAAACCATTATTTTGAAATTTGAAACCCTTTGCAGTAGGCGGGTTTGGGGGGTTTGGGGAACCGCTTTGATCTCGTATTTTCGATTCAACATAACTAAGAACATTATAGATGGTTTCTGCGTGTGGTGAAGATTGGGGTTGGCATAATTTTTTTTTTTACTAATAAGTTTATAAAGCGATCGAATTTTATGACTGAAGAACTTTTGATTACCACTTTTACAAACGGCCATGATGAAAAATAGGGATATTTTATTACGACCAGCTTAGAATGCAAAGGAAAAGGCTTCATTCTGATTATAATTTCCAGTTGTTACTTCAGCGTAATCATGTCATCATGTTTGCTAGATGGGGAAAATGGGTTAGGAAAGTGATGCTCAAAATGCGCGTGTGGTGAGGGAGAAGCGATTAGATTTGTAACCAATCCCAAAACCGGAGATGAATAAAACGAACTATAAATAAGATAAATTTGATATAAAAATGTTATTAAATTTTTAAGTTATTTATTGGTTATTTTTATTGTTTTACCTCAATTAAAAAACTGAGGTACGTACGAACGACTACTTTTATCTTATTTTATTATGGTAATCAAAGTCCAAATGCATGAATGATAATTATTAGTATTAAAATTTAATTAAAACTTAATTAAGAGTTAATTAAAACTAAGTAAATAGTATTAAAACTTAATTAAGAGTTAATTAAAATTAATTAAATAGTATTAAAATTTAATTAAAACTTAATTAAGAGTTAATTAAAATTAATTAAATAGTATTAAAATTAAAATTAAAAATTATTTAAATGAAATTATAACGAACTTTTTTTTTTTTAATAATCTAAAATGTTCGCTACTTTTTCAAATTTTTTCATTAAACCAAATTAAATTTGTTCATTATACTATGCATCAATTAGATTATCAGTTTGTTTATCGAAGAAGGGCATGACTAAAAAAGACAGGACCATTTGGTTGAGGAACTAAAGACTCGGGTCAGAACTTCACTCTACGGTATTTGCAATCCAAATTTGGCTTTAGCTCGGTGGATGGGAAATTACATAGCTATATATTACCTTGGTTTTGCTTCCGCCCGAATTGTTAATTCTGATGAATGTCAAGCTTGTTTCCCTACCTTAGACCTACAGTTTAGCGCAAAAGCCGAACCACGATCCACCATAGGTGGTCAGAAATTACAGTCCTCGCCCGGACTCGATCTCACAATCTCAGCATTTTAACGACTAAGCTACCCAGGGTATCCAATCTATTCATTTACCTACCGACCAAATTTTTTTGTATGGAAGGACGAACAGCTAGGTGAGCTGAGCGCCACCTGTCATCGCCGGGAATCGAACCTGGGGCCGGTGGCTTCATAGTCGTGATATTTACCATTACCCCACCGAGGCGCATATATATATATATATATATATATAAGTGTCTCTAGCCCATGTGCCTAGAAGTTATAAGCACTTGTAGTACATGGTATTAAGAAACAGTCATGACAAGATTTATAATGAGAAAACAGTGCCAGTAATATTTTCACGTACAAAATCTAATGTGTGAAAAATGAGATATTCACAATTATTGGCACCCGAACTTTCTCTTCATGGTACACAAAGACTTTTTTTTTCACAGTAGCAAATGCTCCAAGTTGATATTGTTATCAATTTAGTAATCTAGATTCTCACTTGGAAGTACTAGACAGAACGGTCTAATCAGAAGATTTACCGTATTTGGCATCATGGTGAAGGTGAAAGAGCTTTCCAGTGAGCTGCGAGAGAAGATTGTCAGGCTTCCTAATTCTAACAATGCGTACAAGAAGATATCAAAGACCCTTTCTACACAGATCGACAATTCGCGACATCATAAATAAGTACACTGCTGTTGGAACTACTGTAACTCTTCCAGCTACTGCTGAGGATCTTAGAAAAGATTTGGAGTCATCACGACATTGAGTTTCAGTTTCCATCACTCGACATACACGGCATTATGGAGGCTTTCATGGAAGGGTTTCTCGCAGGAAACCTTTTCTGAAGCTTTGCCACAAGAAAAAGCGTTTACAATTTTGGCAAAACACACGTGAGTGTCTCTGAAACAATGGAAGAAGGTATTATAGTTAGATGACACAAAAATAGAGTTGTTAAACCATTCTCGTTAGTAGTACGCGTCCCGAAAAGTATGGGAAACATTTCAAGGAAAGAATACTGTCCCTACTGTCAAGCATGGAGGAGGCTGTTTTTTACTTTGGGTCTGTTTTTCATTTGCTGATATAGGAAATCTCGTGAGCATTATGAGTAGAATGGATTCCACTGGTTATTAAGATAATTTGGAGACAAAACTCAAGCAATCGGCAGACTAAAACTTTGTCAGCACTGGTGCTTCTAACCGTACAACGATCCTGAGCATACATCAATATCTACGAGGGAATGGTTCAAGAAACGCGAAATTAATGTAATGGAGTGACCTTCTCAGAGTTCAGATTTAAATCCGATCTTAAATTTGTGGCAAGATCTAAAGATAGCGATTTATCAACGAAGCTCTTTGAAACTGAATCAATTGAACAGTTCTATATTGAAGAATGGCAGAATATCGCAGTGAAAAAAATGCCAAAATTGATAGCCAGTTATAAAAAAAAATTGTATTTTAGAAGTAATTAAAGCAAAAGATGGTTCTACACGCTATTGAATGTTGAGGTGCCAATAATACTGAATCTGTTCAAATTTTCGCAACGCTAAATTTATAAAATCTATTGTTTACTATTGCTTTTCTCTAGAGCACATGCTGTACGTTCTCTGTTCCCACCAATTTGATAAACAGTTAGTTGCATCAATATCATTTTAAATACCATTTGACAAAACGTCTAGATGTGTTTTTTTTTTTGACAGGGGTGCCAATAATTGCGCAGTGTAGAGACCAGCAGAGCCGTACACTACTCGTATTAAGTCGTGACCCCAGCCATTGACAGGCTAATTCGGTTAATATTTCCCTGTGTTATAATGAGAAGTGCACCCAGTAGCTCAGTAATTACGGTGCGACTCTGAGCGGCGAGGCTCTGGTTCGCTTCCGCCTGCTGGCTCCTGGTTTGGTTTGAGTTGGCCATTTATCCTGTTAATACTCGAGCTAAAGGTGATCCTTGGGGCACACACATCTTCACATCGTGGGGAAATGAGCTTCCTGGATGTTACCTTTTGCTTCCTGGATGTTACCTGGATGTTTACCTGGATGTTACCATTTAGAGGTTTACTGTGATTACAAGTAAACCTAATTTGATTGTTGTCTGTTATCAGCATAACTTTGTAGTTAGTGAGCCAATGTGCTATGATTACAGATTAACTTATTTCAACTAGAAGTGCGTGGCTGTAAGACATGTTTAATATGGGAGCTTTCTGTGCAGAGGAATTTTACAGCAAATTTGCAGACTTATGTTAGTATTCGATTTGATTTCAATTTTGAACATTGGTATTGGATCCTATGAAAGTCTCTTTGCCGTTGCTGTATTTTGATATTTCTACAGTTGTACATAACTTTTGTCATTAATTTATGGTACACTTTGTTTTTCTATGAATTTTAAATTCTAAACTGTTTTTTTCGCATTTGCTTGGTGCACTTAGACAATGTACTAGGGGCACTCAATATATTTTGCCCCACCCTTTTTTCTTAGCTAAATAATAGGCCACTGGGCTGAAATGTCTTTTGGGCCGTAAGTTTGAACTTTCTGCTCTTCACATAACCGGATTTTTCCACTTTGAACCTCCCCTCCTTGTATAAAACCGATGATTAACGCAGTTTAAAAAATGCCGTCTGACAGTGATGTGCGTCGTAAACAGAGAGCTGTTATCGAGTTCTTAACCACAGAGAAGGAAACGGTTGGAAATATTCACAAACGTCTACAAAACATTTACGAAGATGCTGTTGTTGATCGAAGCACAGTTGGACGCTGGTCTAACGTGTGAGATTATCGAAGAGAGGGAGAGGCAGCCTCGATGATGAGCCACGCAGCGGTCGCCCGGCATCGGCTGTGACATCTCACTGTGCAACGTGCTAACAGCATCATTCGATCAAATCGGCGCGTCACATACAAGGAGCTATCACTGGAGCTAGGAATTAGTGAAGGAAGTGTGAATACGATAATTCAGCAACTGGGATACTCAAAAGTGTGTTCACGGTTTGTTCCTCGCGAACTGACTGAAGATCACAAAGCCCAAAGAAAAGAAATTGCTTCTGAGTCGTTGGTTCGATACGAGACAGAAGGGGATGACTTCCTTTCACGAATTGTGACTGGGGATGAGACTTGGGTATACCACTTTGAACCTCAAACAAAACGCCAATCTATGGAGTGGCATCATGCAGACTCTCCACGCAAGAAACAGTTCAAAATGGCTCCCTCTGCATAAAAGGTTATGGCCACCTTCTTCTGGGACATGAAAGGGGTGATTCTGGTGGACGTTATGAAGAAAGGACAAACAATCAACTCAGAGGCATATATTGCTACCCTACAGAGACTCCAGAGACGTATAAAGCGAGTTCGACCGGAGAGAAAACTGGAAGACGTCCTTCTTTTGCACGATAACGCAAGACCACACAGCAATTTGCAAACGAGAGAGGCCATCACAAAAATGCGCTTGACTGTGTTTACCCCACCCTCCATACAGGCGCCGCAAAGCTGGGCACTTGCGGTTTTTTTTGCGGTACTGCGGTACTGCGGTACTACCGCACTACCAAACCGGGACCGCATAACGCAGTACCGCAAAGGATCGCTGAAAGTACAGCCTGTACTTTCAGCGATCCTTTGCGGTACTGCGTTATGCGGTCCCGGTTTGGTAGTGCGGTAGTACCGCAGTACCGCAGTACCGCAAAAAAAACCGCAAGTGCCCAGCTTTGCATGATACAGCCATTCAGCCCGGATCTGGCACCTTCAGACTTCCATTTGTTTGGGCCAATGAAGGATGCTATTCGTGGAAGAAAGTTTCAGAGTGACGATGACGTTGTTGAGGAGGTTAAGAGGTGACTCCAGCGGAACCCAGCGGACTTTTACCAGCAAGGAATAAAGACCCTTGTTTCGAGGTGGAGGAAAGCCGTAGAAAAGGATGGAGACAATGTGGAAAAATAAAAACTTGTAAAAAAAGGTATGTAACTACTTGTGAACAAAATTTCTGGAACTTACAAGGAAACTTGGAAAGAAAAAAAAAGGTAGGGCAAAATATATTGAGTGGCCCTCGTATATTTAGTTACGGCTTTGGATCCTTTGAGCCGCCTATTAGGAGAGAAATTAGTTTTGAAGAGAGCCTAACAGCCCTAACCTATCGTAGTCCCAGTTTTGACAAGCTCTGTAAATGGAAAGAATTCTTTTAGAAAGTCGTGATGGGAATCAGTCGACAGAAAATTTAATAAGGAAAACATTTTCATTTTTCGGGGAATTCGGATAAGAAATGAATAGCTTAGCTAGGAAACAGCGAAAACTAAGAATTTTTAAAAGCCTAAAATCATCCTAGAGTTTCGAGTGCATTCACTGGTACACGTAAACTTAAATACTTAATTTTGTTAATTTCGAAACATAAGATAATACTTTTAATTAATATAAGTTATCTTTGAAAACTAAAATTTCTTGTTCATTACAAAACTAAAAATTAAGTTCGTACGAAGCTTGTACGCACCTGAAGATTAATAACATAATTAGTCTGGAGCTGTTATGTATTATGGGAAAGCGTAAAGCTATTGGTCACGTGACTCTCGTGTGATAGGGTGTGATATCTAATTTGAAAGTCAAATTATGTTCCAAATTAAGGGATTTTTAAAATATTTTAATTACAAAACTTTTACACTTAAATTTGCATTTTATAAAGTGATAGAAAGAATTTTATGAATTTCTACGTTCCTCCAGTTCACGTACATTCCTTGGTAGCCTATTGGTTAAGATGCTGGGGTGCTGATCGGTAGGTCGTGAGGTCGAATCTGGTCGAGAAGATTGTAATTTGCGACTTCCTCGGAGGGTCGGAATTCGGATTGGACGGTGGGATGTTAGAGCTAAGTGGGACGAAAAGCTTGACCTTCGACAGAATGAATAAGTCCATGGATGGAAGCAAAACTAAGTTTTTTTTTTAAAGATTTATAATAGTGTAATTCTTTATAGCTAATTAATTTGTTGATTAACTGATCTTTACAGCTTAATCTATTGATTAACTGTTCGAAAATGCAATTTTAGTATTTCGGTATGATTTAGTCCCTTCCCTGTATTCCTGATTTATCCCCTTTCCTATACTGAACCACTCGTTTCGGAACTTCAATTATAACAGTAGCTCAGTGGGTAACACCATTTCCCTATCAGCGAAGTAAAGACTGAGGTATCGAAACCCGATGATGCTGGTGAAAATAATACAAGAATTGAAACAATGGATGGGATTGTGGCCCTTTTCACTACTGTTTTATCTTCGAACCCCTTTTCATATGAGAGATTCACGAGGTCTTTATAATTAAGGAAAAAAGGGGAGATTACTATTTTCTGAAAACTTTCATTTTGCATATATATAAACAAAATTAGATAAACATTTTAAAGACTAAAAGACAAAAAAAAAACACCTGGTTCTTTTATTTGGTAAAACAAATAAACAGGTGTTGTTTCATTTACAACAAGAGGAGAGGGAACAGAAATTTCAACAAAAGTGGGTGCTGAAGTTCTTTCTGTAAATGAAGTTGCATCTCATTTACGTGTCGATTTGACAGTCCGTTTAAGAGATTCAAGGAAAAAAGCTAACGCGCTATACGCCATTGAAACTAAAATTTTAAGGTGTTAAATATAAGAAAATGCGTCAATTGTACATTGCTGACATCAGGTACTCCTTAACTAATTAGTGAAAATAAATTAAATAACTTCTAAATGAGTGCATACGGGTTTTCATTACTTTTAAAGACAAAATTCTAGGCGCACGGGCTTGTTAGCATTGGGGAAAGCAAATGGTGTGGATCCGATTAATTGGAAGTTAAAAATTAATCGAGATCGGGTTTACTAACTGAATATTGGCACAACTGTAAAACACACACACATAATTTAACGTAACAAATGCAGGGATTATGACTGAAAATGTGATTTTGATGAAGTTCAAAAGTTTGAACGATCTTTTAACGATTGATAAATTAGACACTTTTCTTATACGATAAACACCAGACTGATAAATTTAATGGAAAAGCAATTGAACAATGATTAATTCTTTTTTAAATCGCGATCAATTAACTCTAGTTGCTGATAACTTGTGGCGATTCTATTGTAGTAAAGTTTTCCTCGTCTTGTGAAGATGTTTTAAGTGTTTAAAGAATATGAGTTATTTTCTTATTTCATCGTTTTATGCTTACTGAAAGAACATTGACTTTATATTTATGTTTACTGTATATTGGCGCAGTCGTGATAGAATCTGACTATTAATAACTGAATTTGTTCCTGTCAGCCGTGTGCATGCGCAACTGTGGCGGTGGCAGATGCGTTAGGCCTAATCTTTGCATGTGCAGCGGTGGAGAACTCTCCGCCATTTGTCCGTCCGGAGGAGTTGGCAGAGGAATTGGCAGAGGAACTCGGGTAGGAGTCGGTAATGGCCTCCCTGGATTTTACACTAAAGGTGAGTCATCCTTGAGGTTTTCATTATTTATATTCGGTTGTCCAGCCACCAGTCAGTGAATGTCTATACATATAAATTTGGCGCCTTCCCATTTGCGTATTCCCACCGTCTTTTGTTCGTTTGTAATAAAACGTTGGTTGCAGTTACGATGGATAAGGAAATACTAGTAACTAAATTGTTGCTTTTTATAATGAATATATTTAAATATTTTAATACAAATTTCTAATGTTTTCATTTAAATTTTTGCATATTTTTAATTAGATTGTTTTATTAGCGTATGATTTGTGTTTGTAAATGATAGTTTTGTTTAGTTGCTATTGTCCTAACGAATCACTTTGTCGAACCAACTACTAAGTGAACACACAATTTCAGAAAGAAGTTCATCGAAAAATATAAAATTAAAAAAAAACCTCCAGAGTTACCAATTAGTAATTACTAATTTTTGTTTTTCTTGTTTTGAACGTAAAATAATAAAATTTCATAAGAAAAACAAATTACTAATTAATAAACTTTAAGGCATTTTAAACATTATTATTACTAGTTAAAGTGGGTCCTACGGGCTCATTTAGCTAGACCTGCAGTGCTGGGGCCTTTACTTAAAGTAAATAATAAGCTTTCACTGCCTTAATAATTTCTTTTTAAAATCGTCGGTATCCGATTTTAGCTTTTGAAATAATGTTTTTGACAGACTCTGCCTCATTTATATTATAAATTGTGTGAACTCTCTCTCTCTCTCTCTCTCTCTCTCTCTCTATATATATATATATATATATATATATACCGGGTGCGGCAAAAGTAACGCCCTTTTAATAATTGTATCTTTATAGTTTTATACAGTAATTTTTTAGTTTTATATTGTATCATTTTGTTATTTTTTAGTTTTTACTGAGAAAGTACTTATTATTTTTCTTAAAATGCTGTATTTTTCTTAAAAACCTTATTATTTCTCTTAAAATGCTGTAATTGATTTATTTCCTTCAATAAAAGAGAATAAACTAAAAAGGGCGTTATTTTTGCCGCACCCGTTATATTCAGCGGAATTAGTCTGAGGCTCTAATTTAACATTTAACTGAATTAAGTTTATGGATTAAATTAAAGAAATGTATAATATAGAAAAATCTTATAAGCTACAAGAAGATCTTCATAGATAAATTGCTTATGGTAGTAAATGTGATAGAATTCAGTTTTCAAAAATACAAAGGACTCCATTTTAGCAGAAATAACGAAAACTTTAGATATGAGAGGCAGAAAAACTAGTAGAGGATGTCAGACAGGGAAAAGATCTTGATATACTGTAGTTAGTGGTGATCTAAAGTTTTCTGAACAGTACTTAAAGGCTAGGAATAAGGGAAATAAAATGCTAGGTGTTATTAAGAGGAATGCTAGTTAGAAAAGTAAGGAAAAAATTTGCGGATTGTATAATGCTTTTGTTAGGCCTCAGAATACTTCATTCAAGCTTGGTCACTTCATCATATGCGAGATATAGATATGCTTGAAGGGATGCATGCAACTTCGGGCTTATCCCAAGCTGAGGAAAGTTGGAATACAATGAAAGATTAAAGGAATTGGGCATATTTAGTTTGAGAAATGTTGCTTGGTTTGGGTAAATTAGATGTAAATAACTTTTTCTTATTAGTCTCACGGAAGAACTCAAGGGCATAACAAGAAAATTGATAAATGCCTTGTTGACTGGATCTACGAAAACAGGGGCGCATTTACAGTGTGCAAACTATTTCTCGGGATGTATTATTTTAGTGTGTTAATGAATGACAATATTTTGTAATGCACATAACAGATATATTTTTTTAACACACGCAAAACACATGCGGAAGCCATTCGGCTTATTAATGTGATATTAAAGACTATAACTTAACTATGTACACATACAGTGTATACAGCTACACTTGTAGGCTACACAGTTGTAATGCACTTAATAAACATCTACACAGTTATTGTAATGCACTTAATAAACAGCTACACAGTTGTAATGCACTTAATAAACAGCTAAACTGTACAGCTTACTGTACTGTAGATAGAGTGTAGATTTGTAATGAATATTACATAGGACGCTTCCTGGCTTTTTGTTTGGAAAACTGCGTGATTGTGTCCTCGAAACTCACCGACTGCAACACCTCATGCTCTATACTCAACAGCGCCAGGGACGAAAGGCGCTCCTGGCCCATTGTGGAGCGAAGGTAATTTTTGATCAGTTTGAGTTTCGAGAATGAACGTTCACCAGAACAGTTCGTGACAAACATACACAGGTATATTCTCATTGTTATTTCCATGTTTGGGAATGTTCCTTTCAGTTCGTTTGTGTTCATATGCCGATAAAATCTGTTGCACACGTCTTCACGTTCCGTCTGGGATTCTGTTTCACTTTCGGTGAGTTTCATTAGGGCAGCGAACTGCACAACTTCTTTTACCAGCTCTTTCTCCAGATCAGCCGGATAGCATTCTACTAGATGTTCAGCTGACCGTCGATGTCCAGGACTAGAAGGAAATACAAAAATTCAAATTTTTTCTGCAGGACAGCGTACGCTTCTAGACGAGTGTTAAGAGTGGTACACAGTTTATCAATTATCGGTAGAAATGCAGTGGTCCGAAATGAATCTCTTGGTGTCAGGTTCGTATCTTCGGCAGTTCCGATTTCGTCATGCTGGCGCTTTCTCTTTGTGCGTTGAGTCGATTCCTTGTATACTCAATGACCACACTTTCCGATGCCCTGGTCCTCGAATTCGTCAAATCTTGATCTGAGATCTTCAACAAATTGCAGTAGTGATTTCAGCAAGAGGGTGGTTGAGTCTAACGACATTCCTTGTTTTTGCAGAGATGCATTCGTTTTTTGAAATCGTTCGAGAATATTGTTCCATAAAATCAATAAAATGGCTGTTTCGAGTTGTTGAAGCTGTTTAGACAATCCCCTGGCTTCGATCCTGGCTTCCGCAGTTTGGCTGGTATCTGCTGCTAGCTCATCCAGTACCACGATATTCTCGGCGTAGCCTTCGGTTAAAGATTGGACGGCATCTGATCTGGCTGACCAGCGGGTATCGGAGAGACCTTTGTCGACCTTTAGTTTCTCACTACAGGAACTACTATCGAGAACCTCTACATCGAGGCCATCGGTATGTCGAGGAGACGAGAAACGTGTAGACATTCTGAATGAGCATAAACAATTCAACGGCTGCTGTGCAACTGTCCAGTGTCCACTGCTGCTTTACCCACAAGATTTAGTGAGTAGCTAACGTTTACAAATGGCACAAAAAGTTTAAAAATGGAGAAACATCGCTTGAAGACAAGGAACGCAGTGGCCGCCCTTCCACTTCTCGTACGGATGAAAATGTCCAACAGATTCGATTTCTGGTACGAGCAAATGTTTTTCCATTTTTAAACGTTTTGTGCCATTTGTAAACGTTAGCTACACTGAGATCATCATTTCCAAAATCTTTTAATCATTTCGTTCGCCTCCGAACGCGCGTTGTTCCATTTCAGAGATTTATACGTACTGCAAAAACGCACCCTCCTTTTAAGTGCTCCAACCAACTACTGACTCATGATAGCAGATTTTGCTTCAGACTGCAGACGCCAGAAGGCAGGAAGATTCACATATGTAAACGGTTATTTCTTATTTACATTCATTTGTCCGTAGAGTAGCAATAATATATATATATATATATATATATATATATATATATATATATATATATATATATATATATATATATATATATATAAACAATTTATTCACAAATTAATGAGTAAAAATATTAAACCCATTTCTACCACCCGAATTTTGGAAAAAAAATAGAATTGAGGTTTAAAATCATATGCCCGATTTATAAGGTACACTCAGTTAGGCCTAACATAGATTAGTTTAGGGTAAGTTTTTAAAGTATTTATAAGATGAGGCCTATTTAGTTTTTATTGTCTAAAATTTAGCTTTGTTTCTTCTGTGAAAAGTGAAGATGAATAAGGCTAAAATTCTGAAGTCCCCATTTTTATTTTATTACAACTTTTTACAGAGAAATAATGTATGAATTGTCTTGCATTTTTATTTTAGCTTTTACTTTGAGGCAAATCCTTCTCGTTCTGATGAACATTTGTCATTATAGATTCTGTAATAAAAATAACAGGGTTTACCGTCTAAATTATAGAAAACGGGCAACGTTTTCAGATGTGGGTAGAAATCGATGTGTGGTTAGGAATTATTTTAGAAAAATCTGGAGCTTAAGGAATTCTATTACATATTCATGATGTAAGAATAATTCGGAACAAAGTGGCAGAAGTTTGAAGAAGGACGTCTTCTAATAAAGGAGATCCTGCCATTACTTTATTAATATAAATATGAATTTCAATATATTTAATGAAATTTGAAATAATTTTTGATTTTTATCGATTTTTGTGATTTTTCAGGAGTACTGTAAGATTTGTTTTGATATTCTGATGAACATTCAGTGATATTTCTCTTCCTCATCAGAAACTAATGGTTATGACGGTGTTAGAAGCAGATACAACGGTGGTCGTGGTGATGGCATAGACGAAAGTGGCATAGGGGATGGAGGGCGAAGAGATGGAATTTTTTACGGCGGCAGAGACCGTATTGGGGACGGAGACGGCATTAGAGACAGGGACGGTATTAGAGACAGGGACGGCATTAGGGACAGGGACGGTGTTAGAGACAGGGACGGTATTAGGGACAGGGACGGTATTAGGGACAGAGACGGTATCGGGGACAGAGATAGTAATGGCAGTAGAGACCGTATTGGAGTAAGGGATAGGGATAGAGATAGGGATAGGGATAGGGATAGGGATAGGGATGTAGTTGGAGGGTTGGACTACGATGGAGCCGGCTGCACCGTCCACTGCCTAAACGGAGGAACCTGCATTGGCAACCGGTGTCGTTGCAGACCCGGCTTTACTGGGGAAAACTGCGCTGAACGTAAGTCTTTTTTTTATATCTAGAAATTTGTAATAAGACAAATAGTAGTGACATTCATATAATAATTAGCATAAATTTCTTCAAAAATTATTCTTATTCTGAACATCAGCCGTGTGTCGAGAACCTTGTCTTAATGGCGGAAGGTGCGTCGGTCCTGACAGATGCGCATGCGTGTACGGGTTCACTGGCAGGAGATGTGAAGCAGGTAAAGAAAAATACGGGTATTGGTTCAACATTATTCAAGTCAGCCAGTCCTTAAATAATTTCGATTTTACTCAAGTGATCATTCTTCTGATAAACTATAAGTGAGATAGTTACCAATTTACTAAGCAGACTAAATCTTGAAGTTAACGTTAAATGTATTAGAGTTTAAGTAAATCATAGAAAGTTTCAATAAAGCAGGATATTTAGGTTTACTTTATAATAATTTTATTAGTTTTTAAAAGGTAAATTTCACCTTGTGTTAGAGTAGCGTCTCTTTCATTCATTTATCCTTAAATGTAAAGTACAGAGTGGCCACAAAATCCCTTTGCAGTGACATTACAGCCTATCTGTATGTTGCCCTTGTTTTTCATGTAAAGGGACTTTGTGGCCACCCTGTATGTGAAATTACGTTATTTGGAACATATACAGTACTTATATATTTTGTATTTTTGTATTGAAAATAGTTTTGTAAGGGTATTTTGCATAGTGCACTAAAAATACGGTTTGTACTTTGGAATAACTAAAATAGGCTTCTGAAGCCTATCATCTTAAAATAATCTAACAATTAAAATGAGCTTTCTTCGTTAGTACTGAGGTGTCAGGCTTACTTTTCCTCGCCTGTCAACTTCAGATTGTTCTGTGACATTATGAAGCGTGTGTACCAAGTAAATTATAGAAGATTTCGGGGGTGATTCGCAATTTCTTCTTAATTTCTAAACTAAGCACCATTTTCAGTTTGATGTAACAAAATAAATAAAATCAATTATTAGAGTATTTAACAATTTTTTTTTTATTTTTCTGCAGTGGGTAACTCCAGGTATACACTGTCGGTTAAAACTATAATGTCATTCATTATCCTGTTTACTGTACAAATTATACTAATGTTGTATTTTTGTTTTATTTTTGAGATATTTCAAACTCAAAAGAAATTATTTATGTTTTAATAAATCCTCAAGAAGTTATTTCTAGACACTTCAAATTAGGGATCGAGAAGTACAGTGCTCTGCCAGAATAAAAAGACTCCCCTCCTAAAGCAACGGAATGGTCTTGTGGCATTGTTCTCTTGAAACATGATGTCCTCCAGGTGAAATTTCTATTCCGAAACAAAGGAAGAAGATTCTTATCTAAGATAGATATATAACCTTGTGAATTAAGACGTCCCTCTACGAATACAAGGTCAGGTTTTTCCAGAGTACCAAATGCCTGTCCTGTTTGTATCAACAGCACAAACACCGGATTTCATATTGGGTTGCCCCAGTTTGGGATTGAACACACTTCCACAGGTTCTTCATAACCAATTTAGGGCGGGTTGATATTTTGTATTCAAAAGTGACACATTGTGGGGTTTCGTATGGGTCGCAGTAGTCACCCAGTAAAATGTTTCGCGTATCTAAGTCTCCTACCCCCCCCGGCACAAATTTTCGGTTTTTAGTTTCAATTTGCCAAAATGTACATTTTTCAGTAAAAACTCTGCTAAAAATTGTTTCAGCTGTGTTAAACTCGTGTTTCTTATTTTTTTATTCAAACTCAAAGAAAATGACATTTTTGAGTGTTTTTTAGTATACAGTATACTATATATTAAGATAAAAAATAAGGAACAAATTAATGAATTACATAACATTTTTGAGAAATTAAACAACAGAACTTGTCTTCTACAAGAAAAAGGAAAAAACATTACCTAATGAAGTGCTCTTTTGCACGATGCATAAACTTAAGCTATTTCGAAAGTAACACTGCATATTTATTTATTCTACTGTCCTTTCCATTCAAATTTAGGTAATCTTTGCCGTGATTCCAGTAGGTTAAGGATATATTTTTTGCGATTTTCCTAGCCAATTCGTACATCAGCTGCATTCGTGACTAGATTCACAGCGCTTTCTACTCCTTGACTGTGACAAGGAAAGGAGTGGTTCTTGTCTTGCTAGCAAAAGTCCCTTATTGCTAAAGTTTCTCAGAAGTGGGGGCGGATAAATGACCTCTTTCTGCCAATCAATCATTTCATTGTAGTCTGAAGAATCAAAATTAAGAGTTCGAAGTAGGTCAAAGTTTTTTGATCCAGAAAATGTAGTTTTTGAGAGAATGATTCTCTGGATTGCAACCTCTCTAACTTCTCTTCTTGAGTCTGTTATCATCGATAGTAGAATATTTTCGGGATTCGCAAAGTATGAATTATTCTGAAACACCAGTTCCATGATCAATCTGTATTTCTCCTTCAAGTCGCGCAGCAGATAGCCAAAGTACCAAAAGTTAGATGATCCGTCAGATGCCAGTGGATGTGACTTAACCCAAAACCATCCTGGAGCATAAGCTAGCATAATAATTTCTACTAGATCTTTGAGATCTTGGGTTGGATTTGCTGTTAACACATAGAGTCTAAGAATTCTATTTGCTCTAGTTAGCCAACGAACATGATGAATTGTACCAGGAGATCTTTCTGCGAGATCTTTGGAGACATTTCCAGATTGAACAGCTAGGCACATATTGTAGAGATACTTTTGGTCACTGCTTAAAGCATTAACAACATCAGATGGAATTTCATGAATGTTTCCTTTAACAGGAGAAAAAGCAACCACTTCCAGTTTTGTTAGATCAGTTTTCAGTTTATTTCCAGTTGAACCCTTGAAACTACTTGGGCCTGTTGTTTTTTCATCTATTGCCTCATAGACGTGCCTGAATGGTAGTTCGTTCATATGAAGAAAGCATACCAGCCACTGAACAGACCTATTCAGATAGATTTCAACAAGCTTTATTACTCCACCGATTCTTCCAGTGTTCACAGCAGTGCCATCACATAGTAAAGCTTTCAGAGTGTCTGAACTTTCTGAGTCCACTATTACAGTAATCAGCTTTTCTGCTACACAACGAGCATTTTCATGATCAGGGGTTACATGATCTATATAGATATTTCCAGGCTCTTTATCAATGACGTAGTGCTCTTCTTTGATCTTGCCTGCCCTGGTTAATGTGTCATCTCTTCTCCCATCAAAGCCAATGCATTCTATTCCTATATTCTCCGATTTAACCCTGGTACTCAATTTTTACCTACTCGTGCTTTTTCTCTCTCCAGCTTCTTTCTATTAATCATGTTGCCCTGATCCAGGATTCCCATATCTTTTAAAGCAGCATTAACAATTGCTGCTGCTGCCCTGCAACTCACTCTGTAACGATCTGCGGTCACTTCCAACTCTTCATAGGTATATCTGTTCTGCTCATTCTCTATTAACTCTATATCAGGCACGAAGTCTTCGTCCTCTTGGTCGGTCTCTATCTCCATGCTCTCAGCACCGGCTGCATCCTATGATTCCTGTGATGTTGAAGGGACAACTCTGATAGCTTCAGTCAATTCTGCTTGTGATCTCATTTGGCATTCGTGTTCTTTTTGAGCTCTAGCAATAGACATTTTCCCTATCAAAGCAGCTTTTCTATCAATTGGCCCCAGTTGGTTTAATCTTTGCTTTTGTCCTACAAAAGAATCCCACTCAGCAATTGTTATTTTATCTTTGCACTGGCAGGCATTTCTATCAATCCCTTTATAGTAGCAATCACAGGTACATACATCAAACATAGCATCATATTCGGAAACTTTTTGTTCAAATCTCTCATCTCTTCGGTTTATAGGAACCTTGTTCAACTTTGAAGCTGCTTCTATCACTCTAACAACTTTCTGAAAGATTCCACGAGTAGGCTACTTATTGTAGGGAAAGAGAACCTTCTCCATATGGTTTCAACGTCTCTTGCAACTATGTTACAACATTGACTAAAAGTAATCGATTTATTTGATTCAGCCTCTTCTCGTCGTCGCACAAAGTTGTAGTGCCTCACAACATTTGCTTTTGTTGGTGTCATAGCTGCTGGAAACTCGGAAGGATGTCCAAAGGCTGCATTTGACGACTTTTTTTCTTGTTATGATTAATTTGACTTAATAACCAATAATTTAACGTAAAGACCAATAGTGTGAACCAATAATCAATAATAATTTCACTTAATCAATAATCTGAAACAAAAATAAAATAAAATACGTTTTTGCAAAGAGTACTCAAAAAATTAGGGTTGCCAGACTTTTTAGCACATTTGTGAAAATTGGCCACAAAGTGACCAATCTGGCAACCCTACATAAAACAAAAAAAGTATCCATAAATAAGGAAGATACCAATTTGATTTAAATAAAGGCAAATAAGGTCTTCTAACTTATTTTTAACATATCTTAAATTGATGTTCAGAATAGGTTCAAGGCTTATTGTGAAATCTCAGCTAGAAGAGTGGGGAAAAAGGGGGGACTATGTGAGAGGGGTATAGGGGGTCGCACATAGCTCAACTTTTGATATGTTATTTGTTAACCCAAATGAAAACCCTCACATAGTCGTTTTTAAAAATAGCCAAAAAAACTTGTATTGACCCGCCCTAAATTAACCATGTCCGTCCTCCTGAAGCAAGCTATTGGAGTCTTGATTCATCTGAGAGGACCACAGAGTGCCAAAACCGATCAGACTTGTCCTTCATCTGCATAGACCACTCATATCGTTTTCTCTTATTACCTTCTGAAAGCGTCCTACATAGAACTGGGTACAAAGGGCATGTAGCTAGACAGAAGCCATTGCTCTCGGCCATTAATTTCAGAGAGCGTCCTACATATAGGTGAGTACATAGGACCTGCAGGCTATGTTTCCATGGCATAGGAGAAACTTTCCAGCAGTGATTCGTCTCGTCAAACCCACGTACTTTGGACACCCTTTTCATTGTTGAGAAAAAATGCCACCTTTTCTAGTGACATTTATTTTTGACTGCTTTTCTTTCGATTTGCTTCATAAAACAACGTACGTTTTCTTTTTTTTTTGTTTTCGTCTTCGATTTCTGACTCCTTCATCACACAGTGCCAGTTGTGCCATGAATTTTGATGGTTTTGCTCAATGGCACTCTACATAAACTGATGAAACTTCATACACACACATATATGGGCCATTACGAGAACTGTGTGTTTTGAGCAAGAATCAGGTTCTTGCATTAAAAGTCAAGGTCACAAATATAGGAGGGGAAATTGGTGTCGTTCAGACATAGTTCTTGTTTGTTCTGAGTTTGAAATATGTCAAAAATAGAACAGTGCTACTACAGTAGTTTAAATTAAGCAGAAACCAGGTAAACAGGAATTCTTTACTAGACGAAGAATGAATTACTGGGCACCATAAATATTAATAGTTTTTTATCTTAGACTATAGGACCGGTCCGTGTTTCACCAAAGTAGAACACGACATGTGCCAAGGACAGCTGCCTGGTGTTGTGTGCACAAAACAGCTTTGCTGTGCCACAATCGGGAAGGCATGGGGACATCCCTGTGAATACTGCCCAGACAGACTGGATTGTCAGAACGGCTACTTGAAGAACATTCATAGTGGAAAATGCGTCGGTTAGTTAACAAATGCAAGTAACGTTTCGTTACTTCAAATTCCACGTCTTGGCTTATACTCTATACTATATATACACATATATATACACTGTACATAATTGAAGCAATATTATTTTTTAATTGTTTATTTATTGCATTCCATTATTTAATTTCATATTATTCTGTTCTTTTATTCTCTCATTCTATTACTTAATTTCATATCATTCTATTTGTTTCGTTCGGTGACTCCATTTTTTTCAGTTTACTGCGTCGTCCTATTTTTTTTTTACTCCTTTTTCTTTTAAATTTTCTGTTACTCGTATTTTGGTCATCCATTTCAGTATTCTCTTGTATTCTGTCATTTTAGTATTCCAATTTTTCATTGACTTTCATCATCGCATCAATATTTCATTTCGTTCTATGTCTTTCCACACTATCATTCCATTCTGTCATTCCATTTTTCCAGATATCGACGAATGCGAGGCCATTCCCGGTCTTTGCGAAGGTGGGAAATGCGTGAACAGCGTTGGATCCTTCTCTTGCGAGTGTCCCGAAGGCCAAACGAGGAACCCTGAAACAAACGCTTGCGAGGATAGAGATGAATGCAAAGAAGAAGGAGTCTGCGAAAATGGACGATGCATTAATACTGACGGAGCCTTCTACTGCATCTGCGACAGTGGCTTTATTCCCAGTCCTGACAGGAGGAGTTGCATCGGTAGGGAAAAAATTAGTTAGTTTACTCTTTGAATATTCGTATTCAAACACTGTACAGAGTGTCGACAAAAGTAAATAGAGCCCTCGGTTTTTCCATAGTTTTTGAGTTGATAATAAAAGTCACTAAATAGTAAAAGATTTGAATCAATATATTTAGAATCGTGTTGCTTTCTCTTTTGTATTAAGTAAAGCTGATACACGTTCTGGCATTCCATTGATGAGCTTTGCCATTTGTTCTCGAGGACTAAAAACATCGTGATGTCTGTTTACTTTTGTCAACCTTCCCGTATAGCTACTACAAATTTTCAATCCTTACACGTGTGACTGCGCCCTAGTGTAATTTTGCGATTACTGGCTTCGCGAAGTGTACAATAAACGAACGAACTTTTCGTCTCTTTCAGACGCTCGGCAAGGATTCTGTTTCACTGAAATTAACGGAAATCACCGTTGCCGTAAACAGTTGCCCGTGCGGTTAACGAGACAGGCGTGCTGCTGCGGAAAAAATATGGGAAAAGCCTGGGGTGAAACCCGAAGAGATTGCCAACCGTGTCCTATTAAAGGAGAACGTAAGCGAGAATCAATCCCAAAAGTTTTTTATATATCTATATTTTATAAGTTAACCCAACTTCCATTATTTATTCTCATAAATTTAAAACAGTTGAACTCTTTAACTTATTAACTTAAACACTAATTGTTAAAATTTAAAAACGAACTGAATGTAATTTCTCACACCGTCTTTCTCATCCAAAGTCTATTTGAAACTAAGGTGCAAAAATGGACTAAAAAATTGATTGGTCCATAACTTACCATCATTAAATAGAGTTACTGCAAATTTCAGTGTAGATCTATTACATATATTTTATAATAATTAAATTACAGGTTTTAATTCAATTAAGTTGCAACGTTGGACTTGAGCAGTCGTAAACGTTATTATATATACATTATATACTTAACAAATATACGTTTATTTTATGCATATAATATTATAATTATATACTTTTCATTACTGTTTACCCGAAGTGGAATATCGTCAGCTGTGCAAAATGCCGAAGGGGGTTGTCTTGCCCCCTGTAGACGAATGTGCCTTAATTCCTGATATTTGTGGGGAAGGAACATGTCAAGATACGGATGATGGGTATGTGTGTCACTGCTATCCTGGATTTGCGAACACAGAATCGCTTTCTGGCCAACGCTGTATAGGTAAGATCATCGCTATTTTAAATATGAAAGATGTTCCGGAAGGATAAATTGAAATATATACAGGGTGAGTCAAATGCCATGCCTCAAAAATAACTATACAATAAATACTTTTGAGGCATGGCTTCTGACTCCTCATATATATATATATATATATATATATATATATATATATATATATATCCCCGCAAGGGGGTTCTAAGCTCGTGCTCTTTGTGCTCGTTTGTACGTGCTTGTTGCTGGAGGTTTCACGTGCGCCCTCCCGGCCCTAGCACCCAAGGATGATGGAGCTCGACCCTGCAGTCCTTGTCATCCTTGGTCTTTTTCCACTTCGACTGTCCTCCACCCTTTCTTTTTCCTCTGTCTTTCCTCTCACTTTTTCTTTGTTTCCGCCGAGATATGCCCTTTTAAATAGAGGCGAATCGGTTCTTCGGGAACTTAAAAAAAAAAAAAAATATATATATATATATATATATATATATATGGTGGTTCAATAAACTTTTATCACTTGATATGCTTATTAACATTGATAGAAAAAAATAGTAAACTCTCTCTCTCTCTCTCTCTCTCTCTCTCTCTGTTTATTATACAGACATAAATGAATGCAGTCTCGGGCTGTGTCGAGGAGGCATTTGTACGAACACGAAAGGAAGCTTCCACTGCCATTGTCATTTAGGATTTGACCTCTCATCCGATAGAACGGCCTGCATCGGTAAGAAACGAATACCAAGTAGTAAACCGCGTTTTACACAAGCATTGTATCGCTCCTTATATCTCTGTGATGTATAACTGTTATGTATAACTTTATGCATTACTTTATGCATTACTTTACACGGCCAGTAAACTATGCCGTCGTAGTTTTAAATTTGATTTATATTATTTAGGCGTAAAATAGATGATATTTCGTAATATACATGAAAAAATTATCGCTAAATTATATTAAAAACATATTCTATAATAATATATATATTATATAATATATATATATATATATAATATATATATATATATATATATATACTGAATTAGATAGCTTTGAATAAAAATAGGCCAAACCTAATGTGGTTTCTCCGTGAGCCAGACCCCAAATTTTGGCCAATCGGTACCACCAAGGCGAACCAGATGGAACAATGCTTTTTAGAAAGCTTATAATCTGTAGTTTTCAAATATGCTTGCTGGACATCTGTATCTGGTAGCGTTTTAGTGTAAATCTTCATCAAACATAGGCGCCCAATATTTCAATATTGGGCGCAAACTTAAAATGTTGATAAAACAATAAAGCTACCCTTTTGAAATGTCCAGCAAGCATTTTTATCATCTCCCTAGCATCCTTCATCATTGGTATGAGGGACGTTTGGTTTCCCCGAGTGGTACCGATCAACCCTTCTGGTCCACGGACTATTGTGAGCGTAATGATAATGGTGACATGTTTACGTCATGAAGTGTGGAGACATATTTTTTTTATACAAACTTCCATGTTTTGAATATAAGCTCAGCATATATGTACAATATCGTAATGCCTATGGATGCAGTAGTAATTTTTTATACTTATGTACAGATCACGATGAGTGTTCCGAGACAGGCATGTGTAACAACGGTGTGTGTACCAACTTGGATGGTTCCTTCAAGTGCGTTTGTCATCCAGGATACATTCTTTCTCCTTCTGGATTCGCTTGCATCGGTATTTATGAGGGGTTTATGGGTATTATTTAGCATGTTTTCATTTTAGGTTTACGGACGTTTGCTTCTTTTTTATGTTTTATTTGTTGAAAATGAAACGAGAAATATATGTAAAATTGCCTTAAAAAGTAATGTTTTTATTATCTTTTGTTAAATATTTTTCCAAGACTTTGATTTTTGATTAAAAAATAAAAAAATTTACAGACATCGACGAATGCGGCGAAAACGTGCGAATTTGCTTGGCTGGCCGTTGTGAAAATTTGGAGGGAAGTTATCGATGCCTCTGCGATAATGGTTACACGCACGTCACAGACGGTAGTTTTTGCACGGACAGGGACGAATGTACTGAGACGGGAATGTGCGAACACGGACGGTGTATCAATATCGACGGGTCATTCAAGTGCGTCTGTCAACCGGGTTACACTTTGGCTCCCAGCGGGAAAACTTGCATCGGTAAGTGAACACAAATAGCTGAACCGAAAATAAAACCTCTCTTACCCAGTACCATGTAATGGTTAAAATAATTATAACGTCAACAACAACAACAACAACAACCTTATTCTGTACTTTTAAAACGTAAACTTGAAATTTGTTAGAAAAAAAAAAAAAAAAAAATCGTTTCCAATAGATTTGAATGAGTGCGAATCAGGCCCCTGTCGTAATGGACATTGCATCAACCGAGAAGGAAGCTTTAAATGTGAATGCTTACCCGGATTCACCTTGGGTGCCGATGGTTTGTCTTGTTTAGGTAAGGACCAACTATTTTTAACTATATATTATTTATCATTTCTTTACTCTTTGGTTGAGACGGAGATCGTTATCCTTTTTTTTAGTACCCTTCATAGTTCGTTTAACTTTTTGTAAAATTTAAGTGAATATAATTTAGTATATTTACATTATTATTAGTAAGATTAAAAGATATAATTTAATTTTTAATTTAAAAAGTTGTAATTTTTAAAAAAATTATTAGAATTATTAAAATTTTAATTAAAATTTATTAAAATTATAAAAATTTTAATTGGAATTATTAAAATTTTACTTTTATTCTGTTGCAGTTTTTATCTTTTAAACCTTTTACTTCGTCTTGAATTTGTACTTTATATTTTTACCTTTTCCTCTTAACTTCCACCTTTTTAACTTTGAACTTTTACTTTTTAAGTCTCCATCAGCTTTCACCTGTTAATTTCACGCTCTTTCCTTAGACACAAAATTGGATTACTGCTACGCTGTCTACCGAGACGGTCAGTGTTCGAATCCTTCGACCACGCCCACAACCAAATCTGCATGTTGCTGTTGTTCCGTCATCCTCGGTCAGCCCATGGGGTGGGGCGATCCATGCCAAGCGTGTCCACACCCAGGCACTCAGGAATTCAGTCTTCTGTGTCCGCATGGCCCCGGAATAACGCACGAAGGAGATGGTAAGAAGTGGTAGATTTTTTTTTTTGAGAAATTTTGTTTTTTGTTTTTGAGAGAAAATTTTTGTTTTTTTGTTTTTGAGAGAAAATTGTTTTGTATGATTGAATTTAAAGGAATGTAAGGTTTCATTAAACACTGCGTTGAATAGCTATACTGGATTGCCATTTTTTATTTTATTTAGAGTGCCTTAGCCTCCATTTATCTTATTGAAGTATATGTCTACGCCCCTTTATCTTATTTCACCTTCAGACATCAATGAATGCGCACAAAATCCAGCAATATGCAGGAACGGCGCCTGTGAGAACCTGAAAGGGAGCTACCGCTGCATTTGTAACAAAGGTTACATGGTAGACGACAGCGGAAGAATATGTCAAGACATCAATGAATGTGCCATCGATAACCTCTTATGTGACGGAGGACAGGTAATTATAATGAGAGAGAGAGAGAGAGAGAGAGAGAGAGAGAGAGAGAGAGAGAGAGAGAGAGAGAGAGAGAGAGAGAGAGAGAGAGAGAGAGAGAGAGAGAGAGAGAGAGAGAGAGAGAGAGAGAGAGAGAGAGAGAGAGAGGCTGTTTAGTTTGTTGATGGCATGCATGCCAACCCATCGATGGGTAACTTTATTAAAAGAGTGTTTTAAACAAAGTTCATATCCTTCTTTGCTATTGTTTAGTTTTTAAAATCCGATTAACTTAGAGAAACTGCTGCCGCTTTCGAAGGGTTGAAATGTAAATGACATTCAATTGCTTTAACTCTGTTATTATTATTATTATTATTATTATTATTGTTATGATGAACTTCGATTATCAATTACGGTGCTCAGTGCCGCAACACCCCCGGGAGTTTCCAATGTATTTGTCCATCCGGGACGGAGCTAAATCCTTCCTCGCACGTATGCGAAGATGTGAACGAGTGCACCGCCCTCGGGAAGGACGCGTGTGTGGGCGGCGTCTGCGTCAATGTGATCGGCTCGTATCGGTGCGAATGTGAAGAGGGCACGATTCTCGACTCAACTGGCAGGTTCTGTATTGGTTAGTATCGACTTGGGCATCGGTATTTGGTATCGGGGTTTTATTTAACCCTTTAACACTGGGAGATTTTGTAGGGTTAAGATTGATGAATGCGTGTATTTGAAACGACACCTATTCGATCTGGACGGTTAACCCATTAACGTCCATTGTTCCTTGTTTTGGGACATATTTTAACAATACAATTTAGGTTAGAACTTAAAAGTGAAATTTTTAATTTTTATTTTTTAATTTAAAATTTCTGTATCAGATAACTATTTTATGTTTAGTTAAAATCTCCGAAGCTGAATATATCAAGAAACATCAGGAAATTAAAAAAAATAATACTTTTGGTCCATAATGGGTTAAGGTATCATTACTTTACAAACATTATTTTTCATCATGGTTCATAATTATTTTGGTCTGTGATTTATAAATTACAGTTTATAGCGTTTCATTTTAGATTTTGTAATTTTTAAAACGCTTTTTTTAAATATATAAATTTTAGTCGGATTTATACATACATTAATTAATTATTTATAGTAGTTTTGAACATCTTGATTTAATTTCTGTGAATTTTGTTCACATTTCATAACATTTATTCATTTCCCAAAAATTTATTAATAAAATATTCGTGGTCGTATCTCTGTTAGACAACAGAAAAGGCTCATGTTGGGCGAAAGTCAAAGATGGGAGATGCGAAAATAACTTACCGAAATTGACTTTGAAATCTGAGTGTTGCTGCACTATCGGCAAGGCTTGGGGTTCCCCCTGTGAAATCTGTAACCTAGCTGAATGTGACTGTCCAATTGGTTTTGCAAAGGTCCGTTCAAAGTTTGACTTCTAATTTTATATTTTTTGTTTGGATTCTCAGAAGATGATTCCATTTCAAGTCCTTATAATTTTCATGGTTTCTTTTTACTTTTTTTTAGTCATGTTTTTATACTTATATTTTTCATTTAAATCCTATTGAATCCTGCACAGTAGGATTAAATTTTTGTTTTAAACATCCTTCAGAAAAATGGAGATTGATTTTGTTAACTCTGTCCGTGGAAGGTTATTCCACAATTGACTGAGAAGAGACATTTTCTCTTTAATCATTAGGTAGACGGCAAGACCTGTTTAGACATAGACGAGTGCCTACTGAATCCCACAATATGTCAAGGAGGGGGACAGTGTGTCAACACGGAAGGATCTTTCACTTGCAATTGCCCTCCGGGTTTAACCCTTGATGAGACCAAAACCAAATGCTTGGACTTAAGGAAAGAAGTTTGCTACATGGAAATTTCAGAAGGCACCTGTTCGAAACCGTTTGAGGTAAATTCTTAAATTAAGAAAAGGCTTAAATTTTTTGTAAACTTTTAAATAAATGCTTAAAAGTTAATATGTAAAACCGTTAAAAAATAGGAGGGGGGGGGGGAGCGTAAAAGAGAATTTTAACTTAAATAAAAAAATTAAAATTATGAAGAATTAAAGCAGTTCAATATTCGTTTTTGATACAATTTTTTTTTAGTTTATTTTGACCTGATGATGGGGATTATTGTATTTTCGAAATGTTAACTTTATTGCTCTCTTACTGAATGACTTCACAGCATTTGGCTTTAAATTGAACTTTCCTTTTGTGCGTAAATTAACTAAATTAAACAGTACTAAAAAGACAGGATTTGTATATTCTATAGATTAGCAATCAGCAATCATTGCTACTCCAGCGGGTGATTTAACTTAATGTTGAAAATATAACTGTTATTTCTTATGCACTTGATATATTGCCGAGAACAGAAATGAAGAGCAAGTTCATTCAAAGGAATGTATTGTACTTTTTGGATTGTAATAAAATATAATGAATTCTGGCATTATTATACGTCTTACTATAATACTAGCTACGTGTTCTCTTAGGGCAGGTTCCGCAAGGCTATATGTTGTTGCACAGTGGGACGCGCCTGGGGGTTGGCGTGTGAGGAATGTCCAAGGCCAGGGACGGAATTTTTCGAAGAGCTTTGTCCAAAGAGTTATGGATACGACGGTCGCAAGGATGTCAACGAATGTACTTCGTTCGAAGACATGTGCGATAACGGCCGATGTCGTAATTCGATTGGGTCTTTCTCGTGTAGGTGTAATCAGGGATACGCCCTCGATGAGGACGGAGTTAAGTGCACAGGTGAGTGAGGAGGGTGTGGGACAATTAATACTGTAGTACCTTCGTACGTTTTATTCATTTGTAAATTACAGTACAGTTAAGTACATTTGGAAAGTACGAAGTTTGAAATGTCAAATATATTTCTGTACTTGATAAATTTTAAGTTTAGATAAAAATCAAGTAATGCCTTTTGCCTTTAACCGCGTTTGAGGAATATCTCCACAATTTTGGTACCGTATAGACAATCACGATATATATACATATATATATATATACACACACACAGACGACTGTGCATGGAATAAGGAACTGTTCTGGGAAAATTAAATCCACTATAGTCCGAATAAGTAATGTTAAATGACAAACACTATAGTTTTTTCTTTTCCATGATGTTAGCCCGATGTGGGCAATCATGACATAATGAAAAAAGAAAAAACTGTAGTGTTTCTCATTTAACATTACTTATTCGGACTATAGTGGATTTAATTTTTCCAGAAGAGTTCCTTGTTCTATGCACGGTCTGTGTGTATCATAAAATATCCCAGAGGACCATTCTGAGTTCTATCCCATATATATATATATATATTCTTTCTTCTTACAGACGTAGATGAATGTGGGATTATGCGAGGAGTTTGTGGAAACGGAACTTGTCAAAACACAGATGGATCCTTCATATGCAATTGCAATCAGGGATTCGAATCGACGATGATGATGCAAGTTTGCATGGGTACGTTGCGTTATTCAGAATAAATAATTAGGTAACATTCATGTCCCATATCCCCCAAGAAGTGAGAGGGGTGCTCGACCCTGGGCTATCTTGGTCAGAGTCATTTAAAGGCGGATGGCCGGGCCGCCGCTTCAATTTGGCGTAAGATACAGAAAAGACAATCGCCCAGCTCTAGGCAGCACTGGGATTCGAACCCTAATCGGACGAGTACGGGACGCTCTAGGAAGTATTGTATATTATAGTAAATTATAAATTCCGCTAAGATAAAATTATTAGCCGGACTAAGAAATCAGCTTGCTTAAAGTGAAATATAATCCCAATATTTAGGCTGTTCATTGCCTAACATTATTTGGCGGTATTAGAAAATATTACATAATAATAATAATAATAATAATAATAATAATATATTGAATGTATAAAATCCAGCTAAAATTGTATAAAATAGCTAAAATTAAGTAACTATTGAAATTATTACGTAAGATGTCAACGAGTGTGAGAGAATTTCCGGTGTCTGCAGAGGCGGAAGATGTATCAACACACCTGGCAGTTTCAGGTAAAGCTAATATCTATATTAATCTAATTAATAATTTTAAATCTAAATTTAATTCCACCATTTGATGTCATTCCATACGAATTTTGTTGTTGTTTTTTGTTGGCGTTTTTTGGTTAATGGTAAGCAAGCGTTTTCAGGCAGCCAATTATTTCTGAATGAAAATTGAAACGCTCATATTGTATGTGTTGGTTTCGCCGATCTGACCATATGTCCATTTAATTGCTATTGAGTTGGAATAAAGAGTCAGGGTTTAAGAATTCTCTGACTCAGAAATTCACGCTATCTTTCGTAATCGAACCCGAGACCCAGAACTGTTAATCGGACGCTCAACTAATGACTGAAGGCGATTTTGGAATGAAAATGTAAATCAGTGACAATCTCTCTAGATGCGATTGTCCGCCGGGGCACGAACTGTCGTTGAACCAACGTTACTGCAAAGACATCGACGAATGTTCCAGGACATCCGAAATCTGCTCCAATGGTGTCTGTGAAAATATGATGGGCACTTACCAATGTATGTGCAATGATGGGTATCAACAGACAGGACAGAAGTCACACTGCGAAGGTAAACACAATCTATTTTACTTAATTAATACATGCGTAAATATTTTATTAATTCTTTAATATAATTATTAAGAGAACCTATTTTGTATAATTTTAGTACTCGTATTTGGGCTAAAGAAGGTAATTGAACGTGACACAAAATTCTGTACGTACTGACACTTCATAGTTTCATTAATTTGAGTGAAAATCTTTAAAAATTTGAATAATTTGTCATTTCTCTTCCAGACATTAACGAATGTAGATTGAATAACGGAGGCTGTGATGATGTGTGTATTAACACTCCGGGCTCCTTCTCTTGTACTTGCAATGTGGGTTTTATGCTTCTGCACGATGGCAGGTCTTGCGCTGACGTGGATGAATGCAAAGGTAGGGACGTAGAATTAGTGCTTTAGTTATTACATTATACAGAGCTAGAAAGTAACTTCCAAGTGAATAGGTTACTGTAGCAGTTACTTTTTAAGTAACTTTACGGGTAGCTGAGTTAATCTTGAAAGAGAGTAGCTAATATCTTAACTCACTTACTTTCCACGAGTAACTTGTAAGTTTATAAGCTACAGTTACTCTAGCTTCACATTTAAAAGAGACGTTTAGTTTGAAATACAGCCATTTTCGATTTGTTAAAAACTGACTGAAACTTAAGTCAGATGTTAACTTCTTTGGGTTCATCAGAATATAGCTTAAATGAACTAAAACTTTAGTCAGATGTTTAATTCTTCTTAAGCCTTCTTGGGGACATGGCTAGAGCATTTTAAGTCGGATTTTTCAAATGTAGACAAAGAATTATGATACATGCACAAAACCAAATTCCATAAAAGTCGACATACGATCTTGTGCATATCGACAGTATTCCATTTCGACCTCATCCAAGTTCACGTATTTAAGAATTCAATGTCTATGAAGAGTTTGTTTAATATTTCAATTGAAAGTGACTAACCTTTATATGTACATTTCGGATTTTAAGTGAAAATGACTAACCTAACCTAACCAGAGCTAGCCTAACCTAGCACACAATTTTTTACTTGCCAGTGGACACACTGCTTAAGAAAGGATTGCCAGCTTAATGATGAGGGGAGTCACACTTTACAGTGAATACTCGATGCCACACACCCCATTTTTAACAACAAAAATAAATATACCTTCGCAGTTTACGCGAATAAGTACGATATATATATATATATATATATATATAATTATATATATATAGCTCGTGACGGTAAAGAAAACCCCAAGCGATTCTTTCAATACGTCAACAATAGAAATCCAGTAAAAAGTGTTTGGGGCCGTTGAAAAATGTTAACGGAGATCTAGTTTCTGAAAACAAGGAAATGGCTACCTTGCTAAACGAATTTTTTACGTCAGTTTTTACTATAGAAGCTGTAACGAATATCCCTACGGTCATAGACATAATACCTTTTGATAACACTGCCCAACAAAAAAACATCTTTTGCTGCTGATTTAATTCTAAGACCTGTTTCTGGATAATATTGATGTGCTGATTTCAAAAATCACCTTAGATTTTGTCCATCACATCAGGTTTTCGTGCAATGCAATATGCCTATTTTGGGTGATCCATGAAGGGCGCTTATCAAAATTGATGATTTTTGAGACCTGTCAACGGCTGTTTTGCTGTTAAAATTTTATCTGTGGAATACGCAAATCTGTGCATTAAATCTAAAGGTCATGTACAACATATTAAAATCTTGGGTATCTGTGATTTCCCCAGGTGTGAGCGTGACGTCATGATCATGATTCATTTCTTGCTTATTTTAAACACTTTTAATCACTTTGTGTGTCAATATTACCATTGTATATTAAAGTTCACTCCCTGCACAATTGTTTACTTTTCCATGCTGATTCTGAGTATGTAAAAACTTATTTTTTGAAAAGAAAAAAAATTGGGCATAACCCTGCCAAAATGCGATATCTCCAAAATATCCGTATTTGATTGCTCGAAAACCTGACGTGATAGGCAAAAACTAAGGTGATTTTTGAAATCAGCACACCAAAGTTACCTAAAAACAGGTGTTAGAATTAAATCAGCAAAATTGGTGTTGGGCAGTGATAATGGTAATATTTTGGATAATATTGTGGTTAGTGAAGGGGAGGTAATGCGCTATATTGATAACAAGCGTAGAGCAGGAAAAAGATTTAGGAGTTATAGTCACTGGTGATTTAAAAGTAGCGAAACAAAGTACAGCAGCGGTCAATAAGGCGAACAAAGTGTTAGGTTTTATAGCTCGAAATTTTGAGTACAAATCGCGCGATATTATAGTTCCTCTTTATAAATCATTAGTTAGACCTCATTTGTAGTACGCGGTCCAATTTTGGAATCCGCATATGCGCAAAGATATAGACAAAATCGAAAGAGTTCAAAGACGAGCAACTAAGATGATTCCGTCGCTTAGGTCAAAGTCGTACGAGGATAGGCTTAAGGAGTTAAAATTGACTACACTCGAGACTCGGAGGCTAAGGGGTGATCTAATCCAGGTTTTTAAAATTATGAATGGGTTCGATAACGTCGATAGAGATAGCTTTTTCGAAATATCTCAATATAATAGGACTAGAAATAACGGGTGTAAGTTGACAAGTAGAAGGTTCGAGACAGCAGTTGCCAAAAACTTTTTTACGCATAGAATAGTAAATAGCTGGAATAGTTTGCCGGTAGAAGTAATTAGTAGCACGTCTATAAACATGTTTAAAAATCGATTAGACGCATATGGTGATAGATTGGGTATAGTTTAAGGTAGTAAAATTAAGGCTTTGTGGTGATAGATCCCACAGCTCAACACAAGTGTTGTGGGATATAGGGAGGCAGCATCTTGGGTTAGGAGATACTCTCTGTCCTTACACCCCATTTAAAGAGATTCCTCTGCCGAGCGGTGCCCCCCATAGTACTGTGAGGTATTGAAAAACTCATGATCTTCACTTGCCCCACAAACACCTTGAAATGGGAGACCCAAAATGGGTGCACATACATTTCTACATTACTGTACAGTCTTTACAGCCACACCTACACTTTTCCTCCTAAGTATATATATTGTAATGTATATGGTTGTAAATTTTGACTTGGTCCGCAGTCGATATGGACCGTGACTTATTTTTGGTTGGCAAGGTACTAGTATTGATGGATACCGTAATGAAATTGACTGGATTCTTTGGATCTGATATATTTGCATGTCGGTTATAAATAAATATAGAGTGTAACATATTTGTGGATAGTAGTCTATTATGACTTGATCCTCTGGATCCAGAGATTCTATCTTTAGTTTTAATTCGATAATTAATTAGTTTTAAATTGATAATTATTTAGTTTTGTAAAAATTGGTCGTTGCCAATGTACAGGCAGTTTTTACATAAATTTCTTATGTTCTTGTGGTTCGGAACCCACGTAAAATTGTAGGTCCCCTCCGCCACCACGGAGGACATACACAATACACAATTACGAACACAGTTAGGTAGACCAGCCATGAGTGGATCCTAGGGTCTTTGTTGGTTTGAAACATTATAACATTATAACATTATAACATTTTCATCCTTCCACACAATAAAGAAAGCGGTTGGTAGATAAATGGGTACCCTGGGTGGCCTAGTGGTTAAGACGCTGGGCTGCTGGTGGGGCGCATTTCGGATTCCACGTTAAACTGTAGTCTAAGGTGGAGTGAAAAGCTTGACCTTCGTTAGAATGAGCAATTCGGCGGGAGCTAACCAAAGGTATATATATATAATATATATATATATATATATATATATATATATATATTAGAATTTTTAATTACTTATTTTGAGTGCAAAGGTGAAATGGAGCATTTCATGTCGGAATACAAAAAGAAAGTGAGAAAAAGGGTTTGCTCTGAGCTTTGTTTCAGTATATTGGATTTAAAAATAAATGATTTCCGGTTCTTATTAGTTAATTAAATAAGACTAATTATCGATTAATTAATTTGCAGTTGTCCTAACTCGTGCGCTACATCGTAGCCAATGTCGTAACACCGCTTCCCGTTGATCAGCGAAGTTAAGCGACAATGGGTCTGGGTAGTAGTTGGATGGAAAATTGGGAGACCGTCCTCCGCGTCCAGATTATGTAGCAACCCGTGGTTCGGATCACACGTAAAGCTGTAGGTCCCCTCCGTCATATGACCTTAGATGTTGCGAAGGAGGTTAAACAAATCCAATCATTATTATTATTATCCTTAACTCGTGTATCTTTCTTTGTACAGAAACAGCCGCTATTTGTTTTGGTGGCAGATGCAGGAACGCTCCAGGAAGTTACCTGTGTACCTGCGAAGGCGGTCTTATTCCAGATCCTGAAAGTGCAGGGTGCTTGGGTAAGCCAAAAATTGCCTCGAAAGAAAATGTGTAGTAGTAATATGAAACAATTTTTTCACGGCACTTTAAACTACTTTAAACTTGGGTTGATTTCTTTGCTAAACACAGGAACTCCCTAGCTGAGCACCTCCCTCGACCCCCAGGTTGAGAAACATCGCCCGTAGGAATATCCAATACATTATGTTAATAAATGTCTGTAGTGAAATTGTACATTGTATTGTACAAACACACACACAGTGTGCAACAGTTCATTCGTATAGTTGTTGCTATCACACATTTCAAATGGGTCTAAAAGAGAAACGAAAATCAGTTAGTATTTTACTGGGATGAAAAGACATTTTAGACACCCTGTACATTAACATAAATTTAAGGAAATCACCGTAAAGTTTTCTTGAAATACAGTGTTTATTAATTTCTAGCAAACTTACACAAATCTAATCCGTGATTCAGTTGAGACTTGCTTAAAAAACACATTTACCACACTACGATCTCAACCTCTATTTCATAGCTAAGGTAAATTATACCAAGGTTATATTTTACCCAGGTTTGAAATAAAGTTTTTTTAATTCCTGGTTCGTTTTTGATGAGTTTAATTTTTAAAACTTAAAATTATCAAAGATGGTAAACATTTGTGAAAAAAAACTTGCTACAACATGTAGGAAAGAAATTTATTGGTTGATTTGGTTTTGTCCTGGTCTAGTTTAGGACTGAATTAATATTGACAACGTTGTAGTTTTATGTTCACTCAGTAATTCTGTTTCTTCATGGTTTTATCAACATATATGTTGTTTCTTATTCCAGACGTGGATGAATGTGAAATCAATCCTGAAATTTGCCAACACGGAAGGTGTGACAACACTCTCGGTTCTTTTGCTTGTAGATGTGAGCCAGGGTACAGCGTCAAAAAGGAGTCGGGACCAGGTTGTTCAGATGACAACGAATGCAATCTTGGCACTTACCAGTGCGACTCGAATGGAGAATGCATTAATATTGATGGCACTTACGAATGTCGATGTCTTCAGGGATTTAGTGGTCAGTTGGTTAACGAGTTTAACTTATTTATGCAAGAGCGTTGTACGTATGTATAAAATTTAATTTTTGCTGGTAGACCAATCTCGAATTTGTTACCATTCAGAGTTCCATATTCAGGCTAAGCATACGATTCACTGACATTATGAATGTGAATACCTAAATTTTCAACTCATGAATTTCAATGTGAAGCTCAAAACTTTGATTGTGATGATGATCATATTCCGGCTTTTAAGCTCTGAATAGCCTTTTTTTTTATCTCTGAAAAGGGTGTGAAATTTGGTCGAGGCATAAACGAACTGTTAACACAAATTTTGCTTGAATGTTCTCTTGAAGGAGACGGAAAAACATGTCAAGACGTGAATGAATGCCTTACGAACAACGGCGGCTGTGATCAAGATGCTCAGTGCATTAACATCGAAGGTTCCTTCAAGTGCGTATGTGATGCTGGGTTCAGAGGTGACGGCATATTTTGCGAGGACATCGACGAATGCACCCAAGATCCCACATTGTGCGAGAATGGTCAATGCCTCAACTATCCCGGAAGTTTCCAGTGCGACTGCGAGATGGGATTCATGCATCCTGACGCACACAACGAACAGGCGTGCGTCGACATCGATGAGTGTGACATGTTCAGTAATTTGTGCGTGTTCGGCCAGTGCGAGAATATCTTTGGCATGTTTCGTTGTATTTGCGATGAAGGCTATCACTTGGATGATACCGGAGGGAATTGCACTGACATTGACGAGTGCGAACACCCGGACGTTTGTCAGTACGGCACTTGCATTAATCAGCAAGGGACATACTTTTGTGAATGTCCTCCTAATTACGAACTCATTGAATCCGGGAATGGTTGCGTAGGTAAGTTAGTACTAAAGGTTTATTTGAAGCATACAGAAAAATCGTTAGAGCTACGTCGTAGCCAATGTCGGAACACCGCTTCCCGTTGATCAGCGAAGTTAAGCGACATTGGGTCTTGGTAGTAGTTGGATGGGAGACCGTCCTCCGTGTCCAGATTATGTAGCGACCGTGGTTCGGATCCCACGTAGAGCTGTAGCTCCGCTTCGTCATATGACCTTAGATGTTGCGAAGGTCGGATGAACCATTTTGTTTGAATGGTTTCTCATCCCATCATTTCATTTACAAACAAATCGTTATGGTCTCATTATTAGAAACTGAAGCGTCTTCGTTTTCCGGTAAAAATAAATTAACTTCTTTGATTTTAGTTTTACGTTATACAGAGTGGGCAAAAAAAAAACATTACCCTCATTTTGAACAATATAATTTTACCTTTATCAAATGTTATTTGTACAATCAATATATGTGTCCTGTATAGAATTTCATGGTCTATCTCGTGGTGAAGTTGGATTTTTGCTAACTGTAACCATTATTTTGCAATTCGCTGTTATACAGACACGGGTAGAAAAACTTTGTTTTTATACAGTTACCTAATTGAGTCCAAGATTATGCGGAATGTGCCCTACTCCATTATCAATGCACGCTTGCAACCTTGCTCGCCATTGATCTACCGCATCAAGGATTTTTTCTTGGTAATAAGCAGCAGTGATTTTGGCATTTTGATCAACAAAAACAATCTCTGACTTCCCTAACTGAAATAAAGATGGAAACCATGACTTTTTGAGAAAAATGCGGACGTTCCCTGCAAAGTCGATCTAGACTGATAGATTTTTTGTCCTGTCTTCCATAAACTCGGTCATTTTGGGAGTTTATTGTTGAAGCAACCGTAAAGGTCTTCTCTTCGCTGAACCATATTTTCGACACTTCTCTGTCTGGGAATCGATCTAACAGAGCACGATATTTTTCAACTCTTGCTTGCTTATTTGATGCAGAGAGCTTATGAACTTCGACTCTTTTAAAACATTAAGACCCAGATCATCTTTTACTATACGAGGAACACTAAAGCGAGAAATACCAGTAGTTTTTGAAATTTCTCTAACGGACTTGTGGGTGTTGGGCCGTTCTTCTTGACTGCATATCATGGATGAAGCCGTGTCAATATTTTCCTCAGTACGTGATGTTTTTGGCCTTCCACTGCCTTCTTTTTGTTTGGTCGACCCTGTGATATCGATTTTCTTTATGAGATATTGAAGTCCAGGTATCATCAATCGTTTATTTGGAAACTCTTTCTTCATTCGTTTTGCACCCCAGTGTTTCTTCTTACGCAGGTTCAATATCAATGCTTCATCTTCCAAAGAGTATTTCATTCTGTTATAACTTGTTCACCAACTATAGCAGAATGATGGTCTGCAATGGAAAAAGAAATAAATTAATTATTTTGTGTAAACATTAGGAAAATTAATTATTTATGGAGAAACTGATTGTCATCTGAAAGTATCAGTTGCTGACTTTGACAGCCTTTCAATTGAGCACCATATTCCGATACCTCCCTCCAGTTGTGAGCCTGTACCTCTACTCCTGGGGCGTTGAATCTAGATTCAAAGTCAGCGTTTGAAAGAGTAAAAGTATGGGTACAACATACGGCCTCAGCAGTAAGATCAATATACAGGGTGAGCCACAATATTTTTTAAAAAGTTGGGTAATAGTCTTTTTTGGCCCACCCGGTATAATATATAGTGTTATTTAATAGTGTTAATATATAGTGTTATTTAATCTTTGCCTAACCACAAACAGACAGGCGTGAGGATAAGTGTTTCTTGACTGTGGAAGCCATAAGAGGGAACAGGGGAATCTGCCGCCACGCTCTTGGAGAAGATGTGACAAAATCGACGTGCTGTTGTTCCATAGGCAGGGGATGGGGTCCACTCTGTGATATCTGCCCCTCTGAAAACTCGGAAGAACATAGAAAATTATGTCCTGGAGGCAAAGGATTTAGACCAAATAGCATAACTGTAAGTTTATAGGACTTTCTCTTTTTCAGTTCCGTAGGATTGTTACATTCTGAATTATAATACACGAGATTTATGAATTTAGCATAATACTGTATTACACAGTGTACATGCGTTAGTATCAAGTTTATATCATCATAGTGAAAAAGGTAATTTTAGATTTTTCTTAAAGATAATTCATAATATAGGGTGTCCACAAAACAATCGTACAAATTTAGCATATTGTAAACTGAATTTTTACGATTCTTTTGTGAACACCCTGTATAATGTTGCAGGGCTTATATATATATATATATGTCACGCAGCTTCCGCAGGCCTCTGCCCGCTGCGACTTTTAAGATGAATTCACTTTGGACAATCCAACGAGGGTGGTCCTTGTTGGTTTAGCTCGGCCTTGGCCGAGAGCATCCGAGTTGCTACAAAACAGTTTCTACCAAGTTTTTTTCCCGAAGGGGTGAATGGAAACACTTCACTTCAAAAATTGGAGTTTTAGTTCACTCATAAATTTTTATTCACAAATTATATACAGAACGAGGCTGATATATAATCAGAAGTTTACAGGGGGAGAGGTTCGACCCCATTTGACAATAGTTAAGGTAGGAATTGAAAATGAGAGGGGAGCAACCTTTTGTAACAAAGGCCCCGGGCAGGAATTTAGAGTGGAAGAGGTGCAACATCTGGTATCAAGGGCTCAGGCAGGAATCTACAGCGAGGAGGGCTTAGCCTCCTCGGGCAAAGGCTACGGCAGGAATGATCTCATCTACAATATAAGAAACAAAGAAGTCCGAATTTTGGGGGGAGGTGCAGTTGAAGGCCAAGCTCCCGCTTTAGCTGGAGGGTTGAAGAATTCGGACGTTAAACATAATTTAAACAAAAAGTTAACAAAAAAAATACTAGTTTTTGTAAAGTATACACTTTTGGATGGCGACCTAAAGTCGGGGTGCCGACATGTACCGAGTACATTAAGTACTCCATAATTTACATTATATTAAGTATATTAATTACCGTTAATTACAATTTTAACAATTTGTTAATTGACATGTCTAATACTGAAGTAATCTGAATAGGTAATACAATTTAGATAATGACGGAGAGTTCTCCGTTGTTTTATAATTTAAATGGGATTAACAACAATGTTATATATTTATAGTTAACAATAATTACTCCAAATTATGTCTAATATTATTAGAGGAATGGTTGGTTATCATGATTTGAAAGTCTAATTAGCCAGCGATGAGGAAAACAGAGAAAAATACGGTGTACTTTTCATTTGGAAGTACACGGGCATTAATGATAACGTAACACATAAGCAACGGAATTTGAATGACAATTAGGTAGAAGTAGCGAGTACAGGTAATGAGAACGTGGATAACTATGTGCCGTAAGTAGATAATAACCAGTGGCCTGGCAGGGAAACAATATAGTATATTACCCGGGTACATAACATCTTAACGTTATAAATTGGTAGCAGAAGTGAGAGAGAAGGTTTTGAATTCAGATGCTTGTTTGTGAATTCGAACCCTTCGTATCAGCAATAATAAACAACTTGAGGGAGGTGAACGCGGTTAAAAGAAAAAGTGAAAAGAATACATGTGGATGTATTTACATGTACGTAATCATGATCGTCAAGGGACATGTACGACTACACATAGACTGATAGATTGATAGATTGATAGGGCATAAGTAGACAATAGGTAATAGGTAATAGGTGATGAAATTAATACAGGAGAGCGGTCAAGAACAGAACATGGATTTATGAAGGAGTATGGTTGAATAACATTTATATTGCATAACACCAGTCGGGACACAACATATAAATAATGACTTATAGAGAGTGAGGTTTTTATTATTGTTAAAGAGTTTACCATACATGGAATGCTAAGGATAGCCACATACTAAACACGTGATCGAAACGTGAAGGAAACTAAGTACTTTATGACGTCAGCGTGATTTACTCTGTACGTACCGTATAAGTCATTATTTGGGGAGGAATTAAAGGAGACGAATTAGAGAGGCACAGTTAAGGGACATTCTCTGTTTACAGCGAACTTCTAATGGCACAAACATGGATACTGTTCAACCATAGAAATGGTAAATCGCATGGTTGTAACATATATATATAATATATATATTATATATAATATATATATATAATATATATTATATATATATATAATATATAATATATATATATATATATCAAAGAAGAGTGCCAATTTTTAGACGCAGCCAACACATTTCAGCTGCTAGATACTATCCAGCAATTACAAAACCAGCTGACAAATATAAATATAGGAATCCGAGAGCCGGACAGAAGGTACGAACAAAGGCACTTCATGCGTTATCGGGACAATAAGTACCGACAAAGATAAAAAGAGGTAAATTCGCGGAGGACCACAAAGCAACGAAACCGGCACCCCCATTGGAAAACAAATCGGAACCACCTGTATGCGAAAAAGAAAGAGAAAAAAATAAAAATAATCCTGGCCAACATATAGAGCCTTAAATCAAACCATTCTACAAACAAAGTTGTATACCTGAAAGGACTCATGCAAGAAGCCAGAGCAGACTTTGCATGTCTCACGGAAACTCATCTAAAGGACTGCCAGGCGAACTGTGAAAATTGTGAGTCCTGTATTGACAAAAAAGATATACAAATTGACAATTATAACATCCTCCGAGCCGACAGAACAGTGAGACGTAAAGGAGGATGTGCTATTTACACACGCAAAAGGCACATAGCAGAAATGGCTATAAGTACCTCAAACAGCTACGTAGAATGTGTAGCAGCAAAAATTGAAAAATTAAATATGGTACTAATTGTAATGTACAGACCCCCAAACACGCCATCCTCAAAATTTTCAGATTCCATTACAGAGGTAAGAAACTTGGCAAAAGATCTACACTCTCCAACCCCAAATATTTTTCTCTGTGGTGAATTTGATTTCCCATTCATGAAATATAAAAGGATAGGAAAAAATATATGTATACACCAGGACAAGGGGGACACACGAGAAGACCAGGAGCAGGTAAAAATGCTACTAGCTCTAGCTGATGAATTTATGTTAACGCAAAAAATAACAGAAAACACAAGAAAAAACAACTGCCTAGATTTGGTATTCACAAACAACAGTAATCTAATTGATAATGTAGAAATATTCCCAACTATGATATCGGACCACAACATCATTGAAATAACAACTAATATACAGGAAACAGGAAAGGAAACAACACGCACAACAGAAAGAAGCAAATTCGAAACTTTAATTTTCACTCCAAAGCAAAAAACTGGGAAGATGTGACATCCAGCATGGAAGTAATAGATTGGAAAACCATTTTCGAGGCCAAGACAACGGAGGAGATGCTAATGACGTTAGAGGAGAAGACATTAGAAATTGTGGAAAAACATGTCCCAAAAATACAACAAAGAGGAAAGAGAAGCAGGTTCGAAAGACAAAAGAGGGCATTGTTTCGAAAGAGAAAAAGAGTGACTGCAAAATTAAGTAATTGTAAAGATAACAACATCAGAAAAATATTAAATGATAAACTGCAAAGTATCGATGTCGTCATACAGGAACTAATCGAGAAACATACAGAAAAAGAAGACGACGACGCTATAGAAGCGATAAAGGCTAACTCAAAGTACTTCTATAATTTCGCAAAAAGAAAGTCGAAAAACCATGCGACTATCGGACCTTTAAAAAATGAGAATAGTGCTTTATCTGATGATCTAACAGAAGTATCTGAAATATTAAGAGCTCAGTACGAATCATCTTTCAGTATCCCAAAAACTGAAAATTGATATGCGACAGAAACGCGTTCTTTGAAGAAGAACCACAAGGGGAAAGTATAACGGATTTCGACTTTACGACGGATGATATTACACAAGCCATAGGGAAACTAAAAACACACACAGCGGCAGGACCGGATAAATGGAATGCCACACTGATCAAAAACTGCAAGAATGCAATCGCTGAGCCCCTATACTGGATATGGAGACGATCACTAGACACGGGAGAAATACCGGGCATCCTGAAGAGCGCGAACATAGTCCCAATATATAAAGGAGGAGATCGATCCGAGGCCAAAAACTATAGGCCAGTATCGCTTACATCCCATCTCACTAAAATATTTGAAAGAATAGTTAGACAGAAAATTTTTGACTTTTTGGAAACTCAGAAAAAATTCAATGATAACCAACACGGGTTTCGGTCAGGCAGATCATGCCTATCACAACTAATGGAACACTACAACAACATTATTGATTCACTTGAAAGTAATGAAAACTATGATGTACTATACACAGACTGCTAAAGCGTTCGACAAGTGTGACCACGGAATCATAATACATAAACTGAAATATATGGGAATAACAGGAGAAGTAGGGAAATGGATATATAATTTCCTTAGTGAGCGGCGGCAAGTCGTTAGAGTACAAGGAGTATCTTCATCAGAATTAGAGGTCCTCAGCTCAGTACCACAAGGAACAGTATTAGCTCCACTACTCTTCATAATCATGCTAACTGACATAGATGAGGACGTTACCAGAGACAGCACAGTAACATCCTTTGCGGATGACACAAAGATCAGTAGAAAAATAAGAAACCCAGAAGACATAGGATCTCTACAAACCGACATAAACAGAATCTACAAGTGGACGGAAGACAACAATATGAAGTTTAACACCGAGAAATTTCAGCTATTACGGTACGGAAAAAGAGAAGACCTAAAATCCATGGAATATTATACCCCAAATGGAGAGGAAATTCAGAGAAATTCCAGAGCAAAAGATTTAGGGGTTGTAATGACAGATGATGCGAAATTTGAGACATAAAACAAGATAGCAGTAAACGGAGCAAAGAGAATAACGGGACAGATATTGAGAACCTTTAAACGAAGGGATAGGAATGTAATAATTCCTCTACTGAAAACCCTGATCATACTCAACTTGGAATACTACTCGGTCCTAACATGCCCATATAAAAAAAAAGACATTAGACAGCTGGAAGGGATCCAGAGAAGCTTCACAGCTAAGATCAATGGGTGCAAAGAACTAAATTACAGGGAAAGGTTACGCGAACTAGACCTATATTCACTGGAAAGGAGAAGAGAGAGATACACCATTATTTACACTTGGAAAATAATGGCGAAACTAGTCCCTAATCTTACTCTGAACCCTATAACTCCCCAAACAACGGTGGAAAGTAGAAACGGTAGACTGTGTCGTATTCCCAAATTGAAGGCGAGACAGGGAACATCCTTAACCCTGAAAGAAAATAGTTTTGTCGTGAGAGGACCAAAACTGTTTAATCAGTTGCCCAAAGACCTAAGAAACACGAAGGGAGTTGCAGTGGACATCTTCAAAAGAAGACTAGACGCCTGGCTCAGAACAATCCCCGATGAGCCGGGCGTACCTGGCTATGTGAGGTGGAGAGCGCAAGAATCCAACTCACTACTTCACTAGGCCAACTCGAGAGGAGGGGCGACAAGCTTGACCTTCGCGAAATGAGAAATCATCGCGCGAAACCTTTGTAAGGGTTATATATATATATATATATATATATATATATATATATATATAGTGTTGCAAAAAACGTTTTCTTTTTAGTTCGTTGCTTTTCTTTGTAAAACAAATGGTTTTTTTTTTTTGCGTTTTTTTTTTTGTTTTATTTTTTTACCATATCCAATAAAAAATTCATTTACATAGAAAATAAATATATAATTAAAAAAATAAATAGTTCGTTAATAATAATAATAAATTACTGTTTATATATCGTAAAAACATGTAGAACATATATTTCAAATATATAAAATAGATTTTCTCTTAATTAAACTTAGATCTAAACATACAGGCTACAGCACACGTTCAGTAATTATTTACAGTGTCTTTTACATATATTTTAGATAATAAAAAGTATAGATAAGTATATTGTCAATAAAATAATTGCTAAATGTTATAAAAACAAAGTAAAGTACCTAGCATGCGTGTAAAAATTATAAAAGATTTTATATTAACTCTTTAAGGACGATTGGTACAAATTGGTAGCGTTTCAAATATTCCGGGCTTAAACGATTAATTAATGTTAGGCCTAAGCCCGAGAGCGGTGTTTTTCAACCTTTTTCCGTGCTGGTGACCCACTTTTGACATAAAAAAAATCGCGACCCCACTTCCCTAAGTGATGATGCAGCATACTTGAACTGAAAAAAACTCCCGAACTATTTCCCATGCGACGATGGAAGGTTGCTAAGCAGTGAATACTTAATCCGTTCAGTGAAAGGGTGGTAGAGTTCGCCGAACTTGCATAAAATGATTTAAATTTCTTCTGACAAGACCCTGCAGTTATCATTTCCGTCAGAAAATTTGCGTACATTTTGGATAGCATGGAAAAGTGAGTATCCAGAACTGGTGTCTGAAGTATTGGAAGTTTTAATTCCATTTTCAACCTCATACGTATGCGAATTGGGTTGTTTCTCATCAATGGTTACAATTAAAACAAAGCAACGGAATAGACCTTACTTTGTGTTTCGTTAATTCGACCGAACATAGGAAAACAAACGCAAATTAAACTCAGTTATTTCATTGAAAGACAGTTTCAGATGGAGATTACGACGAACGAAAAGCAAATTCAACTGTAATATTACAGTTTCTCAATGAAAAATAAAATAGTTTGCCTGATTTTATATATTTCTGCAATTTTCGCTGGAAAAATAAGCTTCAATTTTCTATACGGGTTGATTTCCTTGCTAAGCACAGGAACTCCCTAGCTGAGTACCTCCCTCGATCCCCAGGTTGAGAAACATCGCTCGTGTGATATCTAATACATTATTTTCAGCTTTTCTAATAATTCGTAGCAGTCAGGGCCAGGAAAGTATATTATGTTTAAAATCCTAAGCATGCGTTGATAGGCTATATTAAAGTACTTAGTGACATGTAGTTAATAAATGTCTGTAATGAAATTGTACATTGTACACACACACACACACACACACACACACACACACACACACAGTAATTACTGTACTTAGAATTTTGCTATTAGCAACGTACCAATATATTTTATTAGTATGAGATAATTAAATATTATATTCAGTAGTAAGAGTTAATATAATCCTAAGATATATCAGAACAAGGATTAATTTTACATTATCTAACCAATTCTAGCCTTAGAATTTTAAATAAAATTACTTTTAACCAACATTTAAAAAAAAATGAGGTTGATTTCCTTTTAAAATGAAAACGAACTTAAAGAAAACACGTCATATTACATAAAAAAATACAACGATTGACAATTAAGTATTTGTGTAGAAGTTTTAAGATTAATTTCGAGAAATTTTAATTCATTTAATAAATTAAAATGACGCTTTAGTCATATTTGTATGTAAAATCATATTCAATTTCCTCATTAAATTTTAAATACTTTTTAAATCGTTCCAAAAGGTTGTCTTGGAAGATATCGACGAATGCAGAGAGATGGAAAATTTGTGCGAAAATGGAGACTGTATGAACACTTTCGGTTCATTTATGTGTTCTTGCATCAAAGGCTACACTCTCGATGACGAAAGATCGCGATGCATTGGCAAGTTAAAAAAAAATATAATACACACACACGTAACTTCAACGAGGTTAATATATATATGGGCGAAAATTTCGTTTTTTTATGCCATAGTAAACTTCAACCTTACCTCTATCATGTACCACGTATTCGTCATTGTATCACTGTACAAAATTTAAAATTTAAAATTTTGTGCAGTGATACAATGACGAATACGCCAAAAGACGACCTGGTACATGGTAGAGGAATGGTTGAAGTTTACTGTGGCAAAGAGAACGGAATTTTCGACTGTTGTTTGATTCGGCATTGTACCACGCGACGCCTCGTATATATATATTACTTAGTAATCTTGTAGGAGTTTAGCACGTTGATCTCCTTTCGCATAGTGGTCAGGCTTGTGGCATTACCTGTATAATTGACTTGGTGTAGGAGAGAACTGAATTTTGAGCTCTCCATCTCACATAGCCATGTACACCTGATTCATTTGGGATTGCCCTGAGCCAGGTGTCGTCTTTTTTTTTCTTTTGATGTCTACAATAAGACCAGTTGTATTTATTATTTCTTTTGATAACTGGTTAAATAATCTTGGTCCTCTGACAACAAATCTATTTTCCTTCAGAGTTGAGTATGTTTCTTGTCAAACCGTTACTTTGGGAACACAACACATTCTGCTTTTCCTATTTTCCAGCGTTGTTTGAATGGTTATCGTGTTCACTTAAAGTTAGATACTAGTTTCTCTGTTATTTTCCATGTGTATATTATCATGTTTCTCTCTCTTCGTCTGTCTATCTAATATAGATTTAAGTTCCGTATTTGGTCTCAGTAATTTAGTTCTTTGTATCCATTGATCTTAGCTATGTAATTTCTCCGAATTTCTAACTACGATCTACTCTAGGCTATCCCAGGAAAGACGTAATGGAAACAAATTAAAAAACAAATAAAAAATAAAATACTGGCAACTATGCTTACAGTTTTAGGTGTGTAAAACTTTCACACAGAAATAGCAGTAACAGTAGTAAAGTATAGAACAGACAAGGCTCTCCTTCCTTTGCCAGCCATTACTGATAGAAAATTATTGTGAAAGACGGTTTATAAGAAAGTAGGAAAAAGCATAATGAAAAGAATACCTTCAGAGTTCATTCACACCATGAATACACGTACCTCATGTACTCAATTACACATTAGAGCTTAGTGGGAAATAAAGTACCGCATGACACGTTAAAGTACTTAATCTAATCTACACCATCCATCTTTTTAAGGAATGTTATTATTTGTTTATTATATACAAGAAATCATCATTTCTTCAATGAATGCCAAGGCTATCGTGCTGAGGGACTTGCTTTTAAAAATTAATTTCTTACATTGTCATCTTTCGCACTGGAATTACATAAAAGAGCACTGATCCAGAGGTACTTCCAGCTCGTTAACACACTTCAGTTTAAGAATTTCCACGAAAGTGTACTTCATGTATGTAATTTCTTCCCTTTTTCAAGAAAAAGATTTATCAGAACGTAATTTATATTGTGTCCTTCGCACAGGAATTGTTTAGATAAGGAAGCATTGATCCAGAGGCACCTCCAGCTGGCCAGCACGAAATTGTTACACACTATTTAAAACTAAAGTTCTACTCTAGCTAAGTAGCATCCCTGAAGTTGAATGGCTCTGTTCAGAGATTTTGACTCCCAAGAATTTTCATAAAATTTCCCATCATCTAAGAACTTCATGTGCTCTGAAACCAGACCAGACCAGCGCCTCCTACTCCAATTGTTACAAAAGCGAACATCACTACTTCTATATAAAACTATGAAAATGTCTCTAGCTAACTAAATTAAATATAGCCCTATTTTCCCAAAAAGTACTAACAATCCTACATTGTATACCCAAGTAGCATCCCTGAAATTGAAAACGTCTATTCGGAGGTTTTGACTCCCGAGAGATCGCATCAAGTTTCCCTTCTCTACTAATGGGATATAATCTGAGAACTCCCAGTGCTCTGAAACTAGACCAGTCCAGCACCTCCTACTACATTTATTGACAAAGGGAACATTACTGCTTCTACCCTATCCTAAGTAACCCTCCTTCAAGCAGCTCTCTTTTAATAATGAACAAAAAATGGAAGGAACGTAACTGCGTACACGAGATAAGTGTACGCATGGTGTGAACTCTGAAGCTATTGTTTTTATTATACTTTTCCTACTGTCTTATAAATCTTTCACAATATTTTCTATCAGCAGTGACTGGCGGAGGAGGGAGAGCTTTTTCTGTTCTATACTTTGCTACAACTACTATTCCTGTGTGAAAGGTTTACACGTTTATAAGTGTAAGCATAGTATAGGTTTATAGTATTTATTATTTTCATTTGCTTTTTCTATTTTTTCTCCCTACTTTCATTGGCTAGCCTAGAGCGGATCTTAGAGTTTGTACTAGCCTGTAATTCTATAAATATACTGTATATATACACACACACACACACACACACACACATATATATATATATATATATATATATATATATATATATCATAAAATCGTAAAATCATAAAAGGCAATTTATTGAGAAACTGGGAATCAGTGGGATTAGAACCCATATCGCGAGGTATCAGAAGCCACTACCGCCATACCTCATGAAATCCTTCCGGACTTGAATGAAAGAGAGCGTTCAGACTTTGTGAAGCCTTAACAGTGTTTGGTCATGTTCATCTATACTTTCTCGCCTTCATAAAGCATATAAAATCTTTCATTACAGTGACCACTCTTATAAATTGGGAGAATATAGCTGAACATCGTCAAACATTGCTAAGACTCCACCGAGTTTGAACGCTCTCTTTTAGTCGAGTCTGGAATAGGTTCATGAGGTAAGGCTTCCGATACCTCGAGATACAGATTCGAGCTACACTTCCAGCTTCCCAGTTTCTTAATAACTGTCTCCTATGATTCTTTTAGACATAGACAGATAACTATTGACAGTTTTTGCTGTCATGGATGATAATTACAAACATTTATTATATAATTAGATGTGGATGAGTGCGCAGACCGTACAAAATGTAAAAATGGCATTTGTATTAACACTATTGGAGGCTTCGAGTGTAATTGTCCAGAAGGCTTCATGCTTCTTCCTAACCGGGCGGAGTGCATCGACATGAGGGACGAACCTTGTTTCATGAAGTATGAAGAAGGAGTGTGTTCGATGCCCATGCGGACGGAGCTCACTAAAATGAAGTGCTGCTGCTCAATGGGTGCTGCTTGGGGCACGGCGTGTGAGGAATGCCCTTCTAAGACTTCACGTAAGTTAGGAAAGAAAAAGGTATATTTCTGCTTTTGATAACTACTGACTGATCAACTTTCTAATATTCATTAATTTCGAAAACTATTGAATGGTTTTTTTTACCATTACTTTGTTATAGTGTTCTGAAGTTTTTTCTCCTAATCTCTCGTAGTTGCCTCTAAAAATTGTTGATTGTAGAAAGATTAATGTCTAAAATTTCATTCTTTTAATTCCAACTTAAGTTACAAAGGAGGGAGAAGAGAATATGTTAATGAAAAAGTCAATTAATTTTATATTTAGACGAAATTTTAAAGATTTTTTTTCCTTCGTGTAGGAGCTTACATCGAGTTATGTTTTGCTGGCATTATTGGACCAAGACCCGGTATACCCGGAGTTCCTATCGGACCCGGTATACCCGGAGTTCCTATCAGACCCGGTATACCCGGAGTTCCTACCGGACCCGGTATACTCGGAGTTCCTATCGGACCCGTTATACTCGGAGTTCCTATCGGACCCGTTATACCCGGAGTTCCTACCGGACCCGGTATACCCGGAGTTCCTACCGGACCCGGTGTACCCGGAATTCCTGGTGAACCAGGATTTACTGTTGAACCCCCTGAGATCGGATCCGGACTTCCTACTCTTGGACCAGATGTAACAGGAGAAACTGGAATCCCTAAAAGCCCTGGTATTCCGTTTGCCCCCAGTTGGCCAAGAGCACCTGGTGGTCCATATGTACCAAGAGTACCTGGTGGTCCATACATACCAGGAGTACCTGGTCCGTTCGGTCGAATTAATGGTAATGGTTTTATTTCCAATCCCCTCACTGGCGAATTTGATGATGTGGACGAGTGTGATCTAATGGGTCACATGGTGTGCAAAAACGGTCGGTGCATCAACACAATAGGATCTTTCACCTGTGAATGTAACGTAGGATTCAGATATGACGAACCGAGTCATACTTGCGTTGGTAAGACATATTCTTTCTGTAGTTTGTGTAAAATTAATTCTTTCAATGAACACTATATTGAAATGTTATGGAAAATAATTTCACAATATAGGTTTTAAAACTATTTTCAGACGTTGATGAGTGTGTGGAATATAGTCCATGCCAAGGACTGGCGCTGTGTGAAAATACTGTTGGTAGTTATAGGTGTTCGTGTCCTTCTGGATATAAACTTAATAGGTTTAACGACGATTGTATTGGTAAGTAATGTTTGTTTCATGTGGTTATAATTCCATTTGTTTGTCGTTTTTATTTCAGTTTTAGTTATTTCTCACATTTGGTTTATTATTTACGAATAGAAAGAATACAATTGTTAGTCACTTGTTTACGCTTCCCCCAACAGATGTAGACGAGTGTCAACTACGTGGCGTTTGTCAACACGGCGATTGTAACAACTTTAACGGTTCCTTCCAATGTATTTGTAACCCCGGGTACGTTTTGACGGTCGATCGTTCATCCTGTATCGACCGTGACGAGTGTATACGTTCACCAACTATATGCAACAATGGAACTTGCATTAATTCGCTGGGATCATATCAGTGCAAGTGCTTCCAGGGCTTCAAAATTGGTCCCAACGGTGACTGTATTGGTGAGTAATGATAAGTAGAATGGGTGATAACCATACTTATGAGCTGTTGAACGATTTACTTTCAAGTACTGATTACGTTTTTAATCTGAACGATTTTGCTTTCAAGTGTTGATTACGTTTTCAACCTTTATCTAAAATATTGTTTTAATGCATCTTCGTATTGGTGTTTTTATCTATTGTTTTTATCTATTGTTTTATTTTGTTGTCTACCCGTTCCGTTTGAAAACAGTTTCACTATAATTACCTTAAATTATTCAAACATCTTCACATTATATAAACTTTACAGTTACTACTGTTAGATTCGGATCCGTTGAAGTGATTAATCTCTGTTTTTATCTCAGACGTGGATGAGTGTCTGGCGAATATTGGCATCTGTCGGAACGGGAGATGTCGTAACATAGAAGGAAGTTTCACTTGCGAATGCGCCGATGGCTTCACCATAGCGGAGAGTGGAGACCAGTGTAGGGATGTCAATGAGTGTACTGAGGTAGGGCAAAATACTCGTAGGTTAGATATAATAGAAGGACTTATCAATATATTTTAGGCTGGGAAAACCTATTCATTAACTGTTTAATAGAAAATTAGCCTATTTCGGAACAAGGGTAATTACTTCCCCTTTAATGCAAATGATTTTGCTCTATAATGTCGCAGTTGATTTGAAAAAAATATGTATATTATTTTAAAAGAGTTCCTGTGGCCTGATTAGTTAGAGATTGAACCTGGAAGGGAATGGGGAGATCCCGGGTTCGATTCCCGCTGTCCCCACGGTTTCAGTCGAGCTAGCCACTTACTTTTATTGCTCGGGTTCATGTAATTCTCGAGTTATGGAATTGTTTGAAAGGAAGTTTCTTTCTGATATTGTAGATTCATCTTTCTATTGGTATCGTTATGTTGATGACGTGTTGGTTCTCCTTCGTGCAGAATCTGATCCTAATGTCATTCTAGACCGATTAAATAATATGTTACCCTCTATAAAGTTTACTGTAGAGGTTGAACAGAATTAAAAAGTTCCCTTTTTGGATATTCAAGTTATAAGATCTAATAATAGACTTCGGTTTATTGCCTTCAGAAAAGCCACTCATTCTAACGCTTATGTTCACTGGCTTTCGTCTCATAGTTTCTTTACAAAAAGAGGCATCCTTATTGGTAGATTATTAAGAGCTTTTAGGATTTGCAGCCACTCGTATTTGGATGCTGAGTTCGCTTACATTAAAGAATCTTTTACTAAATTAGGTTAACCCAGTATTTTTATTGAAAAAGCATTTGGTACTGCTAGAAAAAATTATAACTATAACGCCTCTACTAAGGATTTTAAACATTTCAGTTATTCCTTTCAGTTCCGAGTAATTTCGTAATAGTTTGCTATCCAGTCTTCATACGGTTTCTTAAGCAGGGTTCATACACACCTGCAAAAATATCAGGATTTTTTGGATTTTTTGAGAATATGAGGGGAATATAAAATATTTATGAAATATTTAGGACTTAATTATTTGTAAATATTTTATAAATAATTTAACTATAAATTAATTTAAAATGTTAATATAAAATAATTGAACAAAAAGAAGCACTATTTGTTTTACATTATCTAAGACTCACGCATTTATTTTGTTATCTAGTATTAATTTTTTGAGCTGCCATGGGATTTTTGCTTACGTTTTTTAAGAGTAGTTAGAATAAAAATTAGGTTTTAATTGTGTTATATGAAATGTGAATTCTTTTACACCTTTTATGCAATTTTTATATAATTTTTATATATATTTATATATGAGGGGATCAGATCTGAAATATCAGGGGATTATCAGGAAACTTTATTCTTGGACCTGTGTATGAACCCTGTAAAGTACCTTCCACTACTCGTGCTTTTTTACGAACGGATCAACCACCGGAATGGGTCTTCAACATAGGGTTTACAAAATCCCATGTTTGAATTGCTCTAAATGTTATATTGGTGAGACCATTGACTTTAAAAGGTTGTCTCTATCAGCACAAATATGGTCTAAATATTGCTGATGATAACTCAGACTTACATAAACATCGTTTAGAATGTGACCATAATATAAATATTAATAATTCCTATCTTCTTCTTAATGCTCATAATAGTAATAGGAGGACATTGATTGAGTCCTATATGATTAAAAAACACCAATAATTTGAATGTCAAAAACGGTCTATTTTCCTTAGGTTTATTTTTAACCAACTTTTACTTATCCAAAGAATCTTGTATACGGTAGGGTGTATCATCTGTATCATGCTCATTGAAACGCGAATTTCAAGATTGGCAGTATGGATTCCTATGTAAAATTAAATTTTAGGAGGGGTTTGTTTTCTTGAACTTTTGCTAAAAATCACGTTTAAGTGTTCAAATTTACACTTTTTCGTTTTCTGGTTATGTACAGAACAGCTGTGCAGGACATACACTGCAGTACAAATGTAACAGACCGGTTTCTTACCAAACAAAACCATTGTAACAGCTGTTATAGGCTACTAGAGTTTCACTGTGATAATTTTCTATGTTTCAGATACAAAGCTTGGTGAAGATTGTGGAGTCATCATGGCTAAGCAAGGACGAAAGACCAGAAAAAGTTCTGGTTCAAAGCTGAGTGATCTGGTGGGTCCAGGCAAGCAGTTATTTCCCACAGAAGTTCCAACCTGGAGAGCTGTGTTTCAGAGAGGAATCCTCCTCTAGGAAGAGAAGCTGCTTCTGGATGATATGAAGAGAGCTCAATACCCTCTGCAAGATTTGGCTAAGGACTTGGCATCACTGGTACTGGCACAGTGGCGCAAAAGCAATGCCAAGTTCACTCCTCCTGTGATCATTCAAGAGAGATCCATTGCCAGGAAGATTCTTGTCAGGTGGAATGAAATGATTGACCTAGTGAATGGCAGAGTGAAGGCTGCAAAGAGAGAGAAGAGAATATCTGAACTTGATACATTGTTTGACATAACCTGCAGACATGATATCACTCTCTGTGGAACTGAAGCATCTGGCTGCTCTGGCTGTGCTGCTAGAGTTCATGTCAACTGTGACTGTCCTCTGCCTCAGAAGATTCCAAAGCTAGAGCTAGAGTGGCTCCATTACCAGAGGATCAAAACCTCAGAAGTTTCTGGCTTCCGGATGGCATCTGTTGATGTGAAGGAAACAGTGAAACAGGTGAAGGCTGCTAAGAGGAAGGAGGAAGAACAGAAGGCAGCTGAGAAGAGAAACAGAAAAGAGAAAGAAGAAAAGGAGCTACTGCTTAGAGCTGATGATGGTGATGATGATGATGAAGATGAGGTGACTTCCTTGCAAGAGTCTCCAGGCAGAGCAGCTCCTACTGCTGACACAGATTTTTTCAGTACTGCACCAGGCACAAGCTCCAGTGTCAACACTGGCAAAGTCTCCACCTCTGCCAGGAGGAACTACATGGTTATCTCAAGCACTGCTGCGGCTGCAGTCAGGTTCAAGGTGGCAAACACTCCTGCAGCAGCCATTGCAATTGGTTTCCTGCAAGATCTCATCAAAGCTGGCCATCTATCTGCTGATAAGGCATATCTAGCCGTTGACAGGATGAAGATGTGGAGGGGCAAGGAGTCTGTAATAGGTGCCTCGATGGAGGCCCTGGAGAAAAGGACAGAGGGAGAGGAGATCAAGGGAATTTTCTTTGATGGAAAACAAGATAAGAAGACAAAGATCATGAGGTACAATGAAGAAACTGGCCGCTTCCATCCTGATGTTACAACTGAAGAGCACTATAGTGTTAGCTGGGAACCTGAGGGGAAGTATCTCTTCCATTGTACACCAGAAGAACCTGAAGGAAATGAGAAACCTGCACTGAAGATAGCTCAGGCTCTGTTTGAGTGGATTAGTGCTCATGGTACTAAAGATACTATTGTGGTTCTTGGTGGTGACTCCACCAACACAAACACAGGACCTGATGGAGGAGCCATCACTCACTTGGAGAGACTGCTAGGTCACAAGTGTCACTGGCTGATATGCCAGTTGCATATTAATGAATTCAGCCTCAGGCACATGATCACCAAGCTTGATGGTCCCTACACGCACAAGTCTGAGTTCAGTGGCCCAATAGGAACACGTTTGGAAAAGATCAATGACATACCTGTCAACTTTAGCTTCAAGGCTCTGCCAGGAGAAGAAGATATAATTGAACTGCCAGAAGACATTGTACAGAACCTTAGCACTGACCAGAAGAACTGTACCTACTGATCAAAGCTCTCAAGACAGGAGATTTGAGCAAGGAAGTTACTGGTCTGAAGTGTGGCCCACTGAATCAGTCACGCTGGCCGACTACAGGTGAGGCTCTGTTGATGCTGTGGATGAGGCAGCATGGTCTGAAGGGGGAGGTGTTGAAGAAGCTTGGGGTGCTGCTGAAGTTCTGCCTGGACTTCTACTTCAAGATGTATTTTGAGATCAAGGTGAAGCACCACATGAGGTATGGACCTCACTATATTGTGACCGCTCTAGGACTGCTGAGAAGCCAGACCTCTGAAGTCAGGAACATAATCACTCATGTGATAATTCGTGGAGCATATCATGCTCACAGTGAAAACCTCATTGCCTCTCTCCTGTGCAGTGAGGATGAGGAAGAGAGGGCATGGGGGTTTGAGATGATCAAGAAGATCAGAGGTAAGTCTGAGTATGGAGACATGAGTCTGAGAACTCATAGAAACCCTAAACTGAATTTTGATGCCACTTCTCCAATTACTCTGATTAATTGGGATAAGGAGAAACTGTATGAGCCACTCTTCATTTGTAAGATGTCAAGAGGAGAAGTTGAGGAGCTTCTCAGGTCTCCACTTGAAGTTGAGAACTTCTCAGTTCACACTCAAAGCTGTGAAAGAGCAGTCCAGGAAGTTTCAGCTGCAGCTCATGCAGTGTATGGGCAAGAGAGAAGAGATGGTTTTGTTCGTGCTAGGATCGATCACAGAGAATTGTTGCCAGTTTTCAAGTCAAAGCAAGACATTATGAACATGTTTTAGATCTCTACAAGACCTGCTAGACAACTCAAGATGCTTTCAGAAGAAAAATCTCAAAACATTCAGTTGACCAGCATATCCCCAAGCTGGGGATGGAGGAGGGACTTATACAAATATTAAAGAAGAATTGCAATTGAAAAAAAAGGTTGAACGTCACAGCAGCTTGCGGAAAGGTGGGGGCAGCTGCCATCAAACTCAGTGATGCCGAAAGGAAAATAAATAAAAATTGGTGGATGCGTTTCAAAAAAAAAAATGCAAGACCAAGAAAGAAGAACAAAAAAGATTATGCCTGATGAAGAGAACAGCCGTGAAATGTGGTGTATAGGAGACTAAAAATAATACAATTCCATAGTTTTGGGCCATTTTGGATGATTTTGGTTATTTTAGGGGTTATGAACCACTTTGGCTGATCTTAAATGGGTCCAAGCCTGCCCCTAGAAATGCTTAAGGGTGTATATGAACAATATGGAACATATGGAGGTCATTTGAGGCTACCAAGTCTTTGAAATTGGCCAAAAATCCCCTTTTTCGACGAAAAAGTGCGATTTTGAACACTTAAATGCAATTTTTCGCAAAAGTTGCAGAAGACGAACCCCTCTTAAAATTCAATTTTACATAGGAATACATACTGCCAATCTTGAAATTCCACAAGTTTTTCAATATTCGACCTGAGCATGATACACCCTAGACCAGAGCTTTCCAAACTTTTCACATTGGCGACACACTATTTAAGCATAAAAATTTTCACGACACATTAATTAATTTTTGTTATCAAATATCAAATATCAGATAATTTTTCAGTAGGTGGTTTATCTTGTAGCCGATTTTGTTGATAGAAAAATAAAAATTTTCAAAATACAAAAAACACTAATGTGTCGCGACACAGTTTGGAAAGCTCTGACCTAGACTATTCGGTCTGTATCCAAACGTTTTCAGTTGCCAGAGGCATAATGTTTCTTGAACTCTCTTCCGTGTGCCCTTTCTCTCACTTCAATTTTTATTCCTGTCCGAAAGAAGGAGGAAGTACCTTCGAAAAGCTTTGCAGTTACTTTTTAATGTAATTTTAATTATTTTAATTTTCTTTTTTGGGATTTTACTATTTTATTAAATGTGCACAGTTATAGGGTTTTCTAAATTATATATATATATATATATATATATATATATATATATATATATATATATATATATATATATATAACACAAGGTGTTCTAAAATTACTTAGTAAACTTTCATATATCTATCGACCAACATCGGACGTTGTGAACAATGTGTTCAAGTTGAAGGAAACCACTTTGAACATCTAAAATAAACAATTATCGTTGCTTTTCTTTATTGTTGCTGCATTTGAAGTAAAATTGTTAAATATCGAAATATCGCATAATTTTTAAGATATTGCGTTCATATAAAAGTTTACTAGGTAATTTTAGAACACCTTATTATATATATATATATATATATATATATATAATATATATATATAGGTGTTCTAAAATTACCTAGTAAAATATATATATATATATATAATATATATATATATATATATATCTTAAGTGTGATAATAAAGCTTGATATAGTTATAGGCAATGCCTTTGAATTCTTCAGAGTGCGAGTATTTGCCCACTCCCTGGCAGGTGTCAAAACCGAATCGGATCCTTCTTCTGTGAATGCCCAGATGGTCTAAGGCTGTCTCCAGAGGGCATAAAATGCATAGGTTAGAAACTAATTATGTGTGTTTGGTTGACAAAAAATTAAATTTTGTAGTTACACTGCCCATATGGATTGGTTTAGTGTTTTTTTTTATTTCATTATTATTTTTAAAAGAACCAGAACTCAAAGATTTTAATTAATTTAATAATAATAATAATAATAATAATATAATAATAAAAATATTAACACTTGACTGATAACATTTTTATCTTTTATTCCGAAACTATATTTTATAAGACAAATAAAGAAATAATTTACTTATCCCCCAAAGTGACTTCAAATTCCCTTCACAATTTTCCCTCACACAGATATCAATGAGTGCACAACTGTCGAGGACATTTGCGCCAATGGACGTTGCGAGAACTCCGAAGGTAGTTTCCGATGTCTTTGTCCTCCAGGCTTCGAACTTAACCCAGTAGGAACCAAGTGTATTGATACACGCCATGAGAGATGTTACCAGCGTTTTAGTCGAGGTAAAACAGTTTTGTGTTATTTTAATCACGTAATAATCACTGTAAATTATGCTAAAAATGTATTTTTACTTCTTGAAATAAAAATTTTACTCCCGAGAAACGTATGTCGTTTTGGACAGTTTTGGACAATTATAATAATTGTGTTAACGATAAGGATAGCTACAGTGAGCTCAGTCCGGAGACGCCTTATAAAATCCTGAAGAATGTCATAGAGGTATGCGTGCGTGTGTGTATTAATATATTTTTAGGTAATTATGGCACTACATACTTTATTATATTATAGGGCGGTGCTTCGATCCCCGCCCAGTGGAAATTCTTCGTCGAGAGTGCTGCTGTTCCGGAGGTGCCGCTTGGGGGCATTTGTTCTCCGTGTCCACCAATCAGCTCACGTAAGTGGGAAGGTGGGGCCCAACAATGAAAATTTCGTAAACTGTCTTACAATAAATATGTCAAAAGAAACTGAAAATTTCAATACATTTTTTTTCACCAAAAATGTTTCTAAATGAAAAATTAATAAAGTTTAGTTTTTGCATTTACTGTTCTTAAACTTAACAACACTGATTCGTTTCACAGATTATTTACAATTAATAATTAATTTAAGAATCTTACATATATATTAATTATTAATTAATATAAATATCCTTTATAATTTTTTTATTATTAATAAATCATAGTTCACAACACCTTCGCATCTCCCTTCAGCTGAATTCGAGAGGTTATGTCCATCTGGTCCTGGCAGAGGAGATAGTGGCACTGACCTTAACGAGTGCGAAATAATGCCAGGCGTCTGCAAGGGCGGAGATTGCGTCAATACGGACGGGTCATTCAGATGCGAATGTCCAATGGGTTATGTTCTCGCTGGATCAGGGCGAAGATGCGTCGGTAAGGTTACAAAAGTGCTTCATTCAATATACTTATACGTTATATCTGTATCTATAACATACTTATATAACATACTGTACTACAACATACTTACAATTATAACATATTTATATCTGTATCTATCTACTTATATATTTTTCTACACAAAGTGATTCCTTACTCATCCCACACTTTTAAAAATTGTTGGAATAAACCCATACTCTGATTATATGATTTAACTTAATCCATTAACGCCAGTTTTTTTGTATGGTTTGGTTATGAATACTTTTATTTGAAACTGCACAACTTTGTAATGGTTGTCTATAAAAGGTTTTAAAATGTTGATAAACTTTAGCATTTCGAAAAAATCTAAATAAAACTTATCTATTCGTTTTGTGAAGTTTCGATTTAGTTTGTATTCAGGAGATTAAAAAAAAACTGGTGATTTTAAGTTGATTTCGATAAAATAATGTCGATCGCATTGCGAAAACACTTCGGGGGTGGAGAAGTATATGCGTAACGGACCTTGGTAGAGTTACAGAATTTTGTGTCAAAATATGTTCTTTTTTGTCTGTCGTCTAGTTTGGTCCAAATTGTACCTTTCAATTGCGCTAATTTTCTCATGCTTTATAAATCTACCTGAGAATTTAACTAACATGACGTAACTTTTACTGATATGATGGGAAGAAGTGGCTAAGCAACAAACGTAGAAAGCGCCAGAAAACGCAGTTAAAGTTGTACCAAATTGAAAGTGACGTAACTTTTGAACTTTTCTGAAGATATTTCTTCGAAATACCTTCAAAAAGTTCAAAATTTATGTCACTTTCAAATTTGGTACAACTTTAACTGCGTTTTCTGGCGTTTTTTTTTTACTTTTGTCGCTTAGCTACTTCTTCCTAGGAGGGCCTCATATAGAAATAAAAGGATGTATCTTTCATTTGGCCAAAACGAAACGATATGGAACCAACACATTTTCGCTAATAAGTTAAGTTTTGACACAAACGCTGTACCTCTACAGAAAACACCTAGACTAAAACAATTTTTTTTTTCAGACGATAATGAATGTGCAGTAAGGAATGTATGCGGGAATGGAACCTGTACCAATGTAGAAGGAGGGTTCGAATGTTCTTGTCAAGATGGATACACCCCCGGACCCACGCAGGTGAGTGAGATTTCAACTGGAGATTCGGATGTCTAGCGGAGTAAATCTGCAACATTTTTATGGATGATAATTACCCCCCCCCCCCCCCCCCCCCCCCCCCCCCCGCGCCACCGTTGAAATCGCCAACAGTTGTTATAACGTAAAACGTTAGTTACAGCAGCTAGTCAGAGTACTTTCTGTCACAAACCATGCAGATTATTTTTGCTTGTGTGTCAGGCCCGACCACCCTCTTGGAGAAAGAAATGTATTTGTAAATATTCATCTGCTATCGTGAGTTAAATAGAATATTCAAATTTCATAAGTATTTTTGTTACATGTTTTGAGATATACAGTACTTTAGCAATTTTAGCAGGGTTTTTTTTAAATTTCTACAGACGTGTGAGGATGTAGACGAATGCGAGGAACTCGGTCATCAGTGCGCCTTCAGATGTCATAACGTAGAAGGTTCCTTCAGGTGCATTTGCCCCTACGGATACACATTGGCCACGGATGGGCGTCACTGCCAGGATGTGGATGAGTGTCAGACGCCCGCTAATAATTGCAGATTCCTTTGTAAAAATCTGATCGGCACTTTTATGTGTATTTGTCCCGAAGGGTATCAACAGGTGAGTCCAAAAACTAAATGGTCTTTGTACAGAAGCAGTTTGATAATTAAGGAAAATGCTAAAGCAGAAACCGTGATGAGTTTCAGTGAAATTAAATTAATACTTGCATTCAATTTATTCATTATGTATATCATTTTATCAGAATTATAATGGTAATTTTTTTCTAATTATTATAATTTTTTTTATAACTTCAACTTTTCATTTATTTTTGTTTCAGATTGGAATGAAAGATGATTGTGAAGATGTGAATGAGTGCGCCCTGAATCCAAACATCTGTCGCAATGGACGATGTATCAACACGAGAGGTTCCTACCAATGCCAGTGTTATGACGGTTTTGAAGTCACCAGAGACGGTAAACAATGTATCGATCGCAGGGAAGGCTACTGCTTCAGGCAACTCGTGGGAGGAATGTGTTCAACGTCAAGTGGAGACTTAGTTAAGGTGCGTAAGAGTTATTTTAATGAGAAAAATAGTGTACGCATTGGGGTAATGGTAGTATAATTCAGAAAGGTTAGCTTTCCACCTTCTTAGGTGTTCAGGTATGCCTCTCCAAAAGGCAAAGATATAGGTATCAAATGAACAAGCTTTTTATAGTCTTCATTCTCACGGATTATTCACTACGGAGATATATTTTTAAAAAGGTGGAAAGACAATTTTACTTAGTTACTCCCAGCATTAGAGAAGCATCTATGATATGTTGATCTCATAATTAAACACACTTTGTCAGCCTATTCGCTTCAGAAAGAGGCAATGCTAATATTTTACTTTAAGAGTTACGAAGACTATCTTTAATGAAGGTAACTAAGGCCGCTTGCTGTTGTACGATGGGGCTCGCGTGGGGCCCAATGTGCGAACATTGTCCTCGCAAAGGAAGTGCTGAGTACGACGAAATTTGCCTCGAAGTCGGGTTCTACGTAGATGGCTTAGATATTGACGAATGTTCAACGATGCCCAATCTGTGCCGAAACGGGCGATGTATCAACACGATGGGATCGTATCGTTGCGTTTGTGACAAAGGATACAAACCCGATCACTCCGGAACACGTTGTATTGACATCAACGAGTGTGAACAGACGCCTTCACCGTGTAAATTCACTTGCCAAAATACGGAAGGATCATACCAGTGTTCATGCCCTCTGGGTTACGTGCTTAGTTCGGATGGGATCACTTGCAGAGATCTGGATGAATGCAAGACCGGACAACATTCGTGCCAAAACGAATGCGTCAACACACAAGGCTCTTACAAGTGTACATGCGAAGAAGGTTACAATCAAGTGGGCGAACAGTGCCTTGGTATGTGCAATTTCTTACTTCGTACTGATATATTTTATCTAGAAATTTTATGCTTTACCGACTGTAAAAAATAGTAAGATTCTTATCGTTCAAAGAGAATGAGAGTCAGTATGTAATATTGTGGTGAATGGAGAAAATTTAGAGATTGTGAAAGAATTTAGAGATTTAGGATATCCGAGTGACAAAGACACGCAAGAAGTACAGAGGATTGACAAAAGTAAATAGACACGTTCTGTTTTTTCCATAGTTTTTGATTTGATAATAAAAGTAAATAAATAATAACAGATTTATTGAATGAATTATGTTTCGAATCGTGTTCCTTTTTCCCTTTTCCATTACGTAACGGTGACGACACACGTTCTGGCACTCTATTGATGAGCTTTTGCCATTTGTTCTTGAGGACAATCATCGTGGTGTCTATTTACTTTTGCCAACCCTCCTTACATGATGAGTGGAAAACGGATTTATTGTAGAGTAATAATAAGGATGTTCAGGAAAGGGCGGGGATTGAAAAAGTCAGTGGAAGTGAGAATGGAGGATAACGCTCATATAGTCATTTGGAGGAAATGTGTAGTTGGAGAAAATGCGTATGTGTGACAAATAGAGGAAGACCGCGTAGAAAATGGGAGGATGTAATTATTATTAGTAAATATATGCATAGATTTGGAGTGGATATAAGTGTTGGGCAAAATTAACGAGAAAAAGAGATGTATGATGAGAAACGGTTTGTAAAGTGTGGAAATTGAGACGTTGTTTTCGCTCACGTACTATTAGAAGAATAACCCCAATTTTGTCAAGAAAGTTAGGACTGGATCCATGAGGTTGGGGTAGGGTAGCGCCTTAGGGTAGTGGTGTATCCGTATGTATCTTTCAAGCGTCATGCCCACCCAATGAATAAGAGGAAACGTATGTATGTAATATTAAGATATTACGTAAAGTTCCTTTTTACTCCTTAACCAGATATAAACGAATGCGTTGAGCAGACAGGCCTCTGCGCTCCATATGGGAGTTGTATCAACACAATGGGAAGCTACAAATGCATATGTCACCGTGGATACATTCCTGATGCCAGCGGCACAGCCTGCGTTGATGCCAGTGAATATGGAGTCAGTGGGGTAGATGGAGTTGATGGAATTTCGTGCGAAGTAAGGAGTTCCATAGTAATAATAGCTAGTAACTTTGCAGGAGAGTCGTATAATTATCCCTCATCGTACGGAGGTCAAGCTCGTGTCCCTTCCCCTAAAAGAATGAATAATAATAATAATTTCTGTTCATTAATAAAAGGTGACTGATAACTAAGTGAGTATTCAACAAATTAAATAATTCACAGATAAGAAATAATTGTTTAGGGGCGTATTAGAAAAAATTAACGAAATCATTAATGCTGCATAGCCTGAAAAAAAAAAAGAAAAATTATGCATTTTCGGAATAACTCTACGGACTTTTCAACCCATATTTAACTACCTTTTATGTTATACCGTAGTTTTAATCCTTTTACTGGATGAAATATAATAACCATTAAAGAAAATCATATTTATTAGAAATTTCAAGGTTTCGAAAGCAACATGACTACTGTTCTTAAAACTCTTGAGAAAGATAGCTATGTTTGTCGAAACTTGTAATAAATATTTGATTTCTCTTCATAGAATTTCTGTTTATTTTTATTATTTCCTCTCAAGATTGGGATTGCTTAGTTATCTTATAATTCTTTTAACATCTATTTCATATAAAAACATGAGAATTTAATTTTTTAAGTATTGGCAATATCTGATTAATGTCTTAAACGATTTAAAGGGCATGGACGGAGCTCTTGGATGTGGATGTCCTCCTGGGTATACGCAGCATCTTTATTATGCCCGGTGTGTTGATGAAAATGAATGTGCCACTTCTCCTTGTGGATCAGCTGACTGTCAAAACAGTTTCGGGTCCTACTCTTGCATCTGTCCCACTGGATACGCATTTAATTTTGGTCTTCTCGTCTGTGTTCAGGTGAGACATCGTATTAAAAGTACTCTGAGAGAAGCGAGTATTGCTCATGTAGAGTGGTGAGGACAAGGGTGACTTTCATTTCTCGTGTGCCAGACCCGAACACTGTTGGATTGTGGTTACTGGCAGTGTTCTGTTACACAATGTAATATTTGTCTTAGAAATTGAACATTAAAATAAAGCTTTTCTTTGAAAAAATAGTTGCGAATCGTTAGATTACGATAGGTAGGGAATAATGGAATATATCTTTCAAATTACATTCTGGGATCTCTTCGTAGGTAAGCAGCCATTAAATATGATGACTGAAATGAAAGAATCGCTCTTTCGTTTGCATTTTCAAATTGAAAGAAATTCCCAAATCCAAAATGAAAATGTTATTTTTCGGACCACTTAAAGCCTCTCGCTTCGTATGAAAATTAAGAATATCTGCATAGTTTGTAAATTAACTTGCTGAGCTCCTGGTAGCTCAGTGGTCTTGGTATCGTAGTCCTTATGATGAGGCTCTAAGTCCGCTCCCGGCTGCTGCTGGCGCCTGGGTTAGGTTGGGCCAGCCATTCACCCTGTTAAAGCTCGGGCTCAGGATGTTGAATAACTTGATCTTACAGTGAAGAAATCGGCTTTAAAGACTCCGAAATGTCTCGTGTTTAATAATGAATATATATTCATTTTGAATCTATTATTTTTATTTGATAAGTTACTTTCTATTTAAGGTTGGGAGCAACTGCGGAACAAGTCCTTGTGCTTTTGGGTGTAACACTCTGGGAGATAATTCTGTTGCTTGTGGATGTCCATCAGGATTCAACAGAATAGGATCGGTAATATTAATAACTTTTCCACTTCAAATAGCTTCTTTTTCTTAGTTTGTTCTATGATAACTTTATTTAGACCTTATTTGTTACAAATTCAGTAAATAGATTGTTTAAAGAACGGAATTTTTTTGTAATTTTAAAATTGATTATTATTAGCGAATGACTCTTCATTCTGATGATGATGATGTGTGAAAGTGATTTACTCCTTCTATTGTATGTTCTTTGAAGTGGAGTACAGCGTTAGAGGAATACTCTAAATGCAGTGAAGAAACGCTCGGTAAGACATTAAGAACTTTTCTCTTTTGTCAGGGTCATTGTATGTCTACTCTGAATCCCCCAGTTGGGGGTGGATTTAATGGATTTTCCAACGGTTTTGGTGGTAATGGAGGACAAGGAGGATTTGGGGGTAGCGGAGCGGGTAGGTATGGTGGTGGAGGAGGAGGATTTGGAAACGGAGTGGGAAGTGGATATGGTAACAGTGGTGGATTTAGTGGGGGATCTGGCGGTGGTGGATATGGTGGGGGACCTGGAGGTGGTGGATATGGTGGAGGACCTGGAGGTGGTGGATATAGTGGGGGACGTGGTGGTGGTGGTGGTGGTTATGGTGGAGGACCTGGAGGTGGTGGATATGGTGGAGGACCTGGAGGTGGTGGATATGGTCGAGGACCTGGAGGTGGTGGATACGGTGGAGGACCTGGTGGTGGTGGATATGGTGGGAGACCTGGTGGTGGTGGATATGGTGGGAGACCTGGTGGTGGTGGATATGGTGGGGGACCTGGGGGTGGTGGATATGGTGGAGGACTTGGAGGTGGTGGATATGGTGGGGGACCTGGAGGATCCGGAAGACAAAGTGGATTCGGTGACTACGACTCCGGTTACCGTCGACCTAACGTTGATCTCGGAGGAATTCCCACGTACCCGATTGACGATCAGACAAGTCCTTATGTCGATCCCGATAACATTATTTCAACGGAAGGATGCTTCTCCTGCAAAGTGAGTTTACATTTCGTCACTATTTTCCAGAGCACTTTTACTGCAATTGACAACACTCACTCGAAGTACTTCTTAAGAGTTATCAATAAAAGTTTTCAAAGTATTTAAAAGTAAATGGAAATACTTTCAAAATAATTTTGTCACCATTTTCCAAAGAACAATTACTGCAATTGACAACTCTCAAAGCACTTCATACTTATCAATGAAAGTTTTTAAAGGACTTGAATGTTAAACGGAAATACTTTCAAAACAATTTGAGAACTTTGAAATTTTTGTTGATTAAAATGCTTTCACTTTTAAAAGCTTTAAATGCGAAAATTAACCTTCAAGCAAAGCAAATAAGAAGTTTTAGTTCAGTAACCAAACAGAATACAGAATAATTATTTGGGCTTTTCTCAGTTCTTTTCATGCGAATCACTTTGACGGGACTTTGGTCAAATATTTATAACGAGGAAATGACTGAAATTATTATAAATTGCAATGGCTATTTTGTTAAATAAATTCAGAAAGAATATAATTTAAAGTGACATAAAAATATTATAAAATATTTAATACAAAATATACAAATTATTAAAATGGCTTTGACTGTTAATATTTGCTCGTTATAAATATCGTGATTTTTTTATTATAACCATTACGTGTTGCATCGTTAGATATCTCGTTTGGAAAAACACTTTGCGTTTAACTTTTCCATTAAACAAATTAACCGTGAAACGACGTGTAAATTATATATGAATTTGCTTTATTATACATCACGATTGAAATTTATAACTTTAGTTCAACGGTCAGTCATCAGGGCGCCGTCGTAGATCCCTACCTTTTCCGATGATGAAAGGCCCCCGAACTGTGATTCTGCCCAAACACATCTTCGAGCCAGCTCATCCGTTACTTCAGGACTCCGAAGTTATTTTGGTTCACGCAGACAATCAAACACATCGCGTAAGTAAACAAATGATGTACTGTCGACTCGCAAGCGGTTAGCCTTGTTACTAAAGCTCTAAAGTTTACAGCACTGATTTAGGGTTATCAGGTTTCTTTTGTAGTTCATGTTGTATCAAGAATCGGGTGATTTTTTAAACATCTGACACTCTAAAAAGTTTGTATTTTTTTTATTAATTGAAATGAAAGCATGAAATTTTTACTCTACCTTCTATACACATAGGGAATTAGTTCCCCTAGTGCAAAAGATGTTTTATTTGATGTTCTTTCAGCTCAACTCCCCCCGTACACGAACAACAAAATTTTGCATTAGTCTGGAGAGGGTATCTGTTGAAACCTGAGAAATTTATTGGTCAACTGATGCTTTCAATTCTTCTATTGTGTGTGGATTCTGTTTAACACTCCATCTTTTAAATAACCCCACAGATAAAAGTCGCAGGGGTTTAGATCTGGTGATATTGGTGTCCCTGATATTCCTTTATCAGGAAGTATGTTGGACAGGACTCTAACGTCAAAAGTATCGTGTAAGTATCGTGAGTTGAGGGGACATCACTTAAAACATGTTTTACACTAGTGGACTAATTTCCCTATGTGTAGAGAAGGTCCAGTAAAAATTTCATGTTTTTATTTCAGTTAATAAAAAAATACAAACCTTTAAAAATTCACCCAATACATTCTTTCACTGAAACCTAAACTGTGTTATTTTTTATTTGCTGTCTGAAAGTTCATAAATGTAGTTAGGAGTTTGTTTGAAGTTTACAGTTAAGATTAGCAAATGGTAAATGCAGAAAATAAGATAATACCTTCAGAAATAAGTGAAGATACTTAAATTAAGGAGAAGTTAAAACTTAGTATAGATGTATGCAAGAAGAAGAACAAGAGAATGTGAAAACACTCAAAGATATGTTACTGAAATTGAAAGCATATATCTCCCAGATTCCATAGTGAATAGGTGTGTTTCCTGCTGCGCTGTACATTTGTAACCTGTGTTTATCATTTAGTGATTAATAATTAATTTAAGAATCTGCTTTGGTGTTAACTCTTCTACTAAGCTAAGTTACTTTTAATAGTAGTTTTAAGTCTGTTATATTGACTGGATAGGCGTATCGTATTTCCGGTCTCACCACGTGCTCCTTTATTAGTTTTTTAATGGAGTTTTTAACTTAATTAGTTTAATATGGTTTGCCTAAATATATCTATTGGACAGGCCTACCACACTTCCAGTCTAACTACGTGCCTTTTAGCTGAGTCAATTCTTCGTTTATTTACAATTTCAGTTTTACAACATTTGGTGTGATTCATAATTTTTTCTTTTTTTAAATCTAGTTAATATTCGTTTTAACAAATAATCAGGATTTCGATATGACTCCATAATAATATGAATCCTTGCGTAAAATAAGTTTCATATGTTGTGCAAATTATTCTAAAGCGAATTGAAAACTTATTGAAATGCTGCTTCGTTGCCATGACTGTCCAGTGGGTGTGAAGTAGACTTTGAAGACCTAATTCGCCTTATTCGTGCTGATCAAAGAGCTTTGCATTTCTTTTCTAATCAGTTATTTAAAACTAATAATTACCTAGGTCTGGTTAGGTATTTCCCTCACCAGAAAATATTTTTAATTTAGAAATGTTTTGAAGGAATTTGTTTCTTGTGAAAGCGAGTGATTTTCCAGATAACTTCATTTTTGATGCACATGAAAATATCTCGAAAACCACTTTTCCACAAGAAACTGATCTGGTTCTTTCAAAACGCAGAGAAATTGGCGATCTTTTGTTTTAAGTATGTAAAAGCGAAAGCTCGCCCGAAAGTTCTCTGAACCGTGTTTAGAGGCTACAAATAAGGTAAATAAAAGTAAGGATCATCAGTAATTTTGGAGCTTTTCGTTAATAGCATCCCCAATGTCGTCTTTTTCAGTTAGTAACAATTTTAACAGAATATTTTCGTTAAAACTAACGAAAATATCGCGACTTAACCTAACCTTGCCAACTAATTAGGTTAATTGAATGCCAGGTTAGGTCAACTGTACGCCCTTGATGATTGGTTAGATTGTCGTGATATTTTCGTTTTAACGAAAATATCGTCAATTTACTAATTGAAAAGAAATAATTTGGGTTGCTATAAAGGAAAAGATCCAAAATTACTGATCATCCCTACATTTTAGTAGCCTTATTTGCAGACTTTATTTTACTACCTAAAACGAAAGATCGCCTAGAAATTACCCAGAAAAGTACTGGTAAAAAATGCAGCTTTGTTAAAACGAATAATTACCAAATCTACCCGTTATTTTTGTAATTAGTTTAATGAAATTTATTTCTATTTGGATGAAACTTATTTATTGCCAATAATATATCTACCTATCGTCTATCGTGCTGTGCTAGAGTTCATGAAGGATAAATCGAATAAGGTTATCGTGATTGGCGTTGTTCCGCGAATATTTGCCAGAATGCATGTTATCGAGAGCTATTTATGTATTTTGACAATAAATACCTCTTTATTGAAGATGGTATACTTAGTTGGAAATGCTCGGTTTAGTAGACTAATATTGATATGCGGAAGTGAACGTGATGTATGAAAAGATTGCCAAATTGTAATAGGTTGTCAGAAAACGAACCAAGCTGAACTCTGTTAGCCGTAACGTAGTTTGAAAATAGTTTTTAAATGCACGTATTATTCGGAACAAGATAAGTGGGAACTATTGAAGAATAGGGACCCCAGCTTTCTTTAGTTAGGTTTATAAGGCTAACTAACGAAAATATCATGACCTAACCAATCGTTAGGTTAACTGTACGCCCTTGACGATTGGTTAGGTTGTCATGATATTTTCGTTAGTTAGCCTTATAAAGCTAACTAAAGAAGGCTGGGGTCCCTATTCTTCATTAGCTCCGATAAGTGAACTCGAGGCGTTGGGGTATGTTCAAAATTTTTATCATTGGTATCACGGAATCGTGGATAAATTGTAAGGATAGACCTTATTGGGGAATATCAAATTACAGGTTATCGATTTCGTAAAGACAGACCAAATCGAAAAGGAGGTTGGGTGTTTCCCATATGTATCATACGTGAAAACTTAAGACCGGATAATGTAACTCTAAAGCTAAAGAGTGATATAGACGCAACTGCAGCCGAAATTTCCGTATCTAATGTATCATAGCTGTGATATATAGACCACCTTTGCAGAATTTGGAGCGTGACTTCGAAATGTTCGATAGGTTAGATCTTACTAGGTAAAAGGAGGCGATCTTAAAAGATTTCAATTATCCGAAAAGTAATTTTGAAACTACGCGGCGATGCGGAACGGATCAGATTAATATTTTTTATAAAAGACGGCTTTCTTTACCATTGCGTAAAACACGCAGAAAAAATATACTAATCTTACTCAAAATGTTGAAGTCGGAGAGGAGCTAAGTACTTCCGACCATAAATTAATACGATTTAGAATGTTCAGGTTAACATGGAAAATAATTTCTTAAGTTCCTGATTTTAGACAATTCGATTTAGATAGTTATAGAAGCCAATTTTGTCAAATTGGAATGTCATCCCGATTGAAGGCGTGTTAAAAAGTTAAAAAAGCAAAGCGTCAATAAGAGTTCTTGCCAAAATTATGCCAACGGGAACCTAAAAGGTTTTATGCACAATAAAAAAAATCCAGTTAGGGAGACTATTTGGTCAATATTAGTTCGACCACATTTAGCACACCATACACTTCTCGTCTCCACATATGAGGAAAGATATAGAAACACTTGAAAGAATTCAGAGGAGCTACCAAGTTTATCCCTAACCTTGGTAATAAAAGCTATGAACAAAGATTAGCAGAACTTGATCCGTATTCATTAGCAAAGAAGTCGAACAGGCTTAACTTAAGTTTAAGATATTAAATAGATGTAAATTTCGAGCACTTTTTAAAATAGATAATTAGAGGACCAGGAATAATGTATTTAAACTTAAGGGTAGAACGTTTAGTAACGTGATAACTCAATCATCACTGGTTGCAATTAAAACAAAGCAACGAAATGGACCTTACATTGCGTTTCGTACACGCGACCGAACATAGGAAAATAAACAAAGCAAGCACAGGTATTTCATTGAATGACGTAGATTAAGTTGATGATTATGACTAACAGGAAATCACTTCAACAATAAAATTGTAACATTACATGGTATTGTTTTCACTTCAAGCAAATAGTTTGTCCGATTTTTTGTAATTTTTGTCGGAAAAATGAACTTTGATTTTCGATGTAGGTTAATTTTTTTTTTACCTCAGTTCCGCGACATCGAGGTTGAGAAACACCGCCCTTAATGATATATAATACATAATTTTCACCTCTTACGTTTTCTCCCCACCTGTGGCCACCTTGTCGTGGTGGGTGGGTTCCCGTGTTGACCCAGTGGACTACGTCGGCGGGGGCTTAGCCCCCCCCGGAAGGGTCACCCATGCCGGACAGGCTACTGGGGAGATTGGGCTAAGAGCCACTAACGTCTTTGGCTCCCAGTACGAGTCTCTAGAGTTGTCCTCCGGAGGTGACGCCCTTAAGGCGTCACTGTGCTGGATGGTTGGGTGTCCGAGCCGGTAGGATTGGGGGGGGGGGGGGGCTGGGGTCTTTGCGCTGTTTGGGGGCCAACTTTCGCATCACGGGGCCCCGCTTTTAAACCGACGGTGTCCCCCCTGGGGACGAGGTACCTCGCCCCATACGGTTTGCGCTCGGCTTTCCTTTCTCGCCGGTAGGCAGTTTCTCGCGTCTCCTGGGTCCTTTTTCCTAACTATTAGCATATGGATACTTCTACTTGTCTTAGAACTCTGGTGGTGGGCGACCAGGCCCCCAGAGTCCTCTACCACTGGAAGAACACGTCTTGAGGGGGTCGCCCCTCCTCAGGCGGCGGAACACATTCACTCTTCCGTTAACGACCACCTTAGCCTGTACCTTGACCATGCCTTTGGATACACACCCTCTGGAGCAGGGGTCCCCCCCAGCTCCCCCCAACAGTCTTCGTGCAAGTCAACAAGCTCCACCAAAGACTTGCCCCCAAAACCAGGCCTCTTGCTTTCCCCGTATGCACTCCTCGCCAGCCGTCGACCCGTCTCCCCACGGAGAGAGCCTGCGGCGGACAGGGAACTCGGCGCTCACGTCCGTCCTATAGACCGTTGGATGTCCCAGTCCACCTCGAATCTACAGCTTCCATATCCCTCCCCAGCATCCACAAATTACTAGTGATCCAGCCTACCTCTGAGTCCTTCCCGACCAACTCCGAACGGACGTTTCAAGCGATCCGAGCACGCAGCGACTCCAGTCGCTACGATGTACGACCACAGAGGGATGGTTCCCTCATAAAATCACGTTCAGCTGCGGAGACGAAAGCCCTACTCTCCCTCACTGAGGTCCTTCAATGCTCGGTGTCAGTCTCCCTTCACCCTCGTCTGAACCAGTCAGGGTACTATTTACGCCACCCGCCTATTGTCGATCCAGGTGAAAGAGCTCCAAGAGGATCTGGCACCCCAGGGTATCACCAAGATTTATCGCTTCATACCTCGGAAGGGGGGCACCACCTCCCCCACTCCCTCCCGGGCGCATTGTGTGGGGCATGGAAGACCGCGCGTCATGCGAATTCTCTGTACTCCCATATGTTTCCGACCCGGTGCTTCGAGTGCAACAAGTTCGGGCACGTCAGCTCAACCTGCCGACAACCTCACCAACTCTGCGTTCGCTGCGGAGAAATTGCTCACCCATACAAGTGTCCCAACTCGGCTCAGTGCTCCAACTGCAGCGGCGCACATCCAGCCTCGTCTCGAGACTATTTTCTTCATGTTCGAGGAGGAGGTCCGAGCCTCACAGGTGGCAGATTTCCTCAGCCTCCGAGAGGCGCGAGACAGGGTGCGGAGTCGGGAGGTGAGGTCGGGGGTTTTCTACACAACTGCCCTCGGCTCTGTCTCATCGGCAAGCCGCCCAGGTCCGCCGTCCAAACCCTCTTTGGCCACAATATCTCCCCCCCCCCCCCCGATTGGAGCCCTCGCCTGACCCAGCGACGTCCTGTCCTACCCCCATCCCTCTTCACCAAACGCCCCCTCGGCCAAAGACATTCCAGGACTCTGGATTAAGACATTCGGGGCCCCGTCCCCCCCCTCGACCTCAACCTCCCGACACACTGCACATATACCTGACCCTAGCGGCCGGAATAAACCAACGAGGCGGAGACGCCGGAGTGAGTCACCAGACTCTCCGGCCATACAACATGCCTCTCCTTCCCCCAGATCTAAGGAGAAGGCCCGGGCCCCTACACCTCCCACTTCGTCTACGACGTCCCTCACCCAACCGTAGAAGCCCCTCCTATCCAGCCCCACAGCTTCTGACAGTAGTAGCTGACCTACACGACCCGGGCCCGCCGTCCAGGATGAGACCCAATGCAAACAACCACCTCTTCCCAAGGGATTCGGTGAACGCGGCATTGGCGCACCTACATGGTATGACCGAGGTGAACTCGGCTGCACCCCCGGGTTCATGAATCTACCCTTACCCCCTGATGCCATCTTTACTACCTCCACGAGAAAACCAAGATTCGTCCACCCCCCCTTGCACCCCTACCGCATCTACTGACCTCATGTCCCCGGCCACCCCCTTGCCAGCCGCTCTAACCTCGTCTTTTCTCCCACCTGCCCAGTCCTGGTGTCCCCTGTCACCGCCCAGGGTCCGCCGTGAGACCCCGGACAAGTTGGGAACTGCCACTATCAGTAATAGAACACCCCATCCTGTCCCGAGCACAGAATCCTTCCTGGAAACTCTTCACCCACTGAGTTCACGACGCCCCCATAACTTGCCGTGACCCACGAGTTAGGTTCCGTTCGGCCGACTCGGCCCCGCAGCCAACGCCAGAATCGACTGGCCAACCGATTCTCTCGCTGGTGAACGGCAGGTAATCTGCCACGCCCCAGACTTAGTCTTCATGAACCCTGATCTCCCTTCCAACCCGAATTCACCAGCAACCCCCCCCCCCCCCCACAAATAATGAACCCTCCGAAAACAACTATAATACACTGGAATTGCAGAGGAATCTTTGCAAACTATGAAGGCCTCTACCCGTCCGGTGTGTGTGTGTGCCTCCAGGAACTAATCCTGGGGACTAGATCTACGCCCTACCCTACTGGATATTCATGAATCACCTCCGTCTCCGACCGGCAATCGAAGGGGAGGCCATCCTCGTTCACCAGTCCCCTTCCACAAGCTCTCTATCCGGTCCCCGCTACAGGTGACTGCTGCCAGGCTTTTCCTGGAAAGACAGTAGACCGTCTGCTCCATGTATCTCCCTCTCCACACCCAAGTCTCCCGCGACGACCTGGTAGAAGTGATACAACTCCCCAGGCCCTTCCTACTCCTGGGCGATTTAAACAGCCGCCACCCCCTATGGGGCGACACAATCTCCACCTATATGGCCCCGACCCTGATTGCCCTCATGACCAAGCTCTCCTTTGAGTGCCTCAATGATGGATTTCCTGTTCTGTACCACGCTACCAGCCATACTCCAACTTGTCATTCGTCTTGACGGATGCTCTCCTGGATTTCGGATGGCAGGTCCTTCGAGACGACTATGGCAGTGACCCTCTCCCCGTCCAACTTACACTAAACAGGCCCAACCAAACCGTTCGGGTACCGGAGATGGATCGTAGCCAGAGCCAACTGGTCCCTCTTTCAAAACACCTACACCCCATACGACTGCCCACTTCTCATCCTCTGACGAATGTATCGCCCACTTTGAAGAAACCGTCATCAGGGTTGCATGCACCAGCATACCCCGATTCTCTGCCTACCCCCGCGCCCGGCGAGTACCATGGTGGACCACAGGATGCACGGAGGCCATACGCGCCAAGAAGAGGGCTCCCCGACGCTACCACACGCGGCTTCCCACGGAAATGCAGCGGGCTAGAGCCATAGCCCGCCTTACAATGAAGAGGGCGCGCCGAGCTTGACGTGCCTTTGTGTCTGGGATCACTTCCTCCACACCTTCGGCTACCATCTGGAAGAAAGTACTGGGTATCGAGAGGCGACGTACCCTTTCCCGACCACCAGTCCTCCGGACTAACAATGGACTTCTCTACGAACCCAAGTCTGTAACAAACCTATTAGCTTCCACCTTCGCCGCCATCTCTGCCTCGGACGGTTTCTTCGTTTCCGCCACTAAACCTAACCCCTCCTCACTGTATCTAGACAGCCCATACAATCGATTGTTCACTATGCGTGAGCTACAGGTGGTACGACAGCCTCCTTCCCCTGGCCCGGACGACATCCCTTACATCATGAGACAGCACATCGACCCTACCATGAAGATTTTCCTACTGGACATCTACAACCGTATTTGGATAAAGGCGCCTTCCCCTCCCGGTGAAGGGAGGCCCATGTAATCCCGATTCCCAAACCCGGCAAAGACCCCCTCGACCCCAAAAACTATAGACCGATCGCCCTAACATACTGCACCTGCAAGATATTCGAAAAAATGATCGCTACGCAACTCCTTTTTCCTCGAAAATAGTGACTCCTTTCCGCCTACCCAATCCGGCTTCAGACAGTTCCGCTCCACTACTGATCCCCTCCTGCTTCTCAGCCGAGAAATACAGAACGCCTTCGACAGTGGACAGTTTGTCCTGTCCACTTTTTGATATAGAGAAGGCCTACGATACCACCCGCCATGTAATCTTCAAACAGCTCCAAAGTTTGGGTCTCGTCGGAGCCCTGCCGACCTCCATCAGGGGCTTCCTATCCTCCCGAACACCTTCAAATTGCGGGTGGGGCCAGTCCTTTCTGACTCGTACAGGAGGATGGAGTCCCACAAGGAAGCATCCTTAGTGTGTTGTGCTTCTTAAGAGTTATGAACACAGTATCAAAAAGCCTCCCACCCACTGTCCGTTCTTCCATATATGCGGATGATCTCGCGATCTATTTCGCGGGGCGGGAACCGGCCGTCGTTCAACGGCAAATCTAGCTCGCCATCCATCGGGTGGAAAGATGGGCGACGTCGGTTGGATTCCGCCTGTCCACCTCCAAGACCAAATGCATGCTCTTCAAAAGGAGAGGACCCACTGCTTTCCCCGACCCCTGTCACGCTATACGGCGAACCTCTCGAGGTGTGCATTCTACGCAGTTCTTGGGCATGATATTTGATCAATGGTTCAGTTGGGCTCCCCACCTCAGGCACCTAAAGAACTCCCTCCAGCGTCCCCTCGCTCTCCTGGATCATCTCCCACTCCACGTGGGGGCGCCGACCGACGAGCGCTCCTTCACCTCTACACTACCATGGTCCAGTCGAAGCTGAATTATGGAAGCGTGATATATGGCTCCAGCTCTCGCCTCCGTATTCTGGACCCGGTTCTCAACAGGGGCCTCCGCCTCTCCACCGGTGCCTTCCTCTCCAGCCTCCGAGTGGAATGTAATTATCTCCCTCTCACCCTCCGACGGAATCTGTTACTCATGAGAACTTACCTCCGCGTACGGAGGCTACCCTCCTCGCTCCTGTGCGCGGTAGTTTCCGAACTTCCTCCCCATGGACGGAGCTGGCACTTCACCGAAGTGGTCCGCTCCTTCCTGGACCTCCAACATGCCCCCTCCCTCAGTCATGGCCACCACATACCACACCTATTCCCCTTTGCTCCTCAACCCAATCTCGTTCTGCAGGGATCTGTGTGCCTTGCCAAAGACCACTACTACCACCACGGCATATAGGTCATTTTTCCGGGAACGCGTAACTCGGCACTGGCACTGTCTCCATCTACACGGACGGTTCCCGCTCGGAGGCTGGCACGGCCGCCTTAGCGGTAACACTACCCCAGCCACTTTTCCGAAGCATTCGCCTGCCCAGCGAGACCTGTTCTCAGCAGAACTCTTCGCCATCTTAGAGGCCTTCGATATTGTGCGCACCCACCCAGCCAGAGATTTTGTAATATATTCCGACTCCAAAGCGCACTTTCCCTCGAAAGATTCAACCACTCCCACCCGCTCGTCTGCACTATCCAACAGAATTTCCATTCCCTGACGACTTCCAGACACAAGACGGTCGCCTTCTGCTGGGTCCCGGCACATGTCGGTATCCAGGGTGACGAGGAGGCGGACCGCGCGGTGAAGGCTGCTTGCCTGCTACCAGACCCCTCCCTTTCACTGACTTCTTCCCGATTCTCCGACCCCACTACCGTTCCCTCTGGCAACGGGAGTGGGACCAAGCCATAGATAAGCTTCACCGAATAAAACCACAATTGAAATATTGGGTCGCCTCGTTTCATCGATCCCGACATAGAGGTGGTTCTGGCCCGTCTCCACATAGGACACGCGCCCAACATATGGGCACCTCATGGCCAAATTACCAGCCCCGCTCTGCCCCACCTCCATCACTGTCGGCCACCTCTTAGTCGAATGCCCAAATTTCTCTGCCCTCCGCCATAGGTGCTCCCCTTGTCCCGTATCTCCGTACCCAAGCGTCTCCAGTCCATGCTTACCCAAGGATCCCAATCTTCAACAGAAGCAATATTCTCCTTCCTGACTCACTCCCATCTACTTCACCGCATTTAGGACTACCTTCCCTTCCCCCTACTCAGTAACTGAATACCCGCTCTCACACTCCTAGTCCACTACCCCCACCGTAGTAACACCCCCTACCAACTGCCTCGCTGAGATATGTGCCACTTCACATAGGCACGAATCGGTGGTATATCATCCACAAAAAAAAAAAAAAAAAAAAATCAGCTGTTAGGGGGAATCAAGGAAAGGGTGCCATTTTCAAAATCCCAAGCAGTCATTGGTTATATTGAAGTAATTATATGTAATAAATGTCTGTGAAAGAGTAATTGCACATACTGTAGTACATATACTATGCAACGGTGATTACTATAACTTTACTAATAGCAAAGTAGACCCACCTATTTGTAAATAGTATGAGAAAGTACTGTGTGCGGTATCAGGAATAATGGTGCAAAAATAGTCGTATTTTTATTAATCATTATATTTATCTATATATTTATGTACTTATTTTATTTGAATTAAAATAACTTCTGAACAATATTAAAGTTTTTGCGGGGTTGATTTTTTAATTTTTTTTTATATATAAAAAAAACTAAATGAGAACGATCCCACCCCCAGAAAAAAAAGTGGCATACAGTAAGATTAAAAACGGGCATCTTTAGTTTTGAGACTGTTTGAGGGAAAAATGTTTAGTTGCTTTAAATGCAAGTAAATTTTCTTAGTCTGTCAGAAGAACTCGGTCATAATAAGGAAATTAGAAAACAGACTTTGTAGAGTGGATCTACAAAAATTGCTTGTTATTGTAGCAGTAGATTTTTGGAATGACTTGACATGTGTGGTAAACAGTAACTGTAGATAGTTTTAAGAAACAATTAGACGCTTTTATGAATGAGTTTAAATTGTGTAAATAATGTATATCTTAGCTAAGTAATGAGAGCTACTTTAGTTTTGTAAATAGTTTAATGATTAGCTCGCTTAAAATTGATATTAGCTAAGCAAAATTCTATCATAAAATGTGGCTTTAAACTGTTAATCTGACTTGGGTAATCTCGATAGGCCCAAATGGCTTCGCTATCCAAATGTAATGTAACCATGTTGAACTCTTGAATGGAAGAGGAGTTGAGTGGTAAAATTCTTGTTTGGAGTTTTTACTCGTTCCACAGATAACAAAAAGAAGCATCGAAACTGAATTACGGAGGCAAAACAGTTTGTCCGAAAGAGCCGCAAAAAATCCAATCCTCCTTGTCGTCGGACTAGATCAAACTAAACGTAAAACCAGGGTTTTGACCCTCCAACCGGCAGTGACTTATCTTCAGGTATCGAATTTTTTTTTTAATTGACTGAAAAGTTAACATTAAAATAAGATTAGTGGAAGTCTAAGTTTTGATTGCAGTTAAAACTAGACTAATGTTTAGGTGTTAAAATGTTTAAATGCTACGTCAGATATTAGATCCCAGTTAGATATTACCCTTGGGTATAAAGACGGAAAGATATTTGATTTACTAATGAATATTGGTTTACTCGTTTCTTCGCAGAACAATGTTCATTACGAGATAGCGAACGGCAATGAACTGAAAACATTCGAGATGAGAAGCAAGAAGGGCGTATCATCTCTTCATTTCAGAAGACGACTCAAAAAACCTCAAACATTCGATCTCGAAATCGTTGGACGACCCAAGGACTATTCCAAGTTAGAAAGTAACTCCGAAGCTTTGAGCGAACTTGATATGAATGTTCGTATTATCGTCACAGCGTGATGACTGTTTTGTAGTACCCTCACCACTACTATGATGTCATAGAAATCATCTTCATAACATCGCCATCCCACGCAGTCATCACCTCAAATATTATTTTCATTAATAAGAGTGGCGATATTTTCATTCTTCAGATTTGTGGGTCCATTTATGACCAAAAAAAACTAATTTATATGATTATAAATAATATAATTAGATATATGGTTATATTCGATCTAAGGATATCAAATATTTTATAAAGGTAAATTTTTTATATTAAAAATTCATTATTTTAATATCAGAAGTTCACTTGTCCTTTTTTAAATTGGTTCTAAAATGTGTACATTCCACGATAAGAACTGAAAATTAACGTAACGTAGTGATAATATTTTCCTAGTAATGACAAATTTTTCAAACTTTAAAAACTAAAAACAATAAATGATTATATATATATACATATATATATAACACTGCCAATTGAACTAAGTGCAACATGTGCAATGCCTTTTTTATGATTGAATTTGTTACCCTGAATGTGTTCCATTCAAAATAGCATAAAAATTACATTTTTATATATTTACACTTAGGTTTTATAACTTTTTTTTATTATTTTAGAATTAAGTGTAAGAATTCTGTCCGTGTTCCGAATGAGTGAATTTTTTGCTTTAAATGTAAATAAATATAACCAATTTAGAATATATTAAGGATAGAAAATATGGCTTACATTGTTTCACGGTTATAGTATAGTTTATATACGAGATTCATCATTCTTTTGGGATGTTATTTGCAGTTAAAGATTTATCCGACCAAAACTAATTTTTTTTTTTTTCTTGTAAAAGCTTGTATATTAATTTTATTTTTAATAAGTGTAAATTTGATTAAGGTTCAAAAGTAAAAAAGCAGAAATTTATGGTTAAAATTTTAATAGCTGAATAATTGCTTCTATTACTATGCATAGCCTAGTCTGTACAGCTTTATCTCGATACTTATTTTAGTATTAAATACTGACGATGTTAGGATAAATGATGCAAGGTTACATTTATGAAAATCTAAAATGTAGATTGATATTGTGCTTTCTTTCACTTAAGTTAAAAACTTCTAAAGCTGATTTTCGCTTTTTTAAATTGTAAAAATTACTATTTTTAGGTGTTGCGCAAATTTCAAATTTTATTTCTCCTCAAAACACAAAGTTAAAATCAAGTTTAATAACTTGATAATTAATACATTAAAAACATTTGAATTTTGAATTTGTCCGTTTTCACACCCATACGAGTTCTTATATTATTATTGGAATATAAATTATAATAGGTAAAAGGTGCTATTTAATTTTAAGTTATCAGCTCGGATAAAAACAAATGATATTGAGAGGGATTTAAAATTAACCTTAATCTAATTTTGAATTCAAATTGTTAAAAATTCATAATTCATATTATGAAAGTGCTTTTTAAACACTACGATACACAAGAAAATGCAAGATCGCAATGATGTATTTGACAAATATGGTCATGTAACTCCAAATGTAACTATTAAAAGAGCTAAACCAGAATACAGTATACAAAATTGTCAGAATTAAAATGTTACAATTAATAAATTTGTAAACCTCTTAATTACTTTAATACAACTTACTTAAATCATTCATTCATTTTATCCGATGCTGAAAAGTATGTATTTGAAAGTGCTCGACTGATGTAAATAACGTTTTGCAAAGAATAGCTAATTAAACAATTATATAATGTTCATGTATGCCTAAATAAACCTGTACTTAAAATCAGTCAATTAAATGCTAGTTTTTTTGAACGAAATACAAAGAAATTTTACATTTTTCTTATTTTTGTTGATGGAACCAAAAAACCCAATTGGTAATATTGATGTAAATAATTTATACTTTTTTAATTTAGAATTTTCAGTGAGTTTAAAAAATTAAAAAACTTTAAAATATGTTTTTTCTTTTAGAATTTAAAGTACTTAACCTCAAAATTAACTCGTTGGTAGAATGTGAATTTTTGGGCAAACTCTTTTCTTAACCACTGGTTATAAATACGTGATAGTATCGGTTTGTCCAACATAATTGCGAGGTTGGGATGTTTCGGTATCCATTTAAAGATGTAACTGGCCGAAAAGGATTCTTGCCAATAACCCAAAAAGTAAAAGCTTTCGAATGGCGTCCCGTGCTGGCTTTTTAACCTTTTATTTCTAAATCTAAATAAAAGGCACTTTCCGTCAGTAAAGTGTCGTTAGTCATATGACCTAGTTCCAGGTCCTTACAGTATAGTGGTCATTTTAAGTAAAAAATATCAAATTGTATTTAAAACTACTTAATACGTCAAATAAGCCTCTGATCAGTAATTTTGTATATTCAATATTTCCCTTAAAAGTGGCGGGTGCGCTGAAAGCTGTTTTGAGAAACTAGACAGGATGGAGGAGATTACAAAGTCTCGTGATACCAACACTTTTGTATGGATGTAAAACAGTGGCATGGCATGAAGGGGAGGCGAGATGGATAACCTGAAGTGTGTGTGGCGTGTGTCAAATTGATAGAGCAAGAAATTGTGTGGTTCTGGAAACGTGGTGGTCAGAAGTCATTGGAAGTGAAACTTGAAAGTGTATGAAGGCGGATTCAACATGTTGAAAGATGAAAGATGACAGTTGTGAATAGTGTGTGCGCAAAGGTGAGAAACGAGGAAGGCTGAGCTGATGATGGATAGACATGATAAATGATTACGTAAGTAGCTGCAAGCAGGTTGGAATGGAGGAAGTTTGACTTGCTTTTGACAAGGCCTGAAAGCGCCACCACTCACGGTGTTATGGAGTGCGCAAGTGTGGAATTTAGCCAGGTGGGGGAGCGTTGGTCCATCCCAGGACACCTATGTGATGGATGCGTATGCTTTACTTTCTGCCTTTTCACTACATTATGTACTTTATATCCAGGTTGTTTCTGCCTTCTCACACCAGATCTTTGATAATGTATATTTCCCTTTCAAATGGCTCATTCAATCGGAAGTCTGCAACAACTAGTTCTCTTTAATTCAGGCAATCTGCAAACGCTAAACATGAAGATAATATCCAGTGCTATATAGTCGCTTGATTTCATGACAAATACTGGGGTTAGGTACATTGTTGTAGGGTTGTATAGATCTAAACCTACTTGTGAAACCAGGTTAAGTTTGCAACCGCCTTTTGGTGGTGGTAGGAATGAGTGATGGTGCATGTTGAAAATTCAGTTTGCCGCTTTCTAAACAAGAGCTAGTTTTGCTTGCAAAAAGTGTTGCAATTTACGTTGAGTGGTTCTAAAGTTGTCGCGGACAAGTGTGGTGTGACAAATGGATGAACAAGTGCAGTCCAGCGTGGCCCCTTCAAGTTTATTTGGCGGAGATAAACACATTTTTTTGTGGAAGGAAAACTTTCTTAAATTTTGCATTTTTAATTCATAGAAAAATAACACGCTTGCTTGGTATTCATATACATAAATGATTATACATTTTAATTATTTCTTTTCTTGCGTAACGTCTGCAGGAGCAGCTATCTGAAGGGCTAATTTCGTCGTTGTGACGGTTCCTGTAGTGGTGGTTGAAGGTGCTAAAATATGAGCCACAACAGGTTTACCTGTAATTAAACAAATAAAGGAGTTTAGTTTGAAACAGTAACAAAATTACCCCTTCCTGCTCCAAGAACATATACCATTAACTCTGTAATACTCCAAATTCTTTTCGGGATATGGAATAAGATTGTCTGGTGCGAGCAATAAATAGTCGCTGGACACTGAAGGATTAATTATTTACGACTCGGCCAAAAAAGTAAAATATCGATTATTAAAGTAATTTTTCTTAATATAATTAAGTTCTACCGAGTCGTAAATAATTAATCCTTCAGCGACTATTTATTGCTCGCACCAGACAATCTTATTCCATCTCCCGAAAAGAATTTGGAGTATTACAGGGTTAATGGTACATGTTCTTGGAGCATATGCTGCCCCCCCGCCTTCCCATAAGTCATACGACGGAGGGGACCTACATTTACGTGGGTTACGAACCATGGGTCATTATATCTAACGCAGAGGTTGGTCGCACATCTAACTACTAGACAGACCCAACGCCGCGGCTGTGCGTGGCTGTATATAAGCACATCAAAGCACTGCTGAACTTTACCTCTCTGCTGCTGGGATAACTGAGACGCTGGAACCACCTTGAACGACTGGAACGCCTGAAGCCTCTTCAGATTAAGCTGAGAACCAGCCAATGCCGAAGCTGGAACCACTATCTGCTGTCCTCCAATCCCTATCCGTTGTTGGTGAGTCACTCCCCCACTAGTAGTGGCCACTACCTGCTGCGTAGAGGTGCTAGCGGGAACGACTGTGGCCTGCTGACCGCTGGCACTGGCAGGGACCACGATTTGCTGAGTGGGAGCTCCACTTCTTAAGGGGTCTCCGCCTCCAACGTCCAAACGTGTTCGCGCATCTCCAACAACCACCTTGCAATTCATTACAAAATTTAAATAAATTCCCCAACCTTTTGTGACTACAAATTCGGCACAAAACCTTAACTGAAAGACTAAAGATTAGAAACTGCCGCGGTTCCTCGCTAAACTTAACAGAATCCTGAAGACATTATGGACAGAAAAATTTAATAAGTACCTGATGAATCTGAGCCGTCCTATTTGTAGGATTCCCTTTAGTAGTCAGGAGGATCTGCTTGCCTCCGAGATTAATAATGTTTCCTGACGCAGTAGCAAAAGCAGTTGAACCAAGCTTTAGTTTCAGTTCCCCAGTGGTAATCGTACCTTTGGGTACACCACTTAAAGCCTGGCTATCCTGTACTTTCTGCGCAGTGGTGGCTATAGTAGCTTGATTGAACTGAGGAACGAGGGTGAGCTTCTGATACCCAGTTTGTTTTTGGTACCCAGACTGGGCATCTATAGTCGCGATTTGGATAAAACGACCACCTAAATTAGGTAAATAATGCTGCACTTTCATAATAAATTTTTAAAATTGAAATATAAGTTGATATCGCATATAGCTACTACTAAGTACATCACTAAATAGCTTCACAAAAAAATGGCCAGAAAGAGAATGATTTAAGTTACTTCAGTTAAATATAATCGTACGAAGGTCAAACTGAACCGTGTAGAGGCAAAAACACTAATGGATGAGCAAGCCTTCTAGAAAATTGTACTCTATTCCGTATGTGAATAAATACTATTTATGGACGCACAATGAATGCTGAAGGATACCTATACAGGAGAAACTGATAAAATACAAGGTTTTACCTTCAGCCGTTTGCTGATCGGAAGAATTTTGTTTTACACTATTCACTGCCATAATATGTTGTGCCGGTAACATCCCTGCCAAAACCTGCTTTCCTCTACTACCAACATTTCCAGCAGATACATTATGTAACACCTGATTCCATTTAAAAGGTGCTCAATAAAGGATATTTTACCAGATTTTGAAACTATAGTCATTTGAAGTTAATTTGATAAATGTTAAAATTCAACACTAAATTTAGTCTTATATGAATCCACATCTATACATTTGAATGAAAATCATTAACTGACCTAAATAATTATAAATACTACAAATGATGATAAAAATAATTAATATAATCAGCTTCATATTACTTTAATAATAGTTAATTATTAACTATTTTTAACAATAAATACATGCACGTTACCTTTCCACCCTGAACCAACACTCTATTGCCAGCCACAACCAATTTTTGACCAACCAAAGCTGGCACAGCAGTTGAAGTGTCCACTACAAGAGAAGCGTTTCCAACCACACCTTTGGCTATAAAAAGATTGTGTGTGTAAATTGTATGTGCAGTATATTCTCAAAGATATCAACCTCATTTTTCGAAGGTAGAACAAGTTGTACCTTTCTTCTAATTTAATCTTATATAACAAATACAACAGGACCTGAATTCAAGGTTACTTTAATCTAAGTTCATATCTAATCCAATCAACTAACCTTGTAGATTTGGATTAGAATACTGTAATAGTTTGATGCCCTTGGGTTGAGTTACGACTGTCGTGGTGGAGGTAGTGGGTTGAGTGTGGTAAAGCTTTGTGGTGGATGTTGTGGGAGCAGCAACTTTGTTTGAGGGTGAAGCCACTCCACCTTCTACCGATTTCATCAATTTCTTCTTCTCAGAAGACGAGTGGTATTTCCGTGACGTCTACTCGTATTAAAAAAAAAAATTGGGTGAAAGTTAACGAGATTTCTGTTTTACATACTTTCTTGGTACTAGCAATTTTATCTTCGTATAAATTCTAATATTACAGAGTTTATCGTACTTGTCATATTACAATGATCTGCGATAGTTATGGCGCAGGATTTATTAGATACAAGGCGAATTATGACATTCGCAAACTTGTTTTGGTCGTAACCGCTACCATCTATAATGATTAGAGAAATTAAAGAATGAGGGCGCCTCCATAAAAATAACTGACTAAATTAATTACGTCGTTGGGGCATTTTAAAGGACGGAACTTGACCCATTGGACAATACGTGTGTACTGAACATGATGTAGGGCACTTTGAACAATTTCTGTAATGAATAATAAATATGACCTTTACAAGGTAATTTCATTATTCTCGGTAAAGCGACTTATACCGCACCATATATAACACACACACACACACACACACGAGGTGTGTTCAAAAAGTTCCCGAACTGGTTATGCTGCGCGCGCATCACATGACGCGCATGCGTGTCATGTGATGCATGTTGTAGTGTGACTCAATCTGTGTCCAAAGACGGTTACCGCTTGTTAATATCGTATTTTGTTCTCTCGATATTTACTGTTATGTGAAGTCATTTTGTATGTTTTGTGGTATTTTGTGCATTTGAATAATGGCTACTGTTGAAGAACAACGTATGTACATAAAATTTTGAGTTAAGCTGGGCAAGATTGCTTCTGAAACCCATACCAATGCTGAACACAGCATTTGGCAATGACGTCTTAAGTCGGACAACTTTTGAGTGGCACAAGCGCTTTAAGGAAGGCCGAACGTCGACGGAGGACGATGCAAGGGTGGGACAACCTTCCACTTCAAGAACTGATGACACTGTTGCTCGTGTTCGTGAAATGATTCGGGAGAACCGTAGACTGACAGTCAGGGAAGTCGCAAACGAAATGAACATTTCGATAGGATCACGCCACACGATACTCAGAGAATTTGGGGATGCGTCGTGTATCAGCCAAATTTGTGCCACGACTCTCGACTGCCGAACAGAAAAAGCAACGTGTTGTTGTGTCTCAAGATGATCTTCAACTTGCCAATCTCGATGAAAATTTTCTCAGAAATATCGTTACGGGTGACGAGACGTGGGTGCACGGGTATTACGTTGAAACAAAACGGCAGTCATCGCAATGGAAGTGCGCGACGTCCCCGAGACCGAAAAGAGCACAAGTCCAATCGAATGTGAAGGCAATGCTGGTCGTTTTTTCGATTACTACGAACTCGTCCCTAGAGGTCAAACAGTTAACCAACAGTTTTATCTGGAAATACTGAAGCGCATGCGAAACGCAGTAAAGAGAAAATGGCCTGAAAGTTGAAACGCAGGAACGTGGATGTTGCACCATGACAATGCGTCCGCGCACACAGCGTTGTCAATTCAGCACTACCTGGCGAAGCACAACATCGCAGTCGTTCTCCAGATCTGTCCCCGGCAGACTTTTTTCTTTTCCACAAACTTAAATTTACATTGAAAGGTCGAACATTTAAAGTGTGGAAGGAATACGGCCTACCACGAATGCTTTCAAAAGTGGAAACGCCGTTGGGAACGATGTATAGCTGCACAAGGAGACTACTTTGAAGTGGACAACATGAATTAGATCGTAAGTGTTACCAGAAAGTTTTTGCGGGATCAGTCTGGGAACCTTTTGAACACACACCGTGTGTGTGTGTGTGTGTGTGTGTGTGTGTGTGTGTGTGTGTGTGTGCGCGCGAACTGAATAAATAGTCTTATGCGCAAAAAAAAACCAGATCATGAAAGACAAAGATTCAGCAGTTTTAAAGAATTAATTTCAGCAATGCTGCCCAGTTACCAGAGAAACCACCTTACATATTTTGAAAGAAACTATATTTATTTGTACGAGTACTTGAAAAAACAAAACAATTCAAACGGTAAGTTATTATTTTTTAAGTTAAGAAGGTACTGGCTAATTATAATAAAAATATATATCATTTCCGAAAATATGTTTCCGAACAAATACAAAACCTTCAAGAGAGAGTTCTATTCACAGCAACATAAACTATAGGTTACATTAACTACACTCCAATCACGGGCAATAATCACTTTATATGGAGTAAAATAGTTTAAAAAAAATAAAGTATCGATTACTGAAGTTTCAACTGCTACCATTTGCGAGGAAAATAGAGAGGCTACTGGTTAATTATGTTATAGAATAAGAATATTTTTGGTAAATGATGAGAAAAAAAAACATGTCAAAAATTCTCAGATGAGCAATATATTACAGTACTGTATTGTGTTTCATAGGTTTATACATTATAAGCGGATCGTTACTAATGAGAATTATTATTACTTGAGCAATGAAGTCTGATAAATTTTCAAAACGTAATAAAATTCTTCAGATTCACGTGCGAAAACAAAACAATTACGAGGAATGAGAAGAACCGAGATTAGTTGATACTAGCCTTTCAAACGTCTGCTGCCCTTACGGCCCGTATGATTAAAAAAAAGAGAAACGAGTGGAAACCAAGCATTTACATACATACTATACACCAGACTGATTCTCCAGCTACTAGTAAAAGGGAGACGTTTCGAAGGGACAACAAGAGCCATTCTCTTGCCTTCAGGACAACAAGAGCCATTCTCTTGCCTTCAGAGAAGCCAAATGCTTATCATTCTACCTTATAAAATAAGTAAAATTACATCTAATAAATAAGACGGAAGCAAATGTGAAGTAAACTTACCTGAGTGTGCAACACTGACTTCACACCGCCACTTGGACTTAATGAGGATGAGGTAGATGTGTGTAGGAGGGCATTGCTCCCTTTGCTAAACTGAATGGATGAACATACTTTTTGAGGACTTGATTCACCGGCCAAAGCAACTATAAAAATATACATTTTAATTTCATTTATTACAAATTCATTATTTCATATATATATATATATGCCACACCTACACCCACTTAATGCGGGAATGCATATATGGTCTTCCCTTAGTTCCATCAGATCAGAAAATTAAAACCAAGCATGCTAATTTGATTGAGTAATTATCGACAATTAATGTTACATTAGGCGACAGACCATTGGTTGCGAAGGTTGAAGTAAATAGCCCTTCAGGTAGGTGTGGCTCAGTGTATCCAGGATTTGTTATCCGATTCTTATCATTAACAGTCCAGAATTATTGGACTGAATCATTGTATTTGCTGAGAGACACGTAATAATTCCTTATTTTTAACTCCAATAAAAATCTAGGAATGTAACTATATTCTTAATTAATTTTTTGTACTATTTAAACAAGCGCAAAAATTATTTCAAATTACAATTACTATCGAACACCAGGTAATTCAGTGGTCACAGTGGCGAACTCTGAGCGGTGTGTGTCGCTGGTTCGCTCCCGGCCGCTGGCATCGGGTGGAGTTGAGTTGGGCACCAACTCCGTTTCCGCTCTAGCTCAGGTGACCCTTCGGGTACAACTCACCCCCACGTAGTGGAGAAAGCTTCTTGGATATTACCTTACAATTACTATTAATCTAAATATCTAAAGTGAAAGTTTACAGACTGCAATGTTGGCAGACACGTGTTATTTACATATATAATTAATAATGGTCACACGAAATTATTGCAATTGCATATTAAACCATAATACATAAATGTAGTAAGTATTTCATTGAACTGACCTTTAGCATCATCAGCTATCGAGGAATTCTGCAACAGACTCTGAGTTGTAAATACTGGTAATGACTGACTTCCGCACGGCAAGTTAGAAGCATCTGAAGTTGCCTAAAAAATATTTACCCAGTACAGGGTTAGTCACGAAAATGTTAACAGTATACAGAAAGTAAACTATATATTCCTTTTCTGTATTTAAAATAACCAAATTTAATAAAAAAACATCAATACACAACCTAAATATATTAAAGTTTCTGACCCGGTTTTCCCGAGATAACCAATAACTCACTACAAACAACTTAATTTTGATTTCGGTCATGAGGTATTCATTTCATTTTTACTGAAATTATATTCTTCGAACGGTTTAATTTTAGGTAAGGAGGAGGTCCGTCAGCCTATTCCTCCCCATCTGTCGTTCATTACCATATACGCTAACAATCTCGGTCGTTCTCGTGACACTCTATCTGTTGGAAGATTACGTTCATGCGCAATATCTCCAAGTAATGTAGTAACAAAGTACTTCCCTCGCTTCCGTTACAAATCGGAAAGATGTCTACCAAGATAAGTTTGTCTTTGAATTTATTTATGAAGAATTCGTCTACGAAAGTCCGCTTTATACGCAACTTGCCGATATATTTCAAACCTACAGTGGATACACACAATGCTAATTATGCAGCCGTGGCTGTACTCTTGTCTTCGAGTATCCGAGGGTAAATCTGCTCTTCAAAACGGAGGGTTCACCAATTTGACCCCCCCACCCCCCCACCACTTAATCGTAGTTTCATCAACAATTGAGTCAATAGTTTGTTTTGTAAATAGTTAACAATCCAAACACGCAATAAGAGTTGGCAGAGGTTGGCTGCGGGCGCGCGATATAGGCCTGGCCTGTTCACATCATTTTGAATCATCGCATAATATCCCTCTGTTTAAAAATAAGCGCTAACGAATAAATATCAAGAACGTCTATAATTAATAAATTAACAAATTTAAGAAAAACGGAGACAATAACGCATCCGAAGCATCGTCTGCGTGTCGTCTCTTATCCTCCGTCAATGGAAGGGGGGAAAAGAGTGGAATCCCCGACTAAATTTAACTTTTTTTCCATCGTATTGCTCGCATAAAGAAAACTCTCCTTACCTTTTCTTTCTTCTTGTGTTTGCTTGATGATAATTTCACCCAATTTTTCAAAATGTCCTCGTCTTTTATCCTCACTTCGCTTCCGTCCATTTGCTAGAAGAGAAGCAGTCAGCCAATTAAAACTCGAAAACAGATATTATATAAACAAAACTATTTCCTATCGCATTCTTCGTCAACATAAAACTATAAAATGTAATCTAGCTAAAATTTTATATTCAAATGCGTTTGGGAAGAGAGAGTAAATTTCAAAAACCAATATTTACGTTTATAAGTAAATATTGTACAGAGAGTTGACAAAGGTAAAGAGACATCTTTGTTTTTTCCAAAAACCAGTCATTTGATTATATAAGTCAATAAATAATAACAAATTTAATGAATCAATAAAAGGAAAAGGAGCACGATTTTAAATATATTAATTCAATTAATTTGTTTCATTTACCGACTTTCATAATAAAATTTTTAAATTTTGGAAAAACAACAACAACAAATGTGTCTATTTACTTTTGTCATCCGTCTGTAGATTAAAACCACTTTTAATTTAACCCTTTAACGCCGAACGTTTTTGTAGGGTTAAGTCTAAATGCGTGTATTTGAAACGGTACGTATTCGACCCAGTCGGCGTTAGAGGGTTAAGCCACTTACAAAATTCTACAAAAATAAATGGTACAAAATATTTTTCATACTTTCCCCATCTTAATTACCCAAAGTCTATAAATTAGGAAGAAATTATGAAGAACATTCGTTTTGATGAAAGATAATCATTAGGTTCGTGAAAAGATAATACCAATATTATTTGCCTTAAACATGATCTACAAGATGAAGGTTTCCTAAAAACCGTAAAGATATCCAAAATCTGTTTGTAGCATCTTCAACAAGTTTAGAAGGTGCGAGTATAAAAGCATACTCCATTACTGTCTTCTTTAAAATGAGAATTATGTACACTGTGACACCTGGCAACCAAATACTCTATTTTTAATTTTATTTCGCTAAGTGGTAACCACTCCCCAAAAATCTGCATTTATGTAAAATTAATTAAATTGAAAGTAAATTTTAAAATATCTTAAGTTACTTAAAAGTACTTTCGTACTTGGAAATAATTTGTTGGTTTTGAACGGTATTTGCAATCTAAATTTCTAAACACTAATGAAAGGGTTGTACATTCCCTCTCAATAACCCAACTCTCTTACCTTGATGGCAGGAGCATACTGTTCCATGGCAACATTTGGCGGTCCTTGATTCAAAGATGCGTCATCCTTCTTTTTCACCGACTTACGTACTGATGTCTGCGACTTGCTTTTGTTCCCGCCATTCCGAAGCTTTAGGTGGTGCATCATCTCTGCAGGTGGCACAGGTGGTTATAGAGGGCGGAGGAGAACCAGTTCATATGTTGGTATAAAACTCGCTTTTTCAAATGGTTAGATTAATTATTATTATTATTATTCTTCCCTATTTAGCACAAAGGTCATGACATTAAATAAATATTAAAAAATGTAGGGGATGTAGAAACACCTAATTTTTAAAAATTCTTTTGAATCGATTAGTTTTTACTGTCACAGTTACTGTTGGTACTGACTTATACAAATCGTTTATTAGGCCTAACGAAAGATCACTTTCACCACTCACCCAACTCTTTCTCAGACCGATGTTTGTGGAGGTAAACCCAAAGTTTTCTGGAGGTGTCAAACTTTACGCAGGGGTCCTCTTCATTTTGCAGACGGTCCAAGGCGCCAGAGACAACGCTGTTTCGGGTGTTTTCCAAACTGGGAGTGTTGATTGGGACCAAGAACTGAGATTCTTTTACTAATTCGCAAATGTCAGTTTTAGTCCCCTCGCTATTTGGAAGTCGAGCTACAGCATCCCAGACTGGAGGAGGAACGTATCAAAATTGAAAAGATGATGGCGGCATACATAACAATGTGAGACGTGATGTTATACTTGAAAGAATCGCAAAATTTCATAAATCGCTGATATGACCCCCCTCCTTTCACACAAACACACAAATATCGAACTTAATACATAAATACAAGAAACACTCGTGCATGTTTTGTTAATCTAATAACACCATGTGAATTTTCACTAAAATGTCTTCGCTCTATGAACATTCCCAAACCGATTATTGAATTTTGTTTTGCTGTTACTTCTAAAAAACGTTTTCGCCCTTTGGGAATAAATATCTTTCTTCCACTGACAAATTATTTTGATACTGCCTAACCCTTTCATAAACGTACAGTACACGCTTCAAGATATTTACACGAAAGATTCTTGAAATAAACAGCCAAAATATTAGTAAAAATTTAAGCGCTCTCTCTCAACAGTCCATTGCCCTATCATTCTGCCATTTGCAGCCCAAAGGAAAAGATATGCCAGTCAGAGATTTTGCTTGATTTTATATACAATATTTTGAAAGATAGTTTAGGATTCTTTATTGAGATTCCGTGTATTTCCATATAAAAATTTTTTTTCGCCACAGTAGTGTTTCATACTTCCAAGTCGTAAAATCTTTAAAAATATATTTTTTTTAATTTATTGTAAAAATGTCATTTACAACGTATACATGCACAAAATGCGAGTTCGACTTTACTCGTAATACGTAGTAGACGAGCACATAAACGGAAAGTGTTTGTAAATTTCGTAATTTAAGGCTATATATTGATAAGTTTCAGGAATTAAAGAAGAAAGTTTTTTAAATTAAGGAAAAAATTAATTCTAAAATTGAAAATAATAAAAAAAATTATATATACGCGAAAAAAGATCTTACAGTAATTAGCAAAAAGGTTTCAAGTGTTATGAATACTTTAAAAGAAATTAAGCTTAATAGTCCTTCGAATTCGTGGATAAATTAAACGATCGTATTAAATTAGTTCAGGATAACGCAAAAAAATTGACGCGAAGGTAACTAAAATTTCCGATGAACTTCAATCGAATAGAAATAACTCAACCGACGATAATTTTAATTTGGTTAAAAAGGGAGGTACGCCTCAGGCTTCATCGAGTTTGCAGTTGGATTGTCCAAAATCCATTTTGTCTATTAGAAATTATAGATAACGAAAATGAAAACGTTTTCATAGGCTCATCCAGTGTTAAACATAAGGATAGTGAATTTTGTTTAAGAAATAGAGTAAAATGGAAGATAATATGCGTACCAGGAGCTACTGCAAATTAGAGAGAATAGAACAGGAGTTAAAGAATTTAAAGTTAGATACTGTAAATCCGTTTTTAATTTCTCAAGTTGGAGGGAAGAATTTGTACAATTTTAGCAGGAAGACATGTGAAATTTGATTAAAGTTTTGAAAGATAAGTTAAATAACGTCCTAATTTCTGGATTCTACTGAGAATTTATGAAAGTAACAGATTGTTAAGTAAAGCAATTTACGTCAATATTAAATTAGAAGCGATGTGCTTCTTTGAAGGGGTATAATTCGTAAACTTTAAGTCACACTTTATAATTCGACAGATCTGTTCATTCAAGATGGTGTTCACTTGAGTGAAATAGGTAATATGTGACTCGGGATGTTGACTGATAAAAAGTGAGTAGGATTTACGTAAAATTTAGGGAAGACGAAATAGTTTTTTCTCGTTTGGGAAATGCAACTTGTCGACCTCGGGGAAACTTAACGCGAATAGAGGGACGAATAGTGACGTAGAGAATAGCTTAAAAGTAGTGTATGTTAATGCGAAAAGCGTAAATAATAAGTTTAATGAATTTAAAACTTTAGTTCATGTTGAAAATTACATTATGGCAATAGCTGAATGGTGGATTAAAAGTGCAAACAGGGATTTTATAGGAGAATACCATAATAAAGGTTAAAAACTTTTTAATAAGGACAGAGTGAATAAAATGGGTGGTGGTGCATTCTTATATTGTAGAGAAAATCATCGTCCAATTCAAAAGACAGTTAATGCTAGTGATCAGTTTTATATAATTATTTCAGAAGCGAGCGCGAATAACTTAGTCTTTAATTTTAGTTTTTTTTTTTTTTAAGTTCGGGAAGAACCGATTCGCCTCTATTTAAAAGGGCATATCTCGGCGGAAAAACAAAGAAAAAGTGAGAGGAAAGACAGAGGAAAAAGAAAGGGTGGAGGGGACAGTCGAAGTGGAAAAAGACCAAGGATGACAAGGACTGCAGGGTCGAGCCCCATCATCCTTGGGTGCTAGGGCCGGGAGGGCGCACGTGAAACCTCCAGGAACAAGCACGTACAAACGAGCACAAAGAACACTCAAGAGCACGAGCTTAGAACCCCCTTGCGGGGTTTTAGGGTTGTATATAGGGCTCCTTCACAAGGAGTAGAATTAAATGTCGAAATGTACATCACTTTAAACTGAATAGTTACTCATAAGGAATCAGTGAGAGTAGGGGACTTCAACTGCCCAAACATTAATTTTGATACCTTGAACAGCGATACCGAGGGTATAAGTTTGATATATTTTTTAACAAGATAATTTTCTATTTCAAATGGTGTAGAAGCCAACGCGCGGTGATAATATTTTGGACTTAGTTTTAATTAGTAATGAAGATTTAGTTCAGAGTGTAGGACGCCAGAGAAAGTTTATGTAATAAGATCATAGCAACATACACGTTTTGGTAAATGTTAAAACTTCTCGAGATTAAGTAAGGCAAAACTTTACTATCCACATAGTGTTCGGAGTAGAAACTATTACCTAAGGATAAAATAGTAACATATGGTGGACGATCAGGAACAAGCAACATATGACCTCTTGCTTTGGATGTGTTCCCCGTTTGTTGCGTGTAGACGCCTTTCACAGGACCAATCACGCTCTCGTAGCCATTCATCCTGAAGTATAGATATTATATTTATAAATATTATTAGGGATGCACCGATTCATCGGTATCGGCAGGCGGATAATATTTGCGTTTTACCGACTAATCGGTATTAAAATATCAGTCAATAACTGACAAATTTAAAATTCATATTAAATTTTTAATACATTTTATTGAAATTCTTCTTAAAAGGTAATTCAATTTTAGTAAAAATTATATATCAACTTTCATTTGCTTTGATTTCATGGTTATTATTCACTTCTACACTTTATCTCAGAAATAAAGAAGCTTTATAAAATTGAGTTTTTAATGGTGGTGCCATTCGATGTATGTTTAAATTATTATACCTAATAGACCAAGTAGCAAACACTTGTGAAAAAAAATGTTCATGACAGAAGCTCGGATAATACAATTTTACCAAATAATTATATGACTTAATTTTGTATATATATATATATATAAGTAAAACCCGAAAAAGTCGTTGTTACAGAGTAGACACGTCCAGAGCTGAACAAATTTCTGAGAAAGTGATAAATCCAAAATCATATGACTCTGTATTCAAGAAAACTATTTTAATCTCTTCCATTCTCTATTATCAAATGAAACGACTACAGTATTTTACACTTTCCCTATACAGAATTCTAAAACAATCAGGCTACGTTACAAACTCCTCAAGACCTCACCTATCTGGTTCAGGCCAGAAGATACTAGGAAAACCGAAGTGGATTTAATTACCCTCACCGACGGTATATACACACAGTATTAGGGATGCACCGGATACCGGATCACGATCCGGCCACATACCGGATAATTAATTAACATTATAATCGCATTTTGTTGATAAAAAACTTCATATTCAAGTTTTTGTGTGTACAGTATTTTATTATGGCTAATGCCAGACGATTTTATTCAGCTGTGGCAAGAGCCGTGTGCAATAAAGGGCTAAAAACAAAAAACACACTAAAAGTTAGATTTCTCTAAAATTTAGCAGAACTAGGTCCAATCAACTTCGCCTTTTTTCTTTCCAGCATTGAATGCGAGAGTTCCCCCCCCAAAATATGGAAAATGTTAAATTTTCTATTAAGACAATTTAAGTCTGAAAATTTAATATACTATCTACCTCCTTTTTTTATTTGTTTTTTCCCATTTAAATTCTGTTCTAAGCCTACTAGTAACACATCCTAATTATTTAAATTAAAATTTTATCCCCTTAAGAATACATAATCCGGCAATTATCCGATTTTCGGCCATTTCTTGATCCCGTCGGATTATCCGGTATCCAGCAAAAATAAAAAAGAATGCCGAATATCCGGTATCCGTTATATTGTGATCTGGTACATCCCTAATATATATATATATATATATATATATATATATATATATATATATATATACACACACACACAAAGAACCACAGGGAAAAGGAAAAGGAAATATGAAGTCCGAGCGCTTTCGTGATATATTCACATCTTCAGGGACAAGAAAGAAATATTTCTTTCTATTTCTTCCTATTTCTTTCTTGTCCCTGAAGATGTGAATATATCACGAAAGCGCTCGGACTTCGTGTTTCCTTTTCCTTTTCCCTGTTGTTCTTTGCTTATTAAACAAAGAGGCCACAGATAAAGAAAATTACCTTCCATTCTCCTCTCACTGCGGATGGCTCACCTGTATCTAAATGCCTTATGCGGCTGCTCGTATCTGCTCTTTTCTTGTTCATGATACTCGGTCTTCTCTCGCGTTTCCTCATCTGGGGATGGTTTCACACCCCAGTTTTTCTGAGTCATGCTCTGAAGTGATGACACTTTATTCTCTTCAGAGTCAGAGCCCAGGGCAGTGTCTTTAGGCCAATCGCTACTGATGTTATCCCTGTGTTGAGGTTATGGGGTGTACTTACTATTATTAAGTAAAATATTTTCAATATATTCGCCTATCAAGCATTAAATCATCAAAGTCAACTTTGTGTAGTGTTCTAATCTCTTAAGGAACAAGTCACTTTTTTTTAGGTGAAAATGTTATCACTATGAATCAAAACATTTTCTGTATATATATGCCTAAATCCCCAAGCAGCGCCACTGGATTGCTACTTTTTTTATCAATTAAATTGGATTTTGTAAATAAGTCGGTTTTTCTTGTACGACCTACTTTTTTGAGGTTAAGTTACGTTAACTCAGGTTAACCTAACCTAAAACAAATCAGAGGGTATGTAATAGCTGAGGAAGCATAAAGAACGACTAATTTGACCGAGTTTTTAATTAAAATCCCAACGCTGGTGAAATAAAAAAAAAAAATCTTTGTATACAGAAAAAAAAAAGCTATCTTTAAACTCTTTTACAGAACCCCGCCCCACTACTTTAATACAAACGAAAATTATTGCAAATTTAAAAATATATATAACTTGTTCGACCTACTAAGTAAAATATGGTCACGGACGAAAATTTACACAAATGTTCAACCAACTTACACACACACACACACACACACACACATATATATATATATATATATATATATATATATATATATATATATTTATTATACAGGGTGTCCCAGGAGGAAATGTCAAGAATGCACCAATTGACTCTTTGGGTATTTCTAAGTAGAAAGTATTATATCGACATGTGCCTGATTCCCAACCGTTACCGAGATACAGGCTCTCTCTACATTTGGGTAACTAAAACATAATAAAAAGCCGATCTTAGATAATATTCAATGACATTTAATGATACATTGGCAACTGTGCAGATCCTCACATTATTTATTTAGGTACGTCTTAACACCTGCTCATAAACCTCAGAAATGAACTTCCGCGTTTTCCTTGGCAAGACTCGATGGATCGGAGGCTCGCCGCGTGCATTGAAGAAGGAGGGGGTCACTCTGAAACCATTCTGCAATAAGTGCAATAGTATATTGTATGTTTGTACTTTTTATAAACCACAAGTGTCATTAAATAGTATCTAAGATCGCCTTTTTATTATGTTTTAATTACCCAAATGTAGAGGCCTGTATCTCGGTAACGGTTGGGAATCAGACCCATATCGATATAATACTTTCTACTTAGAGATACCCAAAGAGTGAAATGGTGCATTCTTGACATTTCCTCCTGAGACACCCGTATATTATTTTTTATTTATTTAATTTCTTGAGAGAGAGAGAGAGAGAGAGAGAGAGAGAGAGAGAGAGAGAGAGAGAGAGAGAGAGAGAGAGATATATATATATATATATATATATATATATATATATATATATATATATATATACAGGGTGGGCCGAAAGTCTGGATCCATAGGAAAATATTTATTTTAATACATAAATTACAACAAATGGTAAATACTTAAAATGAATATCAACTTTAACTCGTAAATGCGTATCCGTGATACTGTACAGTAGTTCGTACTCCAGTATAAATACTCAAATACTTTTTTTATTTCAGCCCAGAAATGGCTTCGAATCTAACAACAGAAGACCGGGTAGAACTTGTGCTCATGTACGCAAGACAGGGCGCTACACACAGAGAAGTTGCTACCGAATTCAATAGAAATCATCCTGATAAGCATCCAGTAACACATGCGACTGTTGGCAAGTTGTTTAAAAGTTTCAAAGAAACAGGAAGTGTACATGATCGACGGCGTTCTGGTCGTCCAAAAACTGCAACTGATGAAAATACCTCTGCAATGGTGTGTGAAACTTTAACGAATAGTCCAGTAAAGTCAACAAGAAGATTATCAAATGAAACACGCATCTCGAGAACGTCAATTCGAAGAATTATTAAAAATCATAAATTCCATCGCTAAGTGTCTCGATGTCAGAGGCCGCCAATTTGAGCATTTGTTATAATTTGTTGTTTATACTGGAGTACGAACCATTGTACAGTATCACGGATACGCATTTAAGAGTTAAAGTTGATATTCATTTTAAGTATTTACCATGTGTTGTAATTTATGTATTAAAATAAATATTTTCCTATGGATCCAGACTTTCGGCCCACCCTGTATATATATATATATATATATATATATATTCAGTCGCACCTATTGGCAAGCCAGTATCGACTCAATGGTTCCAAATTGGTGTCGGAGTCCCGTCCCGCCCCGATCCACTGAAAATATTTCAAAGCGCTTTTGTACTCGATAAAAGGCACAAAATCCGAAGGAAGAAGATCTGTAAAACAAGAAAACAAGTTAAGAATCAATAAACAAACAAGAATTTGAAAGATGACGAACACTTTCCAAAGGTTGACCTTTACTGTAAATTATTTCCTTACTACACTACTTCTATTGCGCAACTGTGTTCGTTTTTCTCTCAGATTTGTTTAATTTTCCCATTTTCTGGACTATTTTCTCCACACACACATATATATATATATATATGTTAAACACAGACCATGCATGGAACAAGGAACTCTTCTGGGAAAATTAAGTCCACTATAGTCCGAATAAGTAATGGTAAATGACAAATACCGTAGTTTTTCTTTTTCATGATGCTAGCCCGACGTGGGCAACGGGTCTCTCGCAGAGGTGTCCCATAAATATAGCTTCCCTCACCAGCTATCTGCAAAGCAGACAGGATCCAGCTTTGGGACATGGATCTAGGGTTTAAAGCAAGCCTAGTCCCACTACATTTAGAACCTCTATATAAGTAAAAGACTCGTTGCATTCACGTCGAATTGAATAAATCAAAGAAAAAGGGGTAACTATTGTATTTTTTAGGGAAGCTATATTTATGGGACCTCTTTGCGAGAGACCCGTTGCCCACGTCGGGCTAGCATCATGAAAAAGAAAAACTATGGTATTTGTCATTTACCATTACTTATTCGGACTATAGTGGACTTAATTTTCCCAGAAGAGTTCCTTGTTCCATGCATGGTCTGTGTTTAACATATAAGTTTCTCAGGGAACCATTCTGAGTTTGTATATATATATATATATATATTCCCCGCAAGGGGGTTCTAAGCTCGTGCTCTTGAGTGTTCTTTGTGCTCGTTTGTACGTGCTTGTTCCTGGAGGTTTCTCGTGCGCCCTCCCGGCCCTAGCACCCAAGGATGATGGGGCTCGACCCTGCAGTCCTTGTCATCCTTGGTCTTTTTCCACTTCGACTGTCCCCTCCACCCTTTCTTTTTCCTCTGTCTTTCCTCTCACTTTTTCTTTGTTTTTCCGCCGAGATATGCCCTTTTAAATAGAGGCGAATCGGTTATTCCCGAACTTAAAAAAAAAAAATATATATATATATATATTATATATATAATATATATATATATATATATACAGGGTGGGCCGTAAGTTTCCATACATAGGAAAAATAAACATTTTTTTATGGACAACCATTTTTATTTATATAATATGCTCGACATGGTTGCCATTGTTTTGAAAACACATTTCAATACGTGTTCCCCACTGTTGATGAACACGCATTAGCACAGTTGACGTTATGCTTGTAATGGCGTTGGTGATACGTTCCTTTAGATGATTTATGTCTCGTATCTTTTCCTGATACACCATGGCCTTCAAGTGCCCCCAAAGATAGAAATCAAGGGGGGTGAGATCTGGGGATCTGGGAGGCCACTCCACAGGACCACGCCGACCAATCCAAGCATCCGGAAACTGCTGCTGCTGATCCAAATACCGACGCACGTGAAGACCATAATGAGGTGGAGCTCCATCTTGCTGGAAGTAAACTGGGAAGTTACCTTCCTCGTTTAGCAGGGATGGGAAAATCTCTTCTTGCAACATGTTAAGATACCTTTCGGCATTAAGATTTCCACTGACAAAATTGGTCCAATAATTCTGTCACCCCATATCCCGGCCCACACCATCACTTTACCGGCACCTTGCATCTTCGTCGGACTCAGCCAGTTAGGGTTAGCATTACTCCAACAACGTATGTTTTGCCGATTAACCTCTCCATTGACGTAAAAATTTGCTTCATCAGTAAACAAGATCTTACAAACGCATATTCTTAGGGTATCTGAAACATAAAAACAAACGTTTAAATTTTCCTATGTATGGAAACTTACGGCCCACCCTGTATATATATATATATATATATATATATATATATATATAGATATATATATATATATATATATATATATATATATATATATATATATATTACACACACTTGAACAAATAAATATAGTTAAGAAAAATTCATTTAAAATAAAATCGATTAGGGCCTACATAAAATATCAAACCAATACAAACTTCGTCATTCTCATCAATCTGTCTCGGAACGGAAGTGAAAAAAGTTTAAACTAGAAAACTGTGAAGACGGGTGAGTTGACCGAATCTGAACATCCAAAACTGATTTTTTATAATACTGTACAGTATATTTGATGGGGGGCTACGTCTTTGTGGAAATACTGTAAACGAGAAGGCTGTTCACGCGCGTTCACAACTAACACACGGAATACAATTATGGTATTTTAATAAAGTAATAAACAACGCATAAAACAAAATCTTATTACCTATAAAATTCATTGAAGTCTATCTTCAATTTTCACAAAAATATGCACACTCACTATACATTAAAAAAAAAAAGTTTTCGAAATATGCAATAATTACAATGGTAGCTTTCCAATTTCAGGCATTTTTCTTAAAAGTTTGTCAACGACAATGACGCCGACAGAAAGGTTATGATCTTCGGTAGGTGGGCAAAAATTTCTTACCGGAAGCCAAATTTCCGCACAAGAAGTTAATGGCAGATGGTAAAATATAGACCCAAGAATCACTTAAGCAAAACCATTCATTTAGTGGTGAAATGGCGGAGTCTTGCCATGTGGAGATACTCGAAATAAGTTGTTGTCGACTCATGCGCTGGTTGGGCGTGGAACAGATGATGTCACGCAGGAGAGAGAAGAAGGAGAGATGAGTTTCCTGAGTCAATTCTGCTGTTAGGGAAGGTCTGTAAAAGGGATTAAAATGAAGAAAAGAATGAGACAGGTCAGAAAAGAAAAATTTCTTTAACTATTTTCGATGTTGTGTTAAAGGCTAAGAAAAACAACCTTTTTAACTTGATAATGAGCGTGGCCAACAAACTTTAATAGAATAAGATTTCTTAAAATTAGGAATCATCCGTTGCTACTTTTACATATTTTCCTTCTTTACATCCCTGTGAAGATAATGTCAGTGCACGAGTCATCACTATAAATTCAGGTTTGCTGACCCTCTACTATTAAGTGAAGGGGTAGTTACAACTAGTGGCTACGAGTATTTACTATGGGTCATTAAACTTCCAGTTTTAAAATACCTGAACCTTTCCTTGAAGTGCAGGAGCAAATCCAGGAAGTTATATGAATAACCCATGAACGTTTTAATTTACCTCTTCCTCTTGTCAATGTCTGTTATAAAGTTAACAAATGAGTCACAAATGCTCAAAGCTCTTCTAAACACGAGAAAATATTTCGCCACTCACTTCACATCCTCTGTAGCAGCGGGCACCGGAGATGAACAAAGGGCATCTTTAGAGACATCAATGTCTTGTAGAGTTTCCCCATCAGATGAAAAAGAGTCAGAGGAAAGCTCTCTCTTAATCCTTTCTGGCGGAATCAGTGCATTAGAAGCAGTAGATCCCGTAGGACAAGGCTTCAGTTTTTTCCTCGGCGGTGTTTTTTTATTAAGTCCCAAAGAGGGTGAAGGGCGCGATGCTCCCGAAGAAGGGGATGTGGCTGCTTGCTGAGATCTCTGAATAGGTTTCCTCGAAAGCATTTCCGTTCGTTCAAGAATGGACTTGAGAGTTATTCCCCTCGTGTCTAATGAGGAACAATTCTGAAGAGGGAAAAACCTTAACCTTAGAATTAAATGTAAAAGGATGAAGAATTCATGAATTTGTTAAATGGAATTTAATATGATTATTTTAATGATTTGTTAATTAATTTTAACATTTTGGAAAATGCTTATTTCAAAACAAAGACGAGAGAGAGAGAGAGAGAGAGAGAGAGAGTTACAAGGAGTTACAAGGAAAAGAAGTACCTCAAAAGGCCTTGCGGCCCATACCGAGGAGGTACCAATGGCAACGGGTGCCAGGGAAAATTTTGTACACACTCAAATAGTGTGCAAGATTTGGTCTAACCTTTTCTTGAACTGATCCACAGAGGAACTGTTCACAACTTCCGAAGGTAACCTGCTCCATGTGTCACAGATCTTATACGTAAAGTAATTCCCATACACACTAG